>CM047806.1:140822871-141208402 GCA_026214975.1 Gentiana macrophylla
AATGACTATGTTTCCTTTTTTTCTTTAAAAGGACGAGCCCGAGATTGGTTTATGTCTCTTCCACATCATTCACTTACTAGTTGGGAGGAGATTCAAACTGAATTTCGAAACAATATTTCACTCTGAACTAAATTTGGAATTAAAAGTCGAGGTTGCTAATTTTAGACAAGGATCCGAAGAAACACTTGGGAATGCGTGGAAAGGTTTAAAAATTATTACGAGCTTGTCCCGATCATGGTTATTCCTTAGATATGCAAATTCAACTCTTCCGCTTAAGAATTGAGAAAAGACTCACGTGCGGATGTAGATCATGCATGTGGTGGTTCGTTAATGATGAGTGAAGCTCAAACGATTCTGATGCTATAGAAAAGATTTCCAAAAATAACGAGAATGTGGAAACGGTTCTAGCACCGAAAAGTAGCTTTTGCGGGAGAATGTCACGTCTATCACGGAAGTTCTAGCACACTTGGAGAATTTGAGTAGGAAATTTGATGGTTTACAAATAGAATAAGAACCAAAATTCGGAAAATAGTACACCAAATGAATACTCAAGTCATGATAATGTGGCATTAGGGTGAAGAACCAACGAGGATATTCGAGGGAGGAGGTGAGTTTTCTTCAAACAACATAGAATTTGAACAATGCATACTCAAACTCATTCAATGCTATTAGAAGAGATCATCCTACTTATCGATGGTGCGAAAACCACTAGTAAGCCAGACAACCGCCATATCCAGGTCCTTTATAGAATAATAACCAAGTTTATCAAGAAAGTACATCTAATCGAATTTACAATCATTACCAAGATCCTATCCTCAACATACCACTCAAAGTATACCAAGACTCGTAGTTCAACTCAACTGCGAGAAGGAGTTGAAAAATGGGAAAAACTAATGGAAAATATGATGGGTGTGGTATCTACTCAAGCTAAGAATATGAAAACGATGATGACTTCTATTGTTACAGTCCACTAAAGATATGAGTACAATAAAAACATCTATGAGTGGACATGATACCAGAATGAGAACAATAGAAGCCTCATTAAGGAATATGGAAGATCATTTGAGTAGGGAAGGTGAGCGTAACAACAGTGGAGCCCCAGGAGGATTACCAAGCAACACCGATGAAAACCAAGAGAGGTAAATGTTGTGGTTCTGAGAAGTAAGAAGCTTAGTGGAAGCAATGGAGTAGAAAACTTTGGGAATAATGAAGTAGAAAATGATTTAGATGGAAAGAATGATGAAACTAAAGATAAAGATGAATTCATCGACGAGGAAGAAGAAATTATAGATAATTTCTTGAAAAGGAATAAAGTTTGGAACACGAAAATGAAGGTGAAAATTGGGTAAAAATCCTAGGATTTTGAAAGACCCTATGGATAAAGATTTAAGGAATTTATTCAAGGAACATGTGAGAATAAATGAAAAGCAGGAAGAATCGAAAAATCAAGCGGAGATTGATTTAGGAACAATTTAAAGGAAAAATTCAAGAACACGAAACATGGCGACTAAGTAATACTCAAAGGTTTAAGGAAAAGGAAAAGAGAAATTGACTAAGGAGCCAAAGGTTATAGATTTAGAATCTTTACCTACCCTCCAAAAGATCAAATCAAAAAGGCAAAAAGCGATAAGAAGTATGCTCGGTTCCTTGATACCTTTCGTCATCTTCATGTTAATATCCACATTATTGAAGCTCTAATTAATATACTGCCTATGGAAAGTTTCAAGAAAGAGATACTATCAAATAAGAAAAAATTAGAGGAATACGAGAATATATGCCTAAATGAAGAATGTTCTGCAGTGCAGGCGATAAGTTACCACCTAAACCGAAAGATCACGGAAGTTTTACGATTCCATGTGAAATTGGAGGATTTCTTTTTAAGAAAGTCTTATGTGATCTTGAGCTAGTATAAATCTCATGTCTTATGAGGATTATAAAAAGCTAGGCATAGGAAAGCTTACTAAGATCGAAATGACTCGCAAATGGCGGATAGATCGATTAAGTACCCTAAAGGAATGATTAAGGATGTCTTGGTTAAAGTAGACAAATTCTATTTTCCATTAGATTTTGTAGTTATGGAAATGGAAGAAGGATATTCAGCGCCTCTTATTCTAGGTCGTCCATTTCTAGCTACAGGAAGAACTTTAATCGATGTTCATAAAGGAGAGTTAATTTTGAGAGTCAATGAAGATGAAGTTGCTTTCAATATTTTTAAAGCTATGAACCATCCATATACATCACTGAATCATGTTCTTTTATAGAAGATATTCATTCTCTGTCTATGATAATCGATTTACCAACTTTTGAAGACAGGTTAGAAGAATGCTTAACTCTGTCTCATCTATAAAGAAGATGAGGAAGACATTGAAATGAAAGAGATAATCCTTTCTCTAGATAAAGGAAGCTTTACTTTTAAGCCACCATGGCATAAGTATTTGGAATTAGAACTAGAAGGACCAGTTCTTAAATCATCAATAGAAGATCCGCCAAAGAATCTGAATTGAAACCATTACCTTTAAATCTGAAATATGTTTTTCTAGAAACGATAATCTATTACCGATTATTATATCATCTACTTTAACGGAGCAGTGAAGATCAATTAATAAGAATGTTAAGAAAGCATAAGAAAGCTTTTGGATGGGCGATTTGCCGATATTCGAGGTATTAGCCACGAGATTTGTGTTCATAAGATAATTCGAAAGAGGATGCTAAACCTTGTATTCAACATAGCAACGCCGCCTCAACCCGAATTTACTGATTAATCGTCAAGAAAAAGGTCATTAAGCTATTAGAAATGGGAATAATCTTTCCTATATCGAGATAGTGAATGGGTTAGTCCAACTCAAGTTGTACCAAAGAAAGGAGGTTTCACAAAGAAAAGAGAATGATAAGAATGAATGGATTCCAACAAGGAAATTACGAGGATATCGAATGTGCATTGATTTTAGAAAACTAAATGATCATACTAAGAAAGATCATCATCCACTTCCATTTATAGTTCAAATGTTGGAACGTTTAAGTGGTCATAAGTATTCTTGTTTCTTAGATGGTTATTCAGGTTATTTACGAGATCTTCATTGCGGCGAGGAGATAGAGAAAGACTACTTTCACATGTCCTTATGGAACTTTTCGTATAAAAGAATGCCGTTTGGTTTATGTAATGCTCTGCTACGTTTCAAAGATGTATGATGTCTATATTTTAAGATATGGTTGAAAAATTCTTAGAAATTTTTATGGATCGACTTTAGTGTTTATGGAGATTCTTTTGGTAAGTGTTTGTCGCACTTAGAAAGAGTTTTACAACGTTGTGAGGATACCAATTTAGTTCTAAACCGGGAAAAATGTCATTTAATGGTATCGGAAGGAATTGTTTTAGGTCATAGAATCTACGAAATAGGAATTGAAGTTGATAAAGCTAAAGTCGAGGTGATTGAAAATTACCGCCACCGTTAATCTAAGGACTCTAAGAGGATTTCTTGGACATGCAGAGATTTTATAGGAGATTTATTGCAGATTTTTCAAAGATAGCAAAGCCGTTAAGTCATTTGCTTGAAAAAAAGTATCTTTTAACTTTGATAGTAAATGTATGGAGCGTTTAAGACCCTGAAGCGGTTGATTCTTGCACCGCTTTTGGTAGCACCAGGATCGGAATTTACCTTCAAATTATGTGTGATGCTAGTGATTTAGTTGTAGGAGTGTTTTAGGTCAAAGGTACAATAGAATTCTCAAAGCTATTTACTATGCATCCCACACATAAACGCAACTCAACTAAATTATGCAACTCTGAAAAAGGAACTCATTGGTTGTGATTTTGCCTTAGATAAGTTTAGATCGTATATTGTCGGTTCTAAGGTAATAGTCTACAGAGACCATTCATTCACTCTGAAGTATTTCTTGAGTAAGAAGGATCTGAAACCACGTCTTCTTAGATGGATTCTCCTACTACAAGAATTTGATATTGAAATTAAAGATAAAAAAGGAAGTGAAAACGTAGTAGCGGATCACCCAAGTAGAATGGAGATGAGGAAGAGATAGGGGAATGAAATTAAAGATTCATTTCACGATGAACAACTATTTAGAATAGATACTCCTTCAACCATGCAATTATTAAAAAATAGGATTCCTACAAAAATCTCACCTTGGTTTGGAGATATCATTAATTACTTAACTTTGTGATTATATTCCGTCTCATTGGACTTGGCAAATGTAAAAAGAAATTCTTTTATGACTTAAAATTTTATTCTTGGGAGGAACCGGACCTTTTCCGTAAATGTTACGATGGGATAATCGTAAAATGTGTGCTGATAATGAAACTTTAAGTATTTTATCATTTTGTCATGATCGTGAGGCGGGAGGACATCATGGAGGATGGAAAACGCTTTTAAAGTTTTACAATGTGGTTTTATTGGCCTACATTATATAAAGATGCTTATAAATCGTTAAATCTTGTGAATCTTGTCAAAAATGGGGAAATGTATCTAAAAACATGAAATGCCTATGCAACCTATTTTAGAATGTGAGTTATTTGATGTTTGGGGTATAGATTTCATGGGACCTTTTCCTATATCGTTTGGAAAAAGATTTATTCTTGTAATGGTAGATTATGTTTCAAAATGGGTAGAAAATCGAGCTCTTCCCACTAATGATACCAAGGTTGTCATACGATTCCTTAAAAAGAACATATTCACTAGATATGGCATTCCGAGGGCGATCATTAGCGATAGAGGTTCACACTTTTGTAATAGACCATTTACTAAGTTAATTGAGAAATATGGTGTAACACATAAACTAGGAACGCCCTATCATCCGCAAACCAGTGGTCAGGTAGAGGTGTCAAATAGAGAAATCAAAAGAATCGTGGAAAAAACAGTTGATTCAAATCGTAAAAACTGGGCAATTAAATTAGATGATGCGTTATGGGCGTACAGAACAGCTTTTAAAACGCCAATAGGTTGTTCTCCCTATAAGCTAGTCTTTGGTAAGTCTTGTCATCTCCCAGCTGAGTTAGAACACCGAGCCTTCTGGGCTATTAGATTTTTAAATTTCGATCCTAAGGTTTGTGGTGATCATAGATTGCTTCAATTGATGTAACTAGAAGAATTTCGTCTCGATTCTTATGAAAACGCTCGAATCTACAAGAACGCACAAAGTCCTTCCATGATAAGAAAATCTTTAGCGTGAGTTCCATGTAGTGATGATCGAGTGCTTTTGTACAATTCACGTTTAAAGTTGTTTCGGGTAAGCTTAAACCAAGATGGGCGAGTCCATTTAAAGTAACACGGGTTTACAAAGCTGGAGCTATTGGACTAAGCGATGGAAATACAACTTTTATAGCCAATGGACATAGAGTAAAGTTATTTGTAGAAGGAAGAAATCCCATCGGCTGAAAGAAGAAATAATGCTCTTGATTGATCCCCGACAAATTGAAAAAGCGAGAAAAAATGAAAAGCGAAAAGCGAATCGGCCAAATACCAGGTGCTATCTATCTTTACTCTACTTTTCTACGTAATTTTAATTATGTTTAAACTTTTTCGTCTTTTACCGGATAGACGTAAAAGAACCTGGATGTCTTTTAGATAGAATAGGAGTTTTATTTTACTTTTGAAATTAGGCCTTGATAAAGATGTCGCGTTTTCTATAGAAGCTTTAGTTTTTGAACAAAACAAGAAATTGTTGAGAGAGATTAGATTAAGAGAAGTATGTAATGGAACATCAAGAAGTGCGATAAAAAAGAAGGGCAAAGTTTCTAATGAGATGCGAGAATCATGGAAAAAGTGAACATGTTGAATGTTTGTGGGAAAAACACAACCGAGATCCTGGATGAGTGTTTGAATATTGTTAGGAAGGAACGATTAGGTGGTTATCCGAAATCCCGATGGAATTCCGAGAGATAATTCAAATGCCTCATTTTTAGGAGTTAGGTTGATCGAGCGTTATATCAGAACTTTGGAAGATTTAGAAATCGAAGAATCAGGAACCCCTTAAGTTTCGAGTCTTTTATTTTATTTTATTTTATAAAATTTTCGCATAACTTCTGAGAATTTTATAAAATTGGATCTTTATAAAATTTGAGAAGTTTTATAAAAGTTTTATAAAAGTTTTATAAGAGTTGATATAAATTTATTAAATTTTTATAAGCTTTTTATTAAAGTGTTATAAGGATTTTATTAAATTTTATAAATTGTTATGAAATTATAAAAGTTCCTTCAAATTTTATTTTAAGAAAATTTTATAAACTTATTTTTAAGACTTTAATTAAGATTTTGTATAAGTTTTATTCAAAAATCAAAAAAAAAAAAAATCGAAAAACAAAAAAAAAAAAAAAAAAATTTTGTTCACGGACCGATCCGGCCTTAATACTCGGACAGTCCAGAGTCTAAAACATAAAACAGAGGCGGGGACATTCTTTCTTCTTCTTCTTATAATTTTTTCTAACGGTACATTGCTTTTTCAACCCCACCTTACGAATTTTTTTAATTCCTTCCACAAAAATTCATCTCACACTACACCACTACTTGATTTCTTCTCATTATCATCTCCTCTCTTCAACACAAAGTGGAAAATTCAAAAAAGGGTCAAGAACAAGCTCCATTCATTCCGCGACTTTAACACTTTTCCGGCCTATTTTTCAACGTTTTTACACTATAAGGTATAATCTAGTTTATTTAGTTGTTAATTTTGTATTTTTCATAATTTTTAGATTAATTTCAACTGTTTTGATTTTTGAATGTGTTGTGACATTGTTATTTTTTGTTGTTTTTGTTGTTGTTTTTGTTGATTGGCATTACCAATATCGTAGAATGGGTGAGTCGAGTACTAGAGTCTCTAGAAGAGAAAATCAAAATTCCAATTTCAACTCCTGTCGTAGGCACGATAATTTTATCACTGAAGAGGAATCAGTAAGTTTTGAAAGAACCGCATCACCGAGGCTAAGAAAGCGTATGCAAAAATTTATAGTAAGTGTGATGTTACGGTTGAAAAGGTTTAGATTTGGATGACTTAGGTGATGAAGTCAAAAATATCTTTAGAAAGCGTCGGTGGTTAGATTTAGCGACGTAAGGAAGGTGAGATTAACACGACTATAGTGATTGAGTTTTATTCGGTTTTATCTACTATGTCGGAAGAATGACTTACTCGATGGAAATCGTACTTTCTGAGCTAGAAATATTCCTTTTAACCTGCCGTCATTAATGCAATTTTAGGAGTTGAGGTTTTTCTGATGAGGAGGATTACAGGTGGTAGTCTATAATTTAGATGATCCTGCTAGTTTTGAAGCGATCGCCACTGAGCCCAGATCGTTTTGACCCGACCGCGGTGTGGGTTGAAAATCGGTTTAATTACGGAACTGTTTTAGAGGTTTAAGGCGATTAAAAGATTTATTAGCCATAATCTCTATCCTTCTCGTAAGCACACCTTTGCTTTTGGAAAGGAGGATGTTTGTATTGCACAGGCTATGGTAAATGATGTTAGAGTGGATGTTGGAAAGGTCATGTTTAAGAGGATTTTTGAGAGTATTGTCATCGCTGGACCAGGAGTCATCTTTACTTCCACTTGTTTTATCTCTCGATTTATGTCGTAGGTTGGTTGGGAGTACCATTCTGCGCTAATGACAAGTTATCTCTGGCCGATGGAAATCTGATTGGACCTAGTTTGACTAGTCTTCCGGATGGTAGTATTAGCTCTTTGATTAGAAGACGTCAAACTCGGCCAGACTCACCAGTTTTATCTTCTTCTTTTCCATCTTTTCTAGTCGGCCTCAACAAACTCCTTTTTCCAACACTATCACATATGACATGTTTCAATCCTTAGTGATGATGTTGCGCGTGGGTCAAGCCAATGTGGCTTTATTCATTTGAAGTACTAAGCGTTGGTGTGATGATATTCGTAGAGGTTTAAGAAGAGCAGCGATTGCTTGTAATCCTACTTTTGATGATCCTGCCTATCCACCTTGTCAGTCTGATCCATATACCTTACCACAGTGGGAAACACCTATTCCACCACAGTCGAGCTTTCATCCATCGTCTTATCCTTTTGGAAGCCAATCTAGTGGGGCAGGTGTATTTTCGACAGGTGTTCAGAGACCAGCGATGTCGAGTTGGGGAGGATTCACTGAGTTTGCACATGTTACATCGGGCATGAGTTCGATGGGTCTTGATAGTTCAGTCAGGACCACGACTTCAGCTTATCCATCAGCTTCTCAGTCGTTTCCAAGTTCGAGTTTTCAAGTTGATCCGGAGGAAGATTATGGTGAAGATTGAATTTATAATGATTGATGAAACATGTTTACTACACATTTTATTGCATTCGACTTTTGTCATTTAACTATTGGTTTGTTTTCAATTTTAATTTACAATAGATTTTATAAATTTTTGGTTTGCATTTTAAATCGGTTTAGTTTTTATAAAAACTATAAAAGAAAAAAACCCAAAAATAATTTTCGTATAATTACTACGTCATTTTATAAAATATAATGTGTCGTTTTATCCGTTCGTGTCAAGTTAAATTAACTTTATAATGTATCTTCGAGGAAAGAGCTAGTAAGAGGCACGTGAAAGTAAATAGCCAAAAATCAAATTGACTTTCACCTCTGTCCCTCAGTAAAAGCAGGATGAGGCCGGACCGGTCCGGCCTATACTCGGCCCGATCCGTGAAGGGAAACAGCATGACTCATTTTTTGAGTCTGTCTCGTTCATCCACGTATGTATTACTTTCTATCTATATAAAGGAGACCAGGGAATGAGGAAAGCATATAAATTTCTTTCACTGCCTATCTACTTCCAACTGTAATTTTATTTTTTATCAAGTTTTAAAAATGTCGAACCACTCCTCACCATCTGTAAATTCTTACGAGCCTAATACACCGGATCATCCGGAATCGCAAGCCTCTAATGAGAGTATAAATTTACACCCTCGTTTTGCTAATTCTCCAATCCTATTGGAGAAAGGTTTGAATTTTGATAAAATTGATCAGTGGGGTAAAACTCTCATTAGGAGTTTCGGTTGGAAAAAATTTGTCAGTACACCGAGAGGAAGGGTAAATGTCTCGATAGTGCGAGAATTTTATTCTGCGCTAATGACGACATCTATGATAGAGTCTACATGCATTGTTCGGTAAGAGGAGTGGTTCCCTTCTCTTCATCTATCATCAACCGAATTTTGAAATTCCACCGCTTTATGCCACATTTTGAAATGCAATGGGGACTACAAAATCCTCTAATCATTTGAATAAAGTACACGTCTCTTTCCAATGTCTGCATTCCCGCTTTTTGATACAAATCACGACATGTCTACACGAGCTTTACTTCCACATCTCGAAAGCGTGGAAGCATTTTATAAATTCTCGAGTTTATCCCACCTGGATTTTGGAAGTTTAACGAGAATGAAATGCTTCTACTTTTTGCTTTGGCATTCGGTGTATTTGTTGATTGGGGTATATTGATTCAAAGCGAGTGTTGGAGTTTGGGATCACAAGAGGTAGTAGGGGGAAACCTATGCCTAATTCTTGGTTGATATCACGTTTGTGTATTCTTCTCAATGGAGTAGAAGAGTTTGGAGACGGATGAAATTTTTCCGTCTGTAGATAGTCGGTTTGGATTGCTACCGGTTGATACACCGGGTTGTTAAATCTACTATCTAGAGAGTTGTTATAGTTTGTTAGTAAGATTTAAGTTTTAATAAGTTAATTTAAGTTAAGTTTGCAAATCCTTTAGTTAAGTTTGTAATAATGTATCTTGTTTAATATATATGTCTTAGTTTTTAAGTTGTTTATTTTTATTTAATGATATAATTAATATACGCTAAAATAAATTCGGAAAAATAACGTTGATAGATAATTTTAATTTTATTTTCGAACCTACTTCTTTTACTACTTATTGAACATCGGACGATGCTACTTAAATAAGTGGGGAGTAGAGTTAGGTTAGAAAATTCATTAAAATTTTCTCAAAAAAAATATTTATAATTATATTATATGTCTAATTTAGATTTTAAGAAGATTTTAAGTTTATATAATGGAGTAATTAATATTAGATATTGTTTTTATAAAAATTATATAAGTATGATTGATATTTATAAGTAAAATTTTTAGAATCATTTTCAATACGAATTATGAATTTGGAATTGGATTAAGTTTATTGATTTTGGCACCACAAAATATAACTATAGCCAAATAACCTACCTCACGGCCTTGATTAGAGTGATCAAGACCTCACTCAAAATTGTCAATTATGATTAAATAACCGAGCTTTAGCTATTTTGGTCTACATTTCCTTGAAATACATGAAGTTTATAATGTCTTGATAAAAGAGATGGTGACGTAAAAAAGCTAAATTTTGGTATATCTTGAGATTGGAAAAATTAGATAAGTAGTAGTATATTCGATCTTACCTCATGACACTTGCAACATAGCCGATTTTGGTAATAAGTTCGGATATATTAATTAAGAACGAAGCACCATATTTACAATGAATTAATCAAATATCGTATCTTCCTTATCTCATGATTAACAACTTAAAAATAAAAAAGAACAAATCGGATGTAGCTACCAATGATTGGAGTGAGTAGGGTATTATCACGAAATGTCCTATATCACTATGAGGTAATTAAGCTCCCGATTGCACGATGATAGTAGTCCACTTAGGGTATTATCACGAAATGTCCTATTCTTTGTGAATGAAGGCACAAGAAAAATTGAAAAAGAAAAAGTTGAATCATAAGATCTCGTGGAATTATTACAAGTTTAAGAAACCGGACTTGTAATTTTCGATCGAAAGAGTAGTACTCGATCAATCTTGATGAAGCAATGCACAGTAAGTTTGATTTTCTACACACACTCACGCTTTTAGTTCTTAATCTCTAAAAAAAAAAAAAAAAAAAAAAAAAAAAAAAGAAGAGAGAAAATCTGAAAAAGATGCTAAGAATATGTTTTTTTTTCAAAATATAAAGATGTAGATGCGTGCACGACTCTTTCTTTTTTGATTTCTTTTCGATTAACCAACATCTTGAACATAAACTCTATAAGCCATTTTGTCAATTACTTTCTTTGAAATTTCCGATTCCGCAATTTCATAATAGTTGCGATTAAAAATAATTCGATATTTTATTTATACTTCTTAACTATTACATATATAATTTTATCTAAATAATATTTAATGTTTAAGTTATTTCGATCATATCTTTTTTTGTCCTCTTAAGATTTTAAATTAAGATAGATAATATATTTATAATATTGACAAAATATATTATAATCTGAAAAATTATACTATCTTTTATTATCAACTTATTTTCGCTTTAGGACGATCAAAGTAAGTGGGAAGTAATTTGATGTATTATTTTTATATGATTAAAAATATGTTATATTATTATGTTTTATCAACGAATTCTATATAAAATATATGAAATTATGGTATAAAGTGTTAGTCTTTATAATTTAGAGTGTTTAGTAATAATAATAATAAAAGTTGTAATTTTGTACCGATTTTAGTAAATCGGAGTGTAAATGTCGATTTACGTGGGTATTTGTGATGTTTTATTGCGGATTTATAAACCAAGACCCCGAATCGACATTTTGAAGTTTAATCATCTCTCGGAATGATTTAGAAAGTGCCACGAGTTTAAATGGTCAATTGAATAAACTTAAGTGAATGATGGCCGTCAATCTGGATAAATAATAATAGAGAAATATCTTCGACAAACGAATGGCTCATCAAAATGATATTTTCAGAAAAAGTGTTCTTCACGAAAGTTGTAGATTTTTCCAAGAGTGTTCCAATGCAATTTGAATTATGAAGATTGGAGGTCTAGAACTTAAACAGTGATCAAGTGGCTAATCGACTTGGATTAAGAAAAAATCCCGTAAAAGCTTCGGAGGAACACGAGGTCATCAAAAAAGCGTTATCTGGAGAAGAGTCCTTCATGAAAGTTGTAGAGTTTCTCGAGATCTTAATTTTGGCATTTCGTTTGCAATTTTGGAGGTCCAGAACTCGAGATATGAATTTTACAAGTTATATATAATTATATATATATAAATATCTCCTACCGCACATGCTGAGTTAATCATGGAAGTGGGGATCATCATTAGTCCGGACCGATCCGGCCTAATACCGGACCGTCCGGCCTTTACCAATTTGTCTATATAAGGAGTGATCGTAAAGCATTCGAGATGTACCCATATATATATATATACTATCTATATATATATATCTTCTTCCTTCTTCTTTTTTTTCTTTTCTTTTTTTAGTAGTAGTAGTAGTAAATAAGGCCTTACGCCGTAATAATGTAGTATCGTTGTAATGCTCGAGAAAATCTCGGAAGTCGGTTTTGCTAAAGAAGTTGTAATGTCCGGAAAATACGATTTACGAATCAACCGCCGTGTATTCGGGTAACTTTTCTTAAGTATTTATGTTTGTTTTGTATTTTTCGTTGTTATAATGTTTTTAGGCTAAATATAATCTTGCCAAAACTGTATAATCGGTTTTATTTCGATCTTTTCGTTAAAGAAATGTTGTTAAGTTAAAATGACTAAAATTGAGTTAATTGAATCTTTTTCTATTTTGATCATATTCGTATTGACATATTTAATAGATCCGAGAATTCATAATCTAATTATGAATTGGCGCCTCGTAGTCGTGATTTGAAATAAAAGATAGAAAAACCGGAGGGGTAAAATTGGCCGTGTGAACAACGTGATAACGGAATCCGATTTCTAACCGGGGTAAATTTGTTTTGGGAGAAATGAATTTTATTATAATTTGTACTTTCGAGATCGTAATAATGTTAAATCATCGAGTTTAATTGAAACTTAAACCGGAAAGTTGAATCGTCCGGCTTTGACAACCGGAGCCTTTAAAATAAAATTGACCGTTTGACGAACGGAATGACTCTTTTTATCTAAAGGTAGATTTGTACTCGGGACTGTTTAGATTAATTAGTTTACCGTGTGATTGTGGATCTTGGGTGATGACAATGGACATAGGACAATTTCATACACTCGTGTGTGAGAGGAATTGTTTACCTCGGAGTGCACCGTTTCACTTACTCAATTGGACCTAAAATAAAAGGAGAGGTCGAACACATTTCAATTAATCGAAAAGATCGTATAAACCAATTATATAAGTTTTGGCGATTCTCTAAAAATTATCTATTAATATCTTGGTACCTATATATTTATATCTATATATATATTTTGCAATTTATGTACATCTATATATATTTATATATATATATATATTATATTAGAATAACTATTAAATTACATATTTATTTTATGTTAACTAGAATAGTAGTGATCTGTGTGATAAAATTGCGATTTAGATCGAGTTAATAACAGCTCTTTGGTGTTTAACCACACGTAAAATAAAATTACCAAGTTCCCTGAGGATTCGACACCTGACTCACCATACTAGCACTACAGTTTGACCCGATACACTGTCGGTTAAGGACTGGTATTAGCACTAGAAAAGGCCACGTCAATTGGGGAGAGGTTTTGTGGCAAGGATTCTTCCTCTAACATCATCAAGAGCGTGGATTCATCCGAGAAGAAACTTGAATACTCTCGTTTTCTCAATAATGTCCTTATAAAGGCAAAGCATCCTTGACATCATTCCAGGGGTGAGTTTCAAAGATATCTAGGTGTTGCCATGCCTGAAGACAGTTGGTTGAAGTATTGAGTTATAGACATATCTCCTTGCCTGCGCTTTGAATCGAGCTTCAAGTTCATACACTTCGAGTATTGTCTTTCTTGGAGTAAAGATCCTGGCATTATCCTGCATTTCCTTTGCGATTATCATACATCATAAAGTTCTCACTAATCTCTTTTGTCATTGATCTTGTGAGAATGGTCATGACTTGATTATTAGCGGTATCCCATGCTTCAAATCTGGGTCATCTTCAAGAGGCGGAGTTTAGAGCAGGACAGTATCCCATCTTACCTTGTCCGAGAGATGTACATTTTCATAGATCTTGACCATAGCAAATAGTTGTTGCCATCAAGTCTATGATTAGTATAAGATGAAGATTCAGTGACCACAGTCTGCTGAGGCACTGGGACTCAAGCTCAAGGTGAGGAAGCTTCAGATAGTGAAGACATTCTTGATTCAGCAGGGTGCTGAGAGTTTGCAGCGGATTTCAGGAGTTTAAGGCTCCGATACCATGAAGAGAGTTTGAGAAAGTAATAATACTTGAGTAAACTCCAACTTGTTTATTCATGTTGAAAGAATGAGTATAAATAGATACAAGAGAGGATCCTTACAAGAGAGGATCCTAGCTAGTAAAGTAAAAGTAACTAGAGCCGGCTACAATAAATGCTAGAGTCGGCTATGTCTATGCTATTATATAATAGGACAAAGGATAGTTACTTTATGACTATTAGGACATATTAATTGTTTATTCAATGCAATTAATATGTCTCTTGATAAAAGGTAACACGTTACATTGTAACATGTTATGAGTGTAAAAATAATGTAATATTAACCATAGTATTTCCACAAAACCTTTCTTGCTTCATGTGTCTAGGAACAGATTGGTTTTACTTAAGCACATGATGCATTTTGTGGAATGGTTTCCTCTTGTATTTTGGAGGTGCAACATTCCAATCATCCTCTGAAGGGTAAAGTCTGCCTTTACCTTTCAGATGGCTGTTGTTCTTGATTGACTGGAATGAGGATTTAGTTTGCTGTTTCACTACACTGGGTTTTGACTTCACCGGAACGGGATGATCTGTTGGAACTATGGTCTGTCCCTTTCTAAATTTTGGTCCATTAGTGGTCCTAAATTTAGAATTGTGTTGACCATTATTCCTACTTTCATCCTGACTGTTGTAGCCAAGACCAGATCTGGATCCAAACCTTTTTGAGGGTTTGTAAGCTGGTGCTTTTAGTGGTGCAGTGGTTACCTTTACTGGTGAGAAGATTTTCTTAACTGATCTGTTAATAACAGATGTATGATCATCTGTTTTTTGTTGATCATTTAAGTAGGTATCCTTACTAATTAATTCAGCTTTTGCTTTATCCAGTTCTTTCTTTAATCTCTTATTCTCTTTTCTTAGATCCTTGCATTCCTTTTCCAGAATTTCATGATTCTTTTCAATTTCATCAAATTTAGTCATGAGATTTTGGACTAGGTCTGCTGTATCTAATGGGAGACTAGAAGATTGTGCGATGTTAGATGTGGATGCATTTGATGAGAGCAGAACTAGATATTACCTCGGTTTCATCGATTCTTTAGCCATTAGACATAGGCTTGTTTCCTCGATTATCTCGAGCTATCACCTTTGTCTTCATCTAATTCTTTGGTCATGAGGCATAGACATGCTTTTTCATTTTCCGAAATGTCTTCTTCATCACTATCATCTGAATCATTATCAGATGATTCTTCATTCTTTTCACTGCTGGATTCTGCCTTGAGTGCCTTCTTGCTCTTTCTCTTTTCGGATGCTTTGTATTTCTTCTTTTCATCATCTGTCATTTTCTTCGAGACAATCGACCTTGAAGTGACCTTTCTTGTTGCGAGTTGAAGCATCTGTATTCATCATCTTTCTTCTTCATATCTTTGTTTGAGCTTGACCTCTTGTTTGATGATGAATTTCCTTTGAATGGCTTCTTTTTGCTAAACCTGTCAAAACGTTTAACTAATAAAGCTACCTGTTCTTTTAGTTCACGTGTCTCTTTGCTGATGCATTCGGCAAAGTTACTTTGCTGGGGTGCAACTAATGCAGTGATTTTATGTGTCTCTGCCGGGGCACCATCTTCACCGTTCAATTCGAATTTATGAGCTTTTAATTGGGACATCGATGTCGAGTGTCGCTGCTTGCAAGATTTATTGTTCCTCCGATTCATCGATGTTATGATCTTCCATCTTTCAGCAATTCTCTCAAGATCTTCAAGCATACTTCTTTCTAGGGATATATGTGTCCAAGTCATTTGCAATTCACCGATGATGCTTGAGAATATGTTGTCCATTTGATCAATGGATTCACCAGCCTTCATTTTAAAGTTCTCAAATTTCTGTTTTGCAACATATAATTTGTTTTCTTTAACTGCTTCAGATCCTTCATTTATCAATGATAGCTTGTCTCACATCTCTTTTGCTGTCTTGCAGTCTTTGATTCTCATGAACATGTTGCTATCTAGGGTCTTCAAGATCATGTCTTTTGCAACAAAGTCCAGATTTGCTCTTCTCTTGTCATCCTTGGTCCAATCCTTTTTAGGTTTGTCAATTTCCTTTCCTTGATCTGCTCCTGTGCCTACCACCGTAGTGATTGTGATTGGTCCATCATTGATTACATCCAGCATCTCTTCATGAGTTCTTTGCAAGATGAGATAGCATTCTTATTTTATATTCATCGAAATTATTAACATTAAAAATGTACTTTTGACAAGAAGTTTGAGGAATCCATCGAGTGCAAATGAAGATATAAAAGTAAGCGTATAAAAGCTCGGTTTGAAAACTACTTTGAAAATATATGATCTCCTTGTTACGAAAATTAGATCTGAATGTGTTCGATACTAGAACACCGCTCCGATACCAATTGTTGGTCCCAGAGAGAAGGGTGAAACTATAGTCGAGGGGGGGTGAATGACTATAGTGGAGTTTCAAAAACTTTTCTTTTATTTAAAAGCTTTTGGGCGTGGATAAGTCCTTCTTACTATGTTGTTTTCAAATCAGTTTAGACAATCACGGATATAAGTTATGATGTAGGCAAATTAAATAAATGATGTAAAGTAAATTGCGAAATTAAATTGACACAAGGCTTATAGTGGTTCGGGGTGGTGTAATCCCTTAATCTACTCTTCTCCTGTGATGATCGGAGGAATTCACTATTGTTTTCACGAGATACAATAGTATGATTGTCCTTGGCTTCCCAAGCTTCACAATCTACAAGACTATCACTCCTTGACTGCAGCGACTTGATGATTCGATCTTCCTTTTGTCAGCTCTCCTTAAGATCAAAATCCTTCAACAACTATCACAGATTCAACTCCTTCTCAGATTGCCTCCGATTCGATTTGCTTCATTTGATATGAATGTGATTCACACACTTGCTTGATCAATCTCGATTACGAGTATGACTTTGTAGCTCGATTTTTGAGTTGATCACTAGATGTATCCTTGTAAGTTCGGAGAGAAGGCTTTTCAAATTGTGAGTTTCTACTTTCTTTCTTTTGAATCGTTGTCTTCTTTTTCTGTCAATGCCTTCTATTTATAGCCTTGAATAACCTTGGTTTTGAAATTCCGTCCGTTGGCTATATTAATGAGGGAATGATCCTTGATTTTATTCTTGATTCCCCCTTAATTGCATTCTCCTTGATCTCAGTGATCGGATTCTTTCTTCAAACGTATAGCAGAAAATCCGTCCTTGATTGATCCTCTATTGATTGTGCATTTAATGCATGATCTTCTGTATCTTCAACATATATCAAATCTGATATGGTAAGTGTTACTTCGCCGTTTTCAGAACGGTCGAGTGAGCCTTCTGACTTAGCCATTAGTTCTTTCTTCGCTGTTTTGTTTTCACTTTGCCGAAAGTCAGTTTACTCAGCCGATTCACTGTTTTCTTCTTTGTTTTAGTTTCCGGAGAATCTTTATACTTCACTGATCCTTGATTTGGGTGAGACCAGTGTACACCATATTTGAATATTGAGTTTCATCACTTGAAACATAACTTAGACTTATCCAAGGTCATCACAGACTTCATTGGTTATAAGTCAGACCATAATGTCTTCATTGCTTCTCTGCTGGTGCTTGGCTGGCTTCACTTTGCCGAATATCTGTTTTTGCTTTGCCGTCCTACCAACTAGTACAATACTTGTCTGACTCAACTTATACAACATGTCGGACTACAAGTAAAGACTTATACAGAGAATTCTAACTTATTTCGAGCTTGCTATAACAAATAGTATGGTCATCATCAAAACATAATAAAATGTTCCTAACAGACCCGAATAACTAAGGGCCGGGATCCCAGCGCGGGCTCAATGATAAGGGCCTCTGCCTCGAGATCTGGCTCATTAAGTATGTTGAGCCAATCTCACGACCCGCCGCGGGGCGTCGTGGTCTTTGTGAAGCTAGGACATCGTAACTCGGACCACGTTGTCCCGAGAGCTCTCCAGGTCGGATAAGTCGATCGTGGGTTTATTCCATGTGTTTTATAATACTGGATAAATATAGGAAGAATCTCCCGTCATTATGACTCTTATTCAAGCTATTGGATATAGTAAAAGATATACCTGAAATCACGGATAGAGGCGTAAAGCAAGCCTTCGAAGCAGGAGTCCTTGAAGGACACGGCATAATTACATACTAGGGCAGAAGTGTTCCCTATATAAACAACTTTAAGAACTACGGCATACTTGTTTCGTGAATGATCCCAGGATACGTAGGCAACTTGAGAATAAGAATTCTCAGGCTCAGTCTAAATCCCACTCAAAAAAACACCCCATGTATCATACTTGATTTTAGGTTCTTTGGATCTTGATTCGTTGTCTTCAGAAGAATACGACCCGTTTTATCAATCAGACGAAGCCAGCATCGTCAGTACACTACACAAATGTGTAGTGCAAATACCATTTCCCGTTTTTTTTTTTTATTTGCTGGCGTATGGTTTAATTATGCTGCTAGTCTCACAACTCTCAAGGTGAGGCATAGTTGAGATTGGATTTTATTGTGTTTGTTGGCCTTTAGACCACTCATTAAGTATCATTGCACGTCAATGGCATGAACTTGTGGTTGAACACTCCGATACTTGATTTCCATGCCCCAATCACTACTAGAAAAAAGGGCTTTAGCGACCGTAGTGACGTAAAAGTCTAGTATTTGCGTCGACATATACGCGCAAATGCTTTGCTACTTCATTAGCGTCGACATAGACGCAAATACATTTTCACGTGGACGCTAATACATAATCCGTCATAAGTTTTTAAGGGGGGGGGGGGGGAGTTTTGGTGGTAGACCATTTGCGTCGACTTAAGTATTTTAGTTGACACGCCCACACAAATACTCTTTTGTTTTCGAGAAATCATAAATGTTCAGACTTATCAAATTTATGTTAAACTTATTGACATAGACATAGTATTTTTTGTGTCGACATTATATGTTTACATCTATGAGTCCACTTGTGATGCCACGTTGGACAAATATTCACACTCATCAAATGATTTTTTCCCTTTCTCCAAGCAAAGCAGCGAAATACGTAAAATGAAATCAGAAATAGGAGCCACCACATTCACTTTCTCTCGCAGGCGATTTTGGAAGAGGCTTCGGCCATTTCAACAAAATCAATTTTTATATCTGGAAAGAGGCTCCGGCGATTTGTAAGTATCAATTTTTATATCTTGTTCATATCGTTTTCAATTGTTGTTTGACTTGTTTCCTTTTGCAGCGATCACGATTTTAATGTCTATTAGAATTGTTAAACTAGCGAATGTGTGTGGTTAGGGGGAGGTTACGGGCTGAGCATGTTTATCTGACATGCCTGCCATGTTTTGTCATGCTAATCTGTTTAGTTTAGGTCTGTTTGCTTGGTGTGATATAGACCTGCAACCATTTTGCTGTTTTTGTGTTCTCTTAATTAGGGCTGAATTGGGCAAAAATGTTGTTTACAATGTTGAGATGTTTTTATAGGCTAATTCATTTGTTGTAGTTTGCTTTTAAGGAAAATATAGCTTGCATTTGAACCAATTATTGCTGCTATGTATCCACCTGCCTTGGGTGCTTGACAATCGTATGTAACGCAACAGAACTTGGAAGTGTGTTCTAGGCTAGCTACAATAACCATGGGTCTGAAATTATTAAATGCCATCTTTTCAGGCATTGTCGTCACTTGCCATCTGTATTCGCTTTGCAAAATGTATTTTAATTTTATAGCATGCAATCTCCTCTGTGTTTCATTGTCAGTGCTCTTACATCAACTAATCGGCTTGTTTTGATACTTGAAACCAAGTTTTGTTACGCAATTGATATAGTTTGCTGCAATTGTTTGGCAAAGCCATATATGTGACTATTATTTAAAGTTGGTATTAATCCAATGTATTATAGTACTTTAGTAGTAGCATGACTATAGCCTTCGATTCTGGTTCTTAAATTGTGACATCTTTTCTTTGGACCTGTTAGTAGATGAGGTTTTACCTTCTACTACCATCTTAGATGCTGGGACTATATGGATTTGCATTATAATCAACTTAATGTTGGCATAGCCTGTCCAATGTGATTATTATATAACTTTGTCCGGTTATTAAATGGCAGATTAAGTCTTACATTTGGGTTGCCTATGGCGTATTTGTTCGGTTAAGTGCTGATATAGTTGCAACTTTTGTTCATCCTTGCAAACGTGTTATAGCCCTTATGGATTTAGTGCCGAATTCTATCTAGGGTTTGTGAATATAACTTGTTTCAGATTATTAGTAGCCTGTTTAGAAGCATGTTTAATCAAAGTCTGTATTTCAGTTTAGAAGCCTATTTAATCAAAGTCTGTATGAGAATTTGTTGTGTCAGCTTCATTCGGCTTTCATCTTTTTCTTTTCTTTTCTTACCGAACTATTCAATTTGTTCTGTGACTTCTGTCAGTAATTTATCTGACCTGCTTCTCATGTATCAGTCTTGTTTATCTGAATGTCAAAGATGCACTTGTTAAACTGTTTGATATTTGTTATTTGTCTATCCCTAAAGAACAATGTTCGTAAACACTGTGGTAGGCATATTAACATTTGGTCGATTTACTGTTTTTATATCATTCAAAGTAGTGTTTTAACAGCTTCGAGGTTGATGCTATATATGCAGTCCTGTCAGGCAATAGAGTTTAGGTGTCAGATCTTCTTCCAAGTTGCTGAAAGTAGTCTTACTCCATTTCTTAAGGGCAAATTTAACGGATTTTAGCTTTTCTTCAAGTGTAAAGCCTCCCATACCTTTAACAGTACACTCATTCCAAGCTTGCAAAACAACTGAATCTAATTCTTTGTGATCCATCCAAGAGTCAAAAAATTTAAGAGGGATAGGGCCACCATCCATTTTACTACTGTTTAACACTAAGGGCAGAGATCCGATAAACCTCTATTTAGAGCCACCAAGGAGATATTAGGCCAGACATCCAAAAGATAAGGAGACACTAAGAATCTATCGTTTCTGCTCATCTTCATACCATTTTTATTTAGCCAGGTAAACTTTCTACCCTCTAATTTAACATTAATCAAGTCGGCCAAAGACATAGAATGAAGCAGAATATTAGCATCATGTTGGCAAACACAGTACCTTTCCTCTCAAAATCGTAGGAAACAGAATCAAGCAGAATATTTACCATTTTCTTAGCCGCTGCTTTTATTCTGGTAAGTCTGCTCTTCAAATTTGATGTATTCTTTTACCTATCATGCCCATACAAATGTGTTATACACTCTTGTCCATCACAAATGTATTTTATACAGGTATTACTATATGGCGTGTGCAGAATCGGCAGGTGGCTCACGACCACCACACGATCATCCTCATAGGCTTCATGGATACCGCGAGGCTGGTATGCTCATTTCATTCATACTACTATATCATTTAGTTCAATATTAACTTGTCTTTTTAATCTATGTAGCACCTGACCTAGATGATGGCATCGATGGTGTGGAGTACGTTGCTCCCAAGCGCAAGGGCCAAGGGACCACAAAAGGACATGTACGTGCAAAGCTTGGTGGGGCAAAAATACCGCTTATTTGGGATCCGAGGCATCGGACAGCGAAGGTGGTCAACAAATAATATAGGTTGTACAGCACTGGGGTGGGCATATATGTTCGTAGCCGTAGTGAGCCATTGCATCATTATTGGTGTGACGTTCCACCGCAACATAAAGCACAAGTATTCGAGTATGTTAGGGTATGTGTCTGAATTGATGCATATTTTCATTTTATCAAATACATATCCCTTTGATTGGCAACTAAATGATTTCTTACGGTTTCAGGAACACTTACACCCCCTCTAAATCTGCATTGAGACTATAAGAAACTGAGAACAATTTTGGCCAATGTCTCTCTAAACGGCTATTGATTTACCATGTGAGTATCATTCATGCCTATTATTTTTTTATCTTTGTTGATTGCCTTTGAGCTAACCGTTGAATATGGATTTGTGAACTATGACAGATTGTCCAATTTTAAGTCATTTATTTGATTGACTTTCACCTGTTTTCTTCGTAATTTAAGTTTAATTATTCCTTCCAGTTGGTGAATGAATTTTTTGGTTATCAATGAATTCTTACGGTTTCAGGAACACTTCACCCGTCTATCCAGATATTGTGGATAGAGACGCTGCAGATGCTTATAGCGAATGGAAGGCCACAATAAACAGACATATCAAGATGCTTGGTGATAAGGCCCCGACAGCGCCTAGGCCTGCAAATGTTACAACCAACGAACATTGGCGTGAGTGTCTCAAGCGAGCTGCCAGCAAAGAGTTTCAGGTTAACATATTTTTAATTTATCTAAGTAAGTACTTATAACTGTGTTCATTCTTCACTTATAACAAGTTAATTAATCGTAAACTAACCTATTTGCAGGAAATCTCTAAAATAAACACGGATAACCGGAGAAACCTCAAGTATCCGAGCTTGCAGGGCCGGACCCTTACCCACGGCACAGATACAAAGATGTAAATATGACATTTGAATTGATTATCGCCCTACTTCTCTTGTATTTCAAATTTAATATTTAAAATTTTGCAGGTGGATCCGGAGACCGACCCGTTGGAAGAAGTGTCTTTGAAGTTTGGAGGGATGCCCATATGAAAGAGGGAAGTGGGTTGATGATGAGGCTGAGCAAGACTATTTGAGTACATATAATGTTATTTACTCACTATTTATATACATTAAATGACCATGTGTGTGTGCTTGCTTGCTGTTTATATATTCACTAAGCATAAAAAAGGTAGCTGGATAACACCCAAGCATTTTCATAAGTTGGAAGAACTTTCATCTTGCCTTGTTTTGTTAAGTTTGCTTTGTTTTAGTTCCTTATGTTTTAATGTATAGCAAGAATTTATTTGCTTGAATTAATTATATATCCATGAATTGATCTCTTCAAACATGTTTCTTCATGCGGCCTTTATGTGACTTTGAAGTTCAGGATTAAATTATTGGCCAAGAACCACATGAAATTTAGTCTATAGTCGATCGAGTTCTTGTAGTTTAAAAGGCTTAAACAGATTTACTTTATGTTTTCTTCACTATCTGTATGTTCCAGATTTACACCTACAATATCTTGCAAATAATTCAAGCAAGAATAACTATTTTCTTTATCTTTAATAGGAAAATGTAAATAAATTATAGGATAGCTAATATGGATGGAATATGAAAGAGGGCACTAAAGAGTGTACTATAAGAGTGCATTAGCTCTTGAAAAAGACATATTGTGGGGTAAAGACTTGTTGTATTAGCATGACGAGGCTTGAAATATGCTTTATGAACCTTTGATATAAGCCTTAACACATGCTGACAATGTGACTAATATGTGTTTTGTTTGGCTCTGTTTCAATTTGGGTCTTGAATCTATTATAAGGTCATGTTTCCTTGTCACAGTCCTGCTGATAAGTCTGTCTGCTTTACTCTAGGCCTGATGTGATAATCTGAGTTAATGGTTTTGTATAATTAGTAGCTTCTGTTGTCTGGTCTGCATAATCAGATTGTTAGTCTTGGATTCGTTCCAAGTGCTGGTTTGATGTTGTCTAAGTCTGCTCTGATGTCCTAGCCATGTTGATCTGTTTGGGCAGCTGAGTTCTTGTTTTGACTGTCTTGTATATACTGCAACTAGATTGTGTAATGATGATTTACCAATGGTTGTGTAGGATATAATGTTGGAGATGATACATGGCATCGCCCCAGATGGACATACAACTCCTGAGCAGGAGCAAGACATCATGGAGACTGTTTTGGGACGCCGGTGATCC
The DNA here is from genome assembly GCA_026214975.1 of Gentiana macrophylla. NCBI lineage: Eukaryota > Viridiplantae > Streptophyta > Magnoliopsida > Gentianales > Gentianaceae > Gentiana > Gentiana macrophylla. The sequence continues at coordinate 140,846,782 of CM047806.1, forward strand.
CATATTTCTGGGATAGGACCAGCTCCGCCTAACCGGCGGATTACCGGCTCTTCCAAACAGTCTTTATTTTTTGTGACAAGGGAAGAGTATGATCGATCGCAGCGGGAGCAAAGTGAAAAGTATGATCGGCTGGAGTGGAAGCATCAAGAGGTGGTTGATACCATGTTTATGATTCTGCGATATATGAAGGAGAGAGACCCTCATGCGCGGCTCCACCGTCATCCTCATTAGACACCCCACCAAATGATGATCGGTATTCCACTTCAGGACCTAGTAAAATGTCGTAGATGGTAGAGAGAATGCTAACAGCAATGCATATACATGCAAAACTCCTTCTTGCCGGTACTCTCATCTTGAGGCCAGGCTCTCATGTTAGAGGCATTGGAATTGAAGGTATATACTCGTGCCATATATAGAAGCGTTGCTTCATTTCTCTTTCAATTGTCTTGACAGTGGTCCTTCTTGGGTGGGTGATCATTAGTATGTATTATAAGGAGGGTTTAGTAGACCGGGCGGGAAATTAAATGATGGAAATACTTAATTTGTTATGTGTGTGTATACATAGGCAAAGAAATAGCCCCATTCTTTCTCGAGATGTTTTCACAATGGCAGAGTCCAATTTCATCTGTCCGGCCTCATCATAGACTAACCTGCATTAAATTTTTATTTTTTTGTTTTTCCCTTGTTCCATACAGGACGTACCTAAGCCGTCTAATCATTAATATTATCGATCAGTCGACAAAATCACTCAAGCGATTGGTCATCCAGGTCGGTCGGAGTTTGGAGTGATCAAATTAAGTGTAACTAGCTAGGTTGATTCCGTGATAACCGACGAAAATTGGCCTCTTCCATTCTTGATTATCTGCAAAAATATTAATTCGTAGCAATTAATCATGTCTTCCGATCCTCTCCATAGACTATTTAGTGGTGTCATGTCCCATGCTTTAATTACCTCAAAATCATGTCTTTTGTAGTAAACTTTTTACTCTTTTGATTCAGAATATATAATTAATTGTACTACGTACTTACTATAAGGGGTTATGGCACATACATGCTTGTTGAATAAAGCTATATCTTCTTATATTATATTTTCAAGGAAAAAACTACCGATTGAACCCATTTTTTCCAATTGACCCTACCCAAACCCGGAAAATAAATATGAAAAAGCATAAAACAAAAGGAAAGAAATATATAAAACTGCCGCACCTTTTTCCTCAAAAAAAAAAAAAAAAAAAAAAAAAAACTGTCGCACCTCTGCACACAACTCCTCTGCAATATCCCCACCTTTCCTTCAGTTTTATATCCAGACAAATGCCCCATGTGGGGAACATAGGTGAATTTTTGTTGTTTGTTCAACAGTTTGAGGTGGTCCGGGTTCCGGTGGTCCAGTACTAACAATGTCGTTTTCATGCTTACGAAAGTGAGAAACGTCGAGTTCTTTTATAATTGGCAATGGGAGGTTCCTGGTTCTGATCTTTGTCTTCTGTTTAGCCTTGGTTGATTGGAGTTTAAGATAACTGAATTTTTCTTCTTACATTATTGATTTGCATCAAGGAGCCCTTTTTCACTGATTTGTGTTTTATTGCAGAACGGTGTGCGTAATCGAGCAAATCAGGATGGAAGTCATTCATCATATTATGCTGTTTCACGACAGTGGAGGGACGTGTTTTGGTTAGTAGTTGTCTTCTCTTTAGCCTTGGTTGATTGGAGTTTAAGATAACTGAATTTTTCTTCTTACATTATTGATTTGCATCAAGGAGCCCCTTTTCACTGATTTGTGTTTTATTGCAGAACGGTGTGCGTGTCGAGCAAATCAGGATGGAAGGCATTCATCATATTATGCGGTTTCACGACAGTGGAGGGACGTGTTTTGGTTAGTAGTGTTTGTATTGCATCTGATTTTGGTTGGTTTTGTTCTTGGAGTGTTAGGTTTCAATCGGTTTAAGAAGAAGGATAGACTCAACATCGATCAATACACAATGGGATTTCTTGAGAATCAGCCGGGTTTAACAGAGGATTTCTGGCAATTGTATGCTTTGGCTGCGGAATCGGGACAATCCTTGGATGGAATTGGTTGTTGTTACTTGGTTCATGTGCGAATGGATTGATAAAGGTATCCGTGCACGTTTTCACCACTTATCTTGCCGTAATGAGTGTATTATGTTTCTAGAGCAAGCAGTTTTTCTGGGGAGTGGCCTTTGCCACTGGAGCAGCTTTGCAATTCTTATATGTTGTTTCCGTCATAGACAGGTAAGATTTCCGGTTATCATATTAAAAGGATTCTTGATTCAGGAAACCATTTTTACCGTAAATTTATGGATTTTTCTTTTCTTTTGTAGACTTCCATTTACCATGATTGTCTTAAAAGGAGCGATCAAAATGGTCCGCAACCTTCCTGAAGTCATGGGTGTTTCTTACGTGTTTATGATGGTTTTGCTTCTGTGGTTAGCACTTTGGTCATATGGAGTTGCACTCATTGTAACTTCGATGATTTTTCTTTCTTTCTTTGTTATCAATCAATGTGAAAACAGGTGCATCATGTGCAGAGTCTATTATTGTCCTTAGACTTATTGCAAGTGTGTTATACCAAGGCTATCTCAAAATCCATGCGACATTGGTTTCTCCTCTGTACAATGAATACTATGCCTGCAAGTTTTGGGGCATCTTTGTATTATTGTCCTTAGACTTAAGAAAATAGTCATTCTACTACTATTGATGTCTTTGGATGCTTCATGTTTGGGTCAACTGCGTGATTATTTCTTGGATATTGCAGCATTATGCCTTCTCATTGAATCGTTAATATTAATGGTAATATCATGCAGCTTGACCTGCAATGATTTTTATATACATTGGTGAGAGACATGGGCTCTGTTTTCATGTTAAGTATGCTTTGGATGGTTTCAAAATCGCAAGTATGCAAGTGTCTAAACTTATCCAAGCTCCTTCGTTTGCATAAGCATTTGAAGGCGGTTGGGATGGGCAGGTTATCTTCTCTTTTTCTGATTATTTTCTTGATGACGGTCAAATTATACCCGTAAAAATTATCATCAACATTGTCCTTAAATCGGGATTAATAATATATATTTTATGATAAATCACATGTTTGTATTTATTATTTAATGTTATGTGATTAATAAGATATAATTTGATATTTATCCGTTTTATTATATAATTTGGTATTTATCCGTTTTTATTTAAATATGATTTATTTTGGGATAAATATTTATTTTGTAGATTGGGATAATTTTTGGAGGATAATTACCTATGTTGCACCGACACTCCAATATGGGTAACGTGCGCCGTATCCGACACGCGTTTCCGACACGACACGCGTCCGACACGCGCCGACATATAGGCGGTGTCGGACACGCGTGTCGGTTGATTTAAAATAATGTTAAATTAAATTTTAAAACCGACACGCTTGAGAGACACGCCCCCGACACGCCGGGACACGTCAAGGACACGGAGCGACACGGAGGGACACGCCCCACGACACTTAAGGGACACGTTCCCGACACGGCTATTTATATTTTTTATATTTTTTTTGTATTTTTGTATTTTTTGTATTTTTATATATTTTTTTGTATATATATATATATATATATATATATATATATATATATATATATATATATATATACTACGTGTCCCCGTGTGTGTGTCCTATATTTTTGAAAGTTGCCGTGTCGCCAGTGTCAGGTGTCGTGTAATGCGCGCTGTGGTCCGATGTCGGTGTCGGTGCAACATAGATAATTACAAATGAAGAATTAAATCTCAAGATAAATCCAAGCAAATCCGGATGCATTGAAGATAAAGATCGAATAAAGCGAAAATAGGAGTAAGGCGTGACAAAGAAATGCAAGCCAATCCAAGAGTTGGCGCCAATGGAGGATACGCATAAAAGGGGGGTGCACTTTTCTTTTTGAGATCGGCGGGAGTTATCTCTAATTGTTTTGATATTTTCAAATATATCTTTAAGTCGGCCTAAGTCTCTATATAAATGAGTGATATATGTTAAATTTATAACAAAAATTTATAACATTTTATACATATTATTGATTAATTTTATCTAAATATCTTAAAAGATAGTAAAATAACCTATAAAAAACTAATAAGTACAAATAAATAACTTAATACAAATTACTTATAACTTTTGTTATCAGATTTACCTGTGGTTTTGTTGTTTTTGAATTATGCAGGTATTATGTGATACAAAGTAGAAGAATCGGAATCAAATTATATAAAAATCTGATCAAGTGGCAGATATTTGACAAATCCGGCGCAGGCCGGAGGAAGCCGGTTCACGCCGGATTATTTTTATGATTAACCCATGTTACTCCACATGCGTCTGACACAATGCACTCAAATTCGGTTAATTCGGCGCACGCCGGATCAGTTTCGGCGCACGCCGGACCAGAATTCTCAGCCTATAAATACCCTCATTTATGAGAAGAAAAGGGGGGAGTACCAATATATACATCTCTATCATTATATATATTTTCTTATCTACTCTCTGTAAATATTATTTCAGTAGGCATTCTGCCATAAAAATAGTATTAGTATCGTTGTAATAGCTAGAATAATTATTGAAGGTTGTTGATTTTATCAATATCGTTACATTCAGAGGACAAAGCCCACTTCAACAATTGTAATCGGTAATATTCTAAGGTTATTATATTTGTTTTGTTTGGTACAATTTTATATAATAGTATAATGTATGTAGGCTAATTATACAACTAGGCAAGACATGTAATTGAAATATGTTTCTCTTTTAGGGAAATTGATGACGACTATGTTAAAAATTTGATTAAAAATTGAATATGATGAATCTTTTTCTACTTGAACTAATTGCCAGTCTATATTGACGTAATTAACCAGTATGGACAGAGACATAACCTAATCATTAACTGACCAGAGACGTTAGGGTATGAGAAAATGGTAGAAAGACTGGAAGGTAAAATTGGCCGTCTGACAAACGGAACCCTCTTTCTTATCTAGGGATAGAATATTTATACTCGAGAGATTATCATGTCAAAGCATTAGGTTTAATTGCGGTTTTACCAAGGAGGAGGCATAGAACGAATTCGTGCACTCGTATGAGGGGAATTTGTTAGTTGAGGAGTATACCGTTTCACATAATCAATAACACTTTAAAACAAGAAGTTCGATCACATCCATTAACTAAAAGAGACCATAGTTCAATAACATTGTCTTGGTTAGTTCTTATTATATAACTATCTATTATATTGGTATCTATATCTATATAAATATCTACTTAATTCTTGCAATAATAGTATCATATTAATAACTCTAATTGGTAAGGACTGCGACTTAGATCAAGATAATAATAGCTAATTGGTGTTTAACCACATTTTGAATTACATTTTTTTCCCTGAGGGATACGATCTTGATTCACCAGACTAGACTACAATTTGACCCGGTACACTGCCGGTAAGATTGGACACCCAGTTTTAGCCGATCAAGTTTTTGGCGCCGTTGCCGGGGAAAAGCGACGTTAATTCATTATGTCTATGGTTACTACTTGCATTAGCTCAAAATTCTTGAGAATAAGTCAACACTTTTCTTAATCTCATTTCTACTTTTGTTTCTTTGGTACTTACCTCATTGGTAAGTTGCCACGTTTTTTTTATACTGTTTTCGTGTTGTTTTCCAATTTTGTAGTTGATGACCCGAAGCGGTAAGGCCCCACTTACCCCTTATAAGCCCGATATAAATACTTACGAAAGGCAGTTAAGAGGAGAAAATAGACGTGGCCAAACCAGCCAAGGACATCTTGGAGATATATCTCCCCAGGAATCATCAACTCAAGGTACGGGAATGGCCCAGGCCAGTGAAGAAACACCACCTGAACAAGGGCTTGCTCATGCCCAAGGACATGGACAAAACCTCAATAATCCTAATCCACCGTTACAAAATCTTCCACCACCACCACATCTCAACAACCAGAATCCCAATAATCGGAATAACCAGAACCGAAATCAGAATAATCATCATAATAATAACCCACCAAACCCAAGGCCAATATGTGATCAGACCTTGAGAAGAAATGAAACTAACAATCCAATTCGTTTACCTAATGATGGAGCAAATAACTTCAAATAAAATCCCATCTTTTGGTTTGATTGACACAAGAGCTCAATTTCTTGGTGAAGATGACGAAGATCCACATCATCACCTATATCTTTTGAAGAATTGTGTAACACCGCCAAGAGCGTGGTGTTCATCGTGAATTGACAAGGATGTCAATGTTTCCTTTTCTTTAAAAGGAAGGGCAAGAGATCGTTTATGTCACTCCCACATCATTCGTTGACAAGTTTGGCGGGACATTCAAACTGAGTTTCTAAAACAATATTTCACTCCATGTAGGAATTTGGAATTGAAGGTCGAAATTGCTAATTTTAGACAAGGATCCGAGGAAACACTTGGAAATGCGTGGGAAAGATTTAAAAAATTGTTAAGAGCGTGTCCCGATCATGGTTACTCTCTTGACATGCAAATTCAACTTTTCTGTCGTAAATTAAGGAAGGATTCACGTGCTGATGTTGATCATGCATGTGGGGGCTCTTTAATGATGAGTGAAGCACAACTTGTCTACGATGCTATTGAAAAAATTTCCAAAAATAACAGAATGTGGGAAACCGGTTCTAGTACGAGGAAAGTAGCATTTGTAGGTAAATCTACATCAAACTCAGAAGTTTTAGCACATTTGGAAAATCTTAGTAGAAAGTTTGATGACTTACAAGGAAACAAGAATTATAGCTCAGAAGGAAAGTTATCAAATGAATATTCGAATGATGACAAAGGAATAGAAGAATCCGAAGAATACTCAAGGGAAGAAGTAAGTTTTCTGCAACAGCATAGGAATTTGAATAATGCTTATTCAAACTCATTCAATGCCATCAGAAGAGACCATCCTACCTTTCGTTGGTCTGAAAACCCAAGTAAGCAAGGACAACCACCCTATCCAACTCAATACAAAAGCTCGTTACAATACTAATAGTCAAAACCAAAGTTACCAGGAAATTCTTCGATCAAAACCATCAATCACCACCCAGTTATACCCACAACACACCACGCAAAGTATACCGACACTCAAAGCTCAACTCAAATTTATAAAAGGAGTTGATAAGTGGGAAAAATTAATGGAAAATATGATGGGTGTAATGTCTACCCAAGCTCAGAATATGGAAACCATGATGACTTGTATAGGAACAGTCACTAAGGATATGAGTACTTTGAAAACATCCATGAGTGGACATGACACGAGAATGAGAACTATAGAGGCATCGGTACGAAATATGGAAGATCACTTGAGTAGAGAAGGAGAACGAAAGAACAGTAGACCTCCGGGAGGATTACCTAGTAATACTGAAAGAAACCCGAGAGAGGTGAATGTTGTTATTACCCGAAGCAGAAAGATATGTGGAAGTAACGGAGTAGAAAACTCCGGAAACAATGAAGTAGAAGATGATTTGGATGATAAATTCGAAAAGGACTTAGAAAGCAAGAACGAACCAGAATTCAGTAAAGAGGAAGAAGAAATCATTGATGATTTCTTAAGTCGTAATAATCATGTTGAAACCGAAATAGAAGAAGAGGAATGGATCGAAGTCCCGAGAATACTGAAAAATCCAAGGGCTAGCGATTTACGGACCCTATTCAATGAACATGTCAGGAAGGATGAAGTTACTGATAGTACAGTCCAAGTAAGGAGTAGCAATACCCCAACAGAACAAGTAAAGAAGAATTTTGAACAAATTTCAAAGAAGATAATGCAGGATCATGACACATGGCGACCACCAAATGCTCAAACATTTAAGGAAGCATCACTATCTAAGGAAAAAGGTAAGGAATGCATGACTCCAACCCATAAATTTATTGACCTTGAATCTTTACCTTACCCACCCAGAGATCAAATTAAAAGGTTGAAAACGGATAAAAAGTATGTACGTTTCCTTGATACATTTCGTCACCTGAATGTCAATATTCCTGTCATTGAAGCACTAATCAATATGCCTACTTATGGCAAGTTTCTTAAGGATATTCTCTCAAACAAAAAACGTTTAGAAGAATATGAGAACATCTGTCTTAATGAGGAATGTTCCGCAGTATTACAGCACAAGCTTCCTCCTAAACTAAAAGACCCAGGTAGTTTTACCATCCCATGTGAGATTGGGGGTTTTTTGTTTAAAAATGTACTCTGTGATCTCGGAGCTAGCATTAATCTTATGTATTATGAGGATTATAGGAAACTCGGAATAGGAAAACTTAAAAACACCGAGATGACTCTCCAGATGGCAGATAGATCTATTAAGCGTCCTAAAGGAGTCATCGAAGATGTATTGGTTAAGATAGATAAGTTTTACTTTCCAGATTGACTTTGTAGTCATGGAGATGGAAGAAGGATTTTCAAAGACTCTCTTATTCTAGGTCGACCATTTCTAGCTACAGGAAGAACTCTTATTGATGTCCAAAAGGCGAATTAATTTTAAGAGTCAATGAAGATGAAGTCACCTTTAATATCTTTAAGGCTATGAAACATCCATACAAATCACTAGAATCATGTTCATTCATAGAAAGCATATCTTCTATGTATATGAACAATCTTGAATCATGAAATTTTGAAGATAAGCTCAAGAATGTTTAGCCTTATCTATCTATGAAGAAGACAACCAAGAAATGAAAGAAATCATTTTTATCTCGACACCGAAGCTCTTTTGAGAAACGGCCATGGCATCGCTTATTTGGATTTAAATGGATGGCCCATGTTGAAACCTTCGGTAGAAGAACCACCAAGGAATCTGAATTAAAATCTCTCCTTCGAATCTCAAATATGCCTTTCTTGAAATCGATAATTTGCTTCTGTTATTGTTTCATCATCATTAACCAAGTCACGGGAAGATCAAGCTGTTAAGAATGTTAAGACAACATAAGAAAGCGCTTGGATGGATGATGAACGGATATTCAAGGAATAAGTCCTGAGATTTGTGTACACAAAATCATCTTGAATGAAGGAGCCAAACCGTGTATCCAACCACAACGCCGTCTCAACCCGAATATGCAACAAGTAATCAAGAAAGAGGTTATTAAGCTCCTAGAAATGGGGATAATCTTTCCCATATCCGACAGCGAATGGGTAAGTCCCACCCAAGTAGTACCTAAAAAGGGCGGATTCATGATAAAGGAAAATGATAAACATGAATGGATTCCAACAAGGGAAGTCACAGGATATCGAATGTGCATCGACTTCCGCAAACTGAATGAGCATACTAAGAAAGACCATCATCCACTTCCGTTCATCGTACAGATGCTAGAACGGTTAAGTGGACATAAATATTATTGTTTCTTGGATGGTTATTCAGGTTATTTACAGATATTTATTGCAGCAGGAGATAGAGAAAACGACTTTCACTTGTCCTTATGGAACTTTTGCTTATAAAAGAATGCCGTTTGGATTATGTAACGCACTTGACTACGTTTGAGAGATGCATGATGACAATATTTTCGAGATATGGTAGAAAAGTTTTGGAAATCTTTATGGATGACTTCAGCGTTTTTGGAGATTCTTTTGAAGAATGTCTCCTACAATCGAAACGTTGCTTAAACGCTGTGAAGACACAAACTTAGTTTTAAATTAGGAAAAGTGTCATCTAATGGTATCAGATGGTATTGTTTTAGGTCATCGAATTTCTGAAGAAGGTGTTGAGGTAGATAAAGCCAAAGTTGAAGTAATTAAAAAGTTACCTCCACCAATAAATCTGAAAACTCTGAGAGGATTTCTTGGGCATGCGGGTTTCTATAGAAGATTTATTGCAGATTTTTCACGCATAGCGAAACCTCTCAGTCATTTGCTTGAAAAAGAAGTACCATTTAAGTTTGATGACAAATGTAAGGAAGCATTTGAAGCTTTGAAGGCACGATTAGTAATCGCACGATGCTAGTGGCACCGATCGGAACTTACCGTTTGAACTTATGTGTGATGCAAGTGATCTGGCGTCGAGTCGTTTCTAGGTCAACGCCATAACAAAGTACTTAAGGCAATCTACTATGCATCCCATACTTTAAACACAAATTTCAACTTAACTACGCCACCACGAAAAGGAACCGCTAGTCAGTAATCTTTGCTTTAGACAAATTTCGATCGTATCTCATTGGTTCTAAAGTAATTATTTATACTCGATCATTCAAAGATTAAAATACTTGTTAAAAAAGAAAGATGCGAAGCCTCGTCTTCTTAGATGGATTCTCATTACTTCAAGAATTTGACATTGAAATAAAGGATAAAAGGGCGTTGAGAACTTAGTGGCGACACCATTTGAGTCGTATGGAGTTTGAAGAAGGAAAAGGAGGAGACAGGAGATCAAAGATTCATTTCCAGATGAACAACTCCTCATGGTTGATGCTCCTCCAAGAATGCAACTTGTTAAAGCCGGTACTATATCTAAGGAGAGCTCGCCATGGTTCGGTAATATTGTTAATTACTTTACCTGTGAATATATTCCATCTCATTGGACATGGCAACAGAAAAAGAAGTTCTTTTATGATCTAAATTTTACTATTAGGAAAAACCGGATATTTTTCGAAAATGTTCGGATGGTATAATTAGGAAGTGTGTACCCAATGATGAGATTTTAAGTATACTATCCTTTTTCCATGATCGTGAGGCTGGAGGCCACCATGGAGGTGGAAAACCGCTTACAAAGTCTTGCAATGTGGGTTTCTTGGCCTACTCTATATAAAGATGCACACCACTATGCACGGTTTTGTGAATCATGCCAAAGATGGGGAAATATTTCAAAAAAACACGAGATGCCTCTCCAACCTATTTTGGAGTGTGAGTTGTTTGATGTCTGGGGTATTGATTTTATGGGCCCTTTTCCTCCATCATTTGGTAAGAAGTTCATCTTAGTGATGGTCGATTATGTATCCAAATGGGTAGAGGTGAAGCTCTTCCCACTAATGATTCTAGAGTAGTGTTAAAATTCCTTAAAAAAATATATTCACGAGATTTGGCACTCTAGGGCTATCATTAAGTGACCAAGGATCACATTTTTGCAACCGTCCGTTTACAAAATTAATTGAGAAGTATGGTGTAAAACATAAACTTGGTACACCATATCATCCACAAATTAGTGGACAAGTATAAGTATCTAATAGAGAAATAAAAGGATCGTGGAAAAACTATTGAGTCAAATCGTAAAAATCAAGCGAAAAAGACTAGATGATGCATTATGGGCATATAGAATGACCTTTAAAACACCAATTGGTTGTTCTCCTATAAATTAGTTTTTGGTAAATCTTGTCATCTCCTCGTTGAATTAGAACACCGAGCCTTTTGGGCTATTAAATTTCTAAATTTTGATCCAAAGGCTGTTGGTGATTATAGATTACTGCAGCTTAATGTAATCGGATGAGTTTCGTCTCGATGCTTATGAAAACGCTCGAATTTACAAGGAACGCACGAAATCTTTCCATGATAAGAGGATCTATCATCGTGAGTTTCATGTAGGTGATCGAGTACTCTTATATAATTCACGTTTGAAGTGGTTTCCAGGTAAGCTTAAATCAAGATGGACAAGTCCATATGATGTAACAAAAATCTACAAGTCAGGAGCTGTAGAATTAACTGATGGATACACGACTTTTATAGCCAATGGCCACAGAGTGAAGTTATTAGTAAAGGAAGAAGGAATACCTCTAACAAGAGAGGTTATGTACCTTAGCGACCCTCCAACAGATTAAAAAGAAACGTTTTGCTATCAACCACAAACTGGGCTGATTACAGGTACACTCTTTCTTATTTACCTTTTAAAAATAAATTTTAGGTAGTTTAGTCTTTTACCGGATAGACATTAAAGAACTGGAATGCCTTTTATAGATAAAATAGAAGTTTTTATTCTACTTTTAAAATTAGGTTTAGATAAAGATGTTGCCTTTAGAATAGAAGCCTTAATTTCTAATTTAAACAAGGAGCTGATAAACAAAATCAGAGAAAGAGATCTTTGTAATGGAAAATCGAGAAGTGCTATAAAGAGAAGGGCAAGATTTCTATTGAGGTGTAGAATCTGTGGAAAGAGTAAGCACAATGGAAAATGTTCAGAGAGCACAACCAAATCCCAGGATGAGTGTTTGAATGTCATTAAAAAGGGAACGATTAGGTGGTTATCCAAAAATCCCGATGGAGATCAAAGAGAAAATTCAAATGCTTCATTTCTGGGAGAAAGGTTGAGAGAACGTTATGAGAGAACTCTTGAGGATATAAGGATAAGAAATTTCGATTCAACGTAATTTTCGAAAGTTTTGAATTTTTCTTTATTAGTATATATTTAAAGAATTTTATAAACTATGTAATATTTTATAATTTAAAAAAAAAAAACGGATTTTAATACTCCGGCGTAGACCGGACTAGACCGGCCCACGCCGGACTTAAAAACACATAACCCTACGGGCTCTTTCTTTCTTTCTTCTTCTTCTCCCCATTTTCTTTACAGCGCCGCCCCTCTCCCAAATTCCCCCACCTCTTTACACCATAATTTTACTTCTTTTCCTTTCTAAATTTCATTATTTCAACACCTCTTCTACCACAAACACTACAATTTCTTACATTACACTTAAAAGTTTAGTGATTTTTGACATAAGTTCACCTCTACTACACACTCCGGCGAATTGACATTTTCTCCGGCCACCCACCTACTTTTCTACATCCCTCACACATTTAGGTAATCATCTAATATAAATATTTTTTTTAATAATTTTTTGATATCAATTTTATCATTTGGTTTTAATTTTTATCAATGTAGGCTATATCCTTTAAAAACACTGCTAGTCCTGCTGCCGTAGCCGCTTTTGATAGGTATTTTTCGAGATGTTCGGTATTGCTAGAACGTGGCATAGATTTTACTGCCTTAGGACCTGAATTGAAGGAAATTTTTTAGAGTAGAGGGTGGATGGAAATTGCCCACGAACGTGTTGACCCTGTTAATGCCACAATGGTTGCTGAATTTTATTCTGTTATTGCTGCTTATGAGCCTGTAGATGATGGCCCTTTGACCTCTGTTTCTCTTAGAACTGCTACCGTTCCATTTACACCAGCAGTCATTAATGCTTTTTATGCCATTCCTGAGGTTCCTGAGGAAGAAGATTTCTATTCTGTTTGGGGTTTGATTCAACCTAGTGTTTTGCAATCAAAGGCTTATGAAGCTCAACAAGCCTTTGATCCAGCTGCAACTTGGGTTGATAATAGGTTTCAGTATGGGGGTTGTATCAAAGATGTTAGAGCCATTAAGCAGTTTCTGGGCTATAATGTCAGTCCATCCACGCATGTTAGTGCTTATGGCAGAGATGATGTAGTTACTGCTTGGGCGATAGTTAATGACGTTCCGGTCAATCTAGGAAAATTGATCTTTACTAAGGTTTGGGATTTTGCTCATGCCCGCATTCCGCAAGGAAATTTGCCATTTCCAAATCTTATTTCTGCGTTGTGCCTAATGGCGAGAGTCCCAGTCCTGCCCGCTGACAGAATCGTCTCTGCTGATACCCCAATCATAGGTCCTAGACTTGCTCCGCGTCCTGTTGGTAGACTTGATTATAATGATCCTAATCGTCAGCAGCGTCAGCAAGCCCCTCGTACTCAAATCCCACCCCTATTCGGTTCCTCTTCTAGACAGCCTGTGCAGAGTCAGGATAGGAATAACCAATCTGACGCCATTCTCAGTGCAATTAATCGAGGTCAGGCTAATATGGTGTTAGGATTTGAGCGAGTTAGGCAGTGGGCAGATGACATTAGAGTTGGAGTCCGAGGTCAGCGAGCTTTTATGAGAGGTTTAGACCCCGTTTATGAGCAAATTTACGACGATGCGCCTCGATTGCGAGCGGATCCATATACCTTACTCTCGCTGGGTTCAGCCGATTCCCTCGCCTCCTGCCTCTCACTCTTACACTCTGACAACTTCGGGCCAATTTAGTATGTCAGGTGGTATGTTTCCAGGTGTCACAGCTGCTGCTTCAGGATTTGCAGATTATGCTTCGGTCTCAGCTGTCACTACAGGTTTTGGATCGCTTGGTTTCAAGAGTTCGGTTACTATGTCCACCATGCGCTCGCAAGATCCATTCTATACCACGACTTCAACTTCCGACTTTGGAGCAGTATCGACTCAGTCCATGCCGCATCCACATCATGACTTGAATTTTGAAGATTTTCAATGAACTAATTAAACTTTTATCATTTAAAAAAAAAACATTTGTACTATTATAACTATTTCTTTTTATGTGTTAATTCGGTACTCGTATTTTACGTTGACGTTCTGTTGCTGCACTCAGTGGTTAGTGCACTTTTAATAATTTCCCCAGTTCATAATAATTTGTTTGATAACAATTTTATAACATTTTGATGAGTGATGTATTTTATTATGTTTGATTTTGAAAATTTTTGGCCATGGGCACACATTTTAGACTCTGTTCGTGAATAGTGAAGTCCGGCGTACGCCGGGTACCTTCCGGTTCACGCCGGGATATCACCGACTGACGGCCTATATATAGGTAATTAATCCGGCAGAAATTAAATATATTCCGCGTAGGCCGAACATTCCAGTTTACGCCGGAAAATCTATTTATGGCAATTTGAAACAATCTTTTCTTCTTACCTTCGATTTTTGCCTATAAATAGCACCCCTTACATTCCTAAAGTGGCATCCCTTCCTCTCTTTCATTTACTGTCTAATTAAGAACGATACAAAATGTCCAATCACTCTTCTCCGTTAGTTAACAGCTACTATCCCCTTGTACCCAAATGATGAAACCCGGATTTTCAACCCTTATTTTTAATCCTAATGATTATCCGAACCAAACATGACTCAAGACCGTTATTTATCTAACTTCATCAGTCCCCCTATTTTGCTTGAAAAGGGTCTTAATTTTCGGAAAATGAACCAGGTGGGGATTTCTCCATATCGAAGGAGGTGGATGGGATCGTTTAGTTAAATACACACCAAGAGGCAAGGTCAATGTCACTCTAGTCTCGAGAATTTTATGCAACTCTGTCGAATCTATTTCGTAGTCTACACGCTTTGTGCGTATTCGTGGTTGTATTGTACCATTCACTCCTTTTATCATTAATCAAGCTTTTCAAATACCCCTGTCCAAACTACCCCAAATAGTCATTACGAATCACAAGTGAAATTTGGACACTTGTTCATGGTGTTATTGATAAGTGTGCGAATCTTTCCAAATTCTCTTTCCAAATTACAACCGTGATCGTGATGTATCCACTTCACTCTGCTTCCTCATCTTGAACACAGAAACATTTTATTAATTCACGAGTTTTTCCAACTTTGGATTTTTCGAGGTTTCGATGATGAGATATTCTTGCTTTATGCTATTACGATTGGAGCTATTATTGACTGGGGAGTCTTGATCCACAAGACGGCCATCAACTTTGCACTCGGTAGACGAAATTTTCCTCAACTGATGCCGTTTGCGTCATTGATCTCTCGAATCTGTGTCCGTTTTGCTGGAGTTCCAGAAACTGCATCGGATGAGATCTTTCCTTCCCGTCAACCTCTTCTAGGTTTTCTTCCAGTAGATGTACCACGTGGTTCATCTACAGCAGAATATTAGAGGGGCAATTTCATCTGTGTGAGATGGCAGGAGTTTAAGTGGTTGGTTTAGTGGATGGAATAAGATAATTTAAGTTTTTAAGTTTCTTTTAAGTTGTTTTAGTTTAAGAATTTCCTTTAAGTTGTCAGTTTGTTTCACTATGTCTTCATATATTGTGTAATATTAATGTTTACTTTTCTAAAAATGTTATGCTTTTATGTGCTCTTTCCCTTTCTAAAACAAATAATTCATAGGAAAAACTTGTATCACCTTAATTAAAAAAATTCCTTTTATTTTCTACCCAACTATTTCACTCATTTATCATCGGGGCGATGACAGTTCGATAGTGAGGAGTAGAGTTAGGTTAGTAAATAAAATGAAGTTAATATATCAAATACTTATACACTTAGTTTAATTATCCTTAAGGAAATAAAATGAAATAATATATAATTATTATAATAAAAATGATATATTTTGATAGAATAAATTTTTAATTAAGTAAAGTAAGCTTGATATATTATTTCTATATTATTTATATCTATTTTAGATTTTAACAAGAATTTAAGTATGTATATCTAGATAAATATGATGAATTTTTTTTTTTTATGAAATTAGACAAAGAGTTACTTATAATTATAATAAAATTTTAGAATAATTTTCTTTTCAAAGACAAGTATGAAATTGGAATCGGATTAGGGATGACGACTTTTGGCATAACTTTGACTAACTAGAGCCAAATAGCCTACCCGAACATAATTTCCAATTTTTGTCCCCACCTCAGCCTTGTAGAGTGATCAAGACCTCACTCGAAATTAGCCATTATGATTAACTAGAAAAAACCGACCCTTAACTTAATTTGGTCTACACTCCTTGAAATCCCGCAAGTTTAGTATGTGCTTATGGATAGCGGTGACGACATCGAAATTCAATAATGGTATATGCTGAGATTGGAATAAATATTATTCGGAAGGCAATCTTGTATCAAATATTGTTACTCTCTAGAAAAAGAAAAGTTGAAATAGTTAAGGCGCTGATATATTCATTCTCACCTCAAGACGCTTGAAAGATAGTCGATTCAGGCAATGAGTTCGGATATGTTAGTATGTAAAAAAAAATAAAAAATAAAAAAATATGGTGTTAGGATGTTACTAATCAAGATTTTTTTATCAAAAGTTGAAGGTGTAGGTACGTACGACTTGCTTCTATCTCTTTTGATTTTCCTTTATTATCCTTTCGATTAGCCAACTACCCTGAGCCTAAACGTTATAAGCTAATTTGCCAACTACTTGACCTAGTCCTTGATTCCGATAATTCATATAGTGGCGATTTTAAAGTTATTCTAAATATTTTTATTTTTATTAAGTAATTCATGTAGAATTTCATTTAGATAATATTTTATAACTGATTTATTGAGTTATACACACTTTTTATCTTCTTAAATAATCTTAGATAGAAAAATTAATATAATTATAATATTGACAGCTTACGTTACTAAATTAGAAATTCAGTCTAGATAAACTATATTGTTTTCATTATGAATTTTTATTTATTATCATCGCTTATTTTGCTCGAGGACGATCAAAAGCTAAGTGGGGAGTAGTTGATATATGTTAAATTTATAACATTTTATACATATTATTGATTAATTTTATCTAAATATCTTAAAAGATAGTAAAATAACCTATAAAAAACTAATAAGTACAAATAAATAACTTAATACAAATTATAACTTTTGTTATCAGATTTACCTGTGGTTTTGTTGTTTTTGAATTATGCAGGTATTATGTGATACAAAGTAGAAGAATCGGAATCAAATTATATAAAAATCTGATCAAGTGGCGATATTTGACAAATCCGCGCAGCCGGAGGAAGCCGGTTCACGCCGGATTATTTTTATGATTAACCCATGTTACTCCACATGCGTCGACATAATGCACTCAAATTCGGTTAATTCGGCGCGACGCTGATCAGTTCAGCGCGCCGGACGAGTATTCTCGACCTATAAATACCTCATTTATGAGAAGAAAGGGAGAGTACCAATATATACATATCTATCATTATATATATTTTCTTATCTACTCTCAGTAAATATTATTTCAAAGAGGCATTACGCCATAAAAATAGTATTAGTATCGTTGTAATAGCTAGAATAATTATTGAAGGTTGTTGATTTTATCAATATCGTTACATTCGAGAGACAAAGCCCACTTCAACAATTGTAATCGGTAATATTCTAAGGTTATTATATTTGTTTTGTTTTGTACAATTTTATATAATAGTATAATGTATGTAGGCTAATTATACAACTAGCCAAGACATGTAATTGAAATATGTTTCTCTTTTAGGAAATGGATGATGACTATGTTAAAAATTTGATTAAAATTGAATATGATGAATCTCTTTCTACTTGAACTAATTGCCGATCCTATATTGACGTAATTAACCAAGATGGACGATGAGACATAACCTAATCATGAACCCGACCGAGAGGCGTTAGGGTATGAGAAAGGGTAGAAAGACTGGAAGGTAAAATTGGCCGTCGACAAACGGAACCCTCTTTCTTATCTAGGGATAGAATATTTATACTCGAGAGATTATCATGTCAAATCATTAGGTTTAATTGCGGTTTTACCAACGAGGAGGCATAGAACGAATTCGTGCACTCGTATGAGGGAATTTGTTAGTTTGAGGAGTATACCGTTTCACATAATCAATAACACTTTAAAACAAGAAGTTTGATCACATCCATTAACTAAAAGAGACCATAGTTCAATAACATTGTCTTGGTTAGTTCTTATTATATAACTATCTATTATATTGGTATCTATATCTATATAAATATCTACTTAATTACTGCAATAGTATCATATTAATAACTCTAATTGGTAAGGACTGCGACTTAGATCAAGATAATAATAGCTAATTGGTGTTTAACCACATTTTGAATTACATTTTTTTCCCTGAGGGATACGATCTTGATTCACCAGACTAGACTACAATTTGACCCGGTACACTTGCCGGTAGATTGGGCACCCGTTTTAGCCGATCAAGGAGCGAGCACAAATTTTATTTGACAACACAATAGACACTCTAGAAACACAATATTACAATACTTTTAATTTATCAATACAGATTCTTCTTATTTTATATTATGTTTCTTCATCACGGAGGCGATGGATTCATCTATTAGAGATTGCATTGAAGGATCGGAGGACCCTCCGTCTCTACGAGGTAATGTCTATCCAAATATGTTGTTTTTATTCGTAGATCTATTTTATTTCGTTATGGAGTAGTCGTTTGTGTATTGATTTCGTGATGTAGTTAATTAACAAACCCATAGTTATGTAGATCTAAGCCGTACGAAGGCGTTTTACGAGAAAATTCTAGAGTCACCGGTCTAGATCCACCATGGTCTATATGGCTAGATCTAGCCATCAAGATTCTAGTAATTTTCTGTAAACGACTTCGGCTACGTCGTGCTTTCTGTTTTTCATATAAACATGTAATAGATCTGGCCAATTTGTTACATCGTTCTCGTAAATTATTATGATATATTGTGAAAATTGTCATGTTACTAGGACATTAGTTAGCCGATCGTTTAGGAGGTGTGCCAACCCGTCCACGGTGGTTGCCTGAGGCGAGGTGGCGATTTTAGATCGGCATCCCTAGTTTAGTATAGCATGCTTGTTATATGATGTTCTATCTGTCCAAGGAAGGATTCGTAATTAAGCATTAAGATCTTCTATCCGTTCACGATTTAGATCCAGTTTAGGGGATGACTCCCGTAGCCAGAATATAATCAACCTTAATGTCTTTTCTGTCTCGGCTTAGATATACATATATGGGGGAGTACTTACTACTAGCGTAATCAATACCGTTTGTTAGAGTATTATAAAACCTATAAAAATACGTGTCTTAGTGTCGTTGTGTCTTGTGTTGGTCTTGTGTTTCTGTTGTGTCAATTTTAATTATACGTTATTTGTTGGTCAGAGACCGCCCTTTAATCTATTTTTAGTTTAATAATGTTGTACTTGTTTAAGCCGAGTCTCTGTGGGATCGACCTCGACTCTATCTAGCTATACTACGATTGAACCTAGTTCTCTTGCTAGTTGGTTATTTAGGTATCGAGTTATTTTTATAACTTGACCGTCATCAAGTTTTTGGCGCCGTTGCCGGGGACTCGTGTCACTAAATTGAGTATAGCTTATTTTATTAAAAGTAGATTCGTAAATATTGTGAATAGAGTCTGTTTAATTAGTTTTTATAAAATAGAATTAACTTGATAGAAGAGTCGTAAAACAAATGGGAAGATTCCCGAGAATCAAGCGAGGCTCATTGGCGTGAGCAAATACTTCAGGAGCAACCCGAGTTTTTCAGGCGAGTGTCTGTTCTATTTTGTTTTAAATAGTTTATGCTTTGTGTTTTTGTATTTTTCGTATTTTTAGAGTCTGTTTTAGTTTAGTTTTTTTTATTGAGTCTAGTTAAAGGATTAGCCATTAAAGTTTCTAATTGTTTATTGTTTTTGTTATTTTTATTTTTGTCTATTTTAGAGTCTCGCCAAAGGCAGTAGCCTTGGCGTATTTTAATTGTTTATTGTTGTTTTTGCCTTGCAAATTAAAAAAAAAACAAACAAACAAGCTACCCGGATTTCTAAGGATCCAAACGAAGAGCAAGGCGAGGAAAAATATGAAGGAACAAAACAATCCGATCAATCTGACTCAGACATGGAAGGATTACAGAATAACACCAGCCAGGTAAATGGAAATAATTTTAATAATGCAAATTTTGTTAACCAAGCTGTGGCTGCATGGGAAAGGCGTACTTTGCAAAGCTATGCAATGCCTACCATTGAACAATTCACTCCTGCTATCGTAGTGCCTGAAAATGCTGCTGAAGTTTATCACCCGAACCCTAATGTCATTCAAATGGTGACAAACTATTCCACTTTTCATGGTAACCTGAATGAAGATCCTGGCATTCACGTGATGAATTTCTTAGAGATCGTTAGTACCGTGAAGCCAGAACTGGTTCCTAAGGATAACATTAAGCTAAAACTTTTCCCTTTCACTTTGAAAGATAAAGCTAAGCAATGGCTTTTCTCTTTAGAGGGTAGATCAATCACGACACAGGAGGAATCTAACGCAAAAGTTCATGAATAAGTACTTCCCTATAGGAAAGACCTTTAAGTTACGCAAGATATCTTGGGGTTCAAGCAGCAACTTGGGGAGAATTTTGATCAAGCTTGGGAACGTTTCAAGGAGTCCATGAGGAAGTGCTCTCATCATGATATCCCTCTATGGATTTTAATGCAAACCTTTTACCATGGATTGAGAGATACGGAGAAGATAAGTGTTAAGGGTGAATTTACGTGTTTTATAACGTTATATTTTATAATGTTTTCCACCACATTCGTATGAATTGCATGGAAATCACGTGTTTAAATGGAATTATTGAGCAAATAATATTTTTAATGAGTTAATCGCAAAGTTGGTGAATTTATATGTTTTAATTATGATTTTATGTTTATTGGAATTATGTTACGCTGCGCGTGTTTTTGATGTCATGTAGGTACAATTATGTGGCTCAATTGATGATCAAATGTTGAATTTC
This sequence comes from Gentiana macrophylla, assembly GCA_026214975.1. Lineage (NCBI taxonomy): Eukaryota > Viridiplantae > Streptophyta > Magnoliopsida > Gentianales > Gentianaceae > Gentiana > Gentiana macrophylla. Next base: position 140,868,007 of record CM047806.1, read on the forward strand.
GAGCTAATTCAAGTTAAAAGAGATAATGGTGAATTGGATAGAGAAGAAAAGAAGATAAAGATGGAATTATCAAGTCTTGATCGAAGCTGGACTAGCGTTCATCTGAGCCGAACGAGCGTCCAAGACTGAACGGGCGTTTGATAAGTGGACGAGCGTCCAGAATCATATTTTACATTCAGAGAGTTCAGACGCGTTCTGAACGAGCGTTCACCTCCGTCCAGAAGCTGCTGGACGAGCGTCCAAGATAGTGGACGGGCGTTCAGCACCGCCATACTCACAACCGACTTAATCTTCTATTTAAGCAGCGCATAATTGCAACCCTAAATCATACAACACACGCAGCAGCTTTTCTGAACTTCTACGAGAGAGCATGAGAGCAGCCCGGCCGGCCAAGCTCCTTGCTTGGTCGGCCGGTGGTTAGATTAGGTGTTCGTTTCTTTTCGTTTTCTTCTTTTATCTTCTTGTTGCCGCCATGAGACGACCATGGATGAGCCTTGAAGCTCCTTTTTCCAATTGCAATTTTAATTCTCTTTCGATGGATGTTTTGTAAGTTTTATTTAAATTGTTCCTTTCCTATGTTTAATTGTATCGTGCAATTATATATCGAAAACGATTGTATGATTTGATGCTACCGTATGGCGGAAGTCGGTGTAGTTTAGATCACCGTGGGGAAAGTTTAGATCTTTAATCTATACATAACGGAAGTTCGTAGGTTAAATATCTAGGTTTACTGAGAGAACCACAATTTAATTAATTCGATGCAAGATTATCTTAGATTGGAATTGAGGGATATCACCGTTACCGGAAAGATAGGATTTTTCATGTGTTTAATTCATTATGTTGTTCTTGTTCTCTTTCATGTTTTTATGCTTTATGTTAATCGAATTTAGATAACGGACGTTAATAGATTCATTAGATTATCGTGAGGAGATTGACAATTATTATTCCAACAAGCGGAAGTTGAGGATAATGTTGTTAGATTAGGATTTCATCCATATCTTTGATTTGTATCGATATTAGTTAAGACCGGAAGGTAAACTAATTAATGGCGTGATAAATCGGAAGAGGAAACGCTTCTTTAGATAAGATAACCATCCAAGATAACTAATGAATAAATATTTGTCTATTTTATTTCCTTCGGTGGGGTGATGGTTGTTGGAAATAGGTTGATCATGGTTTGTTTATGGTTGGTCGGTTGATAGTTAGTTTTATTTGTTTTAAGTAGATGTAGTTTTATTTATTTTTTTGTCCGCAACTATATTTCCTGGCTTTGGATTAACAATCCTCCGTCCGATTATTTTCCGTTCTAGTTTAGGTTTAGGTTTAGTTAATAAAGAGGAATTAAAGAAGTTAGATTCAACAAACCCAATTCCTGAGGATCGATACCGTACTTATCCAACTTTACTAGCAACTACCCGGTACTCGGCCGGTTAGGAGGTAGTTTTGCATGGTAGTATAGGTTTTATAAATTTTCTTTTGTTTTAATGATGCAAAATCTCCCAACAAAAGTGGCGCCGTTGCCGGGAATCGGTGTTTTGTTGAATTTAGTTGAATTAATTTTTCGATTTTGTTACGTTTATTTTTCGTTTTAATAAAAGTAGCGTTTACCAAATCGAGTTTTTATTTTTGCCGTGTTTGATAACCGTTGGGTTAAGAATGTGCAAAAGTTTTTACTCGATTTGTGAAACGTGAACTATATGTTTGTTTGTGTCTAGTCTAACCTCTGTGCTTTAATTTGATGTGGTTTGCTCTGTGATATTTGATATATGACCTTTTAAGAAATTAGGGTTTCTTTGTGTTTTCCTGCGTTTACGTGCAAAATTCGATGCTTGGGCGGGCGTCCAAGTAAGTGAACGCTCGTCCACCCACAACTTGCGGGTGAAAGAACGGTGGGTGTATGAGCGCTCGTCCGTCGAGAAAAGGTTTCAACGCTGCTTACGAGTTGAAGGATCGAGACGGGCGTCTGGAATTACGACGCCCGTCTGGAGGTTTTCAAGAGCAAGCGAAGTTTGAAAAGATGAACGTTATTCGATTCACGAACGCTAAGTGAGCGTTAAGTCCGGGTTCACCCAGGTTACGGTTTTCTTGATTTTATTTTTAATGCTTTTATTTGATGTGGATTTTTCATTCGAGCTTCTGTGGCTAATTGTTTTTACGTAGATGATATGAACTTGCATGTTTACACCTTTCCATCTACGAATCCATGTTAAATAATTGATTTATTTTATGTACTTGATTCATCTATGCAAGTTATAGTGACTGTCGGTTCTCGTAAGCTATAACTGTTCTTATTGTTAAGTAGTAGCTAATGTCGGTTTCCGTATGCTACACACCGCTATGATGAATCCTGTGAGCTTTAAGACTTATGTGCTTTCTTTTTATTTTTATAACTCAATTGGGTAGTAACTGTCGGTTTCCGTATGCTACGTCCTTTTCCATATGAGTTATATCTGTTTAGTATAGCTAACTGTTGGTTTCCATAATGCTATCACTTTTGACGAGTCTTAAGGCGCGTCTGCACACCGCATGTAATGAACACCTTTGCGTTTATCGTAACTTTGTCATTATCTGGTGAGACGTTTATTTTATACATGTCGTGTTGCAAATGAGTGGGCTAGTTTTCTTTCTTTTATTTTCTTTTATTTTTGCATATCATATAGGTGCATATCATTTAGTTGCATGTCATCTAGTTGCATTGTTTTTATTTTTCTTTTATTTTCCCGAGTGTAGTTAATCGTCGGTTTCGTAATACTACCTCGTTTTTTTTATGATGGTTCTTGTTGGTTTCCATATACCATCATTATTTTAGTATTGCATATCACGTAGGTTGCATTGTAATTTTTATCCATTTAGATTTCACCTAGCCTACTATTATTCATATGTGCTTTATTGTGAGTTCTTGTCGGTTTCAAGTCGCTCACATTTTATTGATGAACTTTATAAGCTTACGTGGCTTACGCTTAGATGTCCTGTGTTTTACCTGGTTGGTAATTTTTCCATCCGAGCTATTCTATCCTCGTGCTTATATCTTCTCTTTCACTCTCTGTTGTTATATTTCTCCCTATCCCGAGGTATTTCATGTTTGTCAAGTCTGCGCAGGTGTTTGCATTAGCAATTGTGCGCTTTTAGATGAAGCCGAGTTTTCCGGTGGATGGTCCACGATCTTCGATATCTTGAGCATTTTTGGATCGGAACGCCGTCTCCGTTCTGAAATTGTTCCTTCGCATACAATCGGCTAAGTTTTCTTTTTCTTTTATTACGCACAACATGAGGACATGTTGTCATTTAAGTGTGGGGAGGGAATAAGCTATATGTATCTACACATTTGCTTACATGATATTATTTCTATGCTAAGCTAAATGAGCCAAATTTTCAAAATTTTTGTTTTGTCTCGAGTGAGCAATGCATGTTTTTGTTCGGTTTGTTATATTCATCGATGCTCTATGCCATATGTTCCGTAAGTTAGTTGATTCACCCAAATTATATTTCACAAGCCATAGTGAATGATGAGCTAATTTATAAAGCTATACCCCGTTTTGGATTAGTGATTTTGATTTTCTTATAAGTCATGTGCTTAGTGCTACGTATATATCTTGAGATTCATGATAGGTTGTATTCAGTTCCGAGTATGTTATACTGTGAATATCTAGACGTTTGAATGTGATAAGTAACACGTAGCTTATTTTCAAATGGAAAAGTTGAAGAAAAAGTGAATTAATTGTGTGTGTCGAAAGCTAGTCGATGATTTGAGTGCGGTAGGGTTTACCACGTAAGTCCTATACCACTATGATGACTAAGAGCTCACGACAGTTAGGAAAAGCTGCCATATGATTGGAGTAAGGTAGGGGATTATCTCGAAATGTCCTATTCTGCTATGAGGGCTATAGCTTCTTCTAATGCGTGTTGAAAAGTGAATGAATTCAATCAACTTAAGATATGTTATGAAATGAATAAGGCTAAGTTATCGTCTATCTTATCCCCAGTAGAGACTGACAGATATGCTGTAGGGATTATCCTCTGAGTATTTCAGAAAGGCCCTAGATATATTCGATCATTCTTTTCGGGATATGTCACGTTTGTAGGGTGCACCTTATGAGTGTCACTTATTACTAGTCTACGAGGGGGTATTAGCTAGTTTTACTTTGAGTTCCTCAAGTTTGGGTTTAGTGGAAGTTTTCTATGGCTATGCACACACGATGGTGAACTTCTAATTTATTGACTATGTGGTATATGTGTTGAGGTGTCTATATTCTTTCCGAGCCTTTATCTTGTTTTGTTTTGCTCGGGACGAGCAAAGTTTAAGTGTGGGGGAGTTGTTAAGGGTGAATTTACGTGTTTTATAACGTTATATTTTATAATGTTTTCCACCACATTCGTATGAATTGCATGGAAATCACGTGTTTAAATGGAATTATTGAGCAAATAATATTTTTAATGAGTTAATCGCAAAGTTGGTGAATTTATATGTTTTAATTATGATTTATGTTTATTGGAATTATGTTACGCTTTGCGGTGTTTTTGATGTCATGTAGGTACAATTATGTGGCTCAATTGATGATCAAATGTTGATGAATTTCGAGCTAATTCAAGTTAAAAGAGATAATGGTGAATTGGATAGAGAAGAAAAGAAGATAAAGATGGAATTATCAAGTCTTGATCGAAGTGGACTAGCGTTCATCGAGCGAGCGAGCGTCCAAGGCGAGCGGGCGTTTGATAAGTGGACGGCGTCGAAATCATATTTTACATTCGAGAGAGTTCGACGCGTTCAACGAGCGGCGTTCACCTCCGTCCGTGGCTGCTTTGGGCGGCGTCCAAGAATAGTGGGCGGGCGTTCAACACCGCCATACTCACAACCGACTTAATCTTCTATTTAAGCGGCGCATAATTGCAACCCTAAATCATACAACACACGCAGCAGCCTTTTACGAACCTACGAGAGAGCATGAGAGTAGCGGCCCGGCCGGCCAAGCTCCTTGCTTGGTCGGCCGGTGGTTAGATTAGGTGTTCGTTTCTTTTCGTTTTCTTCTTTTATCTTCTTGTTGCCGCCATGAGACACCATGGATGAGCCTTGAAGCTCCTTTTTTCAAATGCAATTTTAATTCTCTTTCGATGGATGTTTTGTAAGTTTTATTTAAATTGTTCCTTTCTATGTTTAATTGTATCGTGCAATTATATATCGAAAGATGATTGTATGATTTGATGCTACCGTATGGCGGAAGTCGGTGTAGTTTAGATCACCGTAGGAAAGTTTAGATCTTTAATCTATACATAACGGAAGTTCGTAGGTTAAATATCTAGGTTTACGAGAGAACCACAATTTAATTAATTCGATGCAAGATTATCTTAGATTGGAATTGAGGATATCACCGTTACCGGAAAGATAGGATTTTCATGTGTTTAATTCATTATGTTGTTCTTGTTCTCTTTCATGTTTTTATGCTTTATGTTAATCGAATTTAGATAACGGAAGTTAATAGATTCATTAGATTATCGTGAGGGAGATTGACAATTATTATTCCAACAAACGGAAGTTGAGGGATAATGTTGTTAGATTAGGATTTCATCCATATCTTTGATTTGTATCGATATTAGTTAAGACCGGAAGGTAAACTAATTAATGGCGTGATAAATCGGAAGAGGAAACGCTTCTTTAGATAAGATAACCATCCAAGATAACTAATGAATAAATATTTGTCTATTTTATTTCCTTCGGTGGGGTGATGGTTGTTGGAAATAGGTTGATCATGGTTTGTTTATGGTTGGTCGATTGATAGTTAGTTTCTTGTTTTTAGTAGATGTAGTTTTATTTATTTTTTGTCATAAATTATATTTCCTGGCTTTGGATTAACAATCCTCCGTCGATTATTTTTCCGTTCTAGTTTAGGTTTAGGTTTAGTTAATAAAGAGGAATTAAAGAAGTTAGATTCAACAGCCCAATTCCCTGAGGATCGATACCCGTACTTATCCAACTTTACTAGCAACTACCCGGTACTCGGCCGGTTAGGAGGTAGTTTTGCATGGTAGTATAGGTTTTATAAATTTTCTTTTGTTTTAATGATGTAAAATCTCCCCAACAATAAGAGTAGATGCCTCAAAGCAATGGGCGTTTGTTCTTTATATCCCGAGGAGGCACGAGGAAAGATGGAGCAAATAGCAATGAATAGCCAATGGGGAGGTGGTGAAATAGCAACTGTGAAGATGGCATTAATTTATTTGAGGAGGATGTATCGCATAAGATCTTAAATACTCTATTGCTCATAAATGATAAGGTGGATGGTATGCATGAGAGGATTATGCAGTAGAGGCTGGAAAAAGGGACGGAAACGACTAGGCCATTAGAGAATACGGGTACTAAAGAAGCCAATTACATTGGGAGACATGGTAATTACTATGACGGTCACAGACCAAATCATGACCAACCTGAATTCCGATGGAGTGATCCAAATGAAGGGGTAAAACCACACAACACTTGTGTACCTCAACAAGCTCAAACTTACGGTTGGGAAGTTGCAGTTGAAAAGATGAGTAACACAACGTCTGACACTGTGAATCAATTAGCAAATTCCATTTCTGACTTGGCTACAAAATTTCACCAATACTGTCAAAATAATGATGCCAAAGTCACCAACCAAGAAGTCTTAGTCCATAATCTCTCTCATCAAATAGGACAATTAGCTGAACAACTGTCAACTAGACCTCCTGGGGGATTCCCAAGCAACACTGATAGGAACCCTAGGGATGTGAATGCAATAATTACTAGAATTGAAAAGGAGCTTACTCCACCAATCCCAAAGAACAAGGAAAATATAGAGGATGTTAGGGATGAGGAGAAAAGAGCCTAAGAGGCATTCACACCCAGCTTAGAAAAGCCCCCGACGAGCAATTATCCTCCATCTCTACCATTTTAAGGAATAGTGATTGCGCGAAATATCTTCGCTAAGTGAGGTTGTTAAGGTGAAAAGCAACAACCATGGTTTAAAGATTATGTGAATTATTTATCCGGGAGATATTTGCCACGAGTTGAACCAAACAAAAGAAAGAAGTTCTTTGCGGACCTTAAACACTATTATTGGGATGAACCTTATCTTTTTAAGTGTTGCTCTCGAGACAACATATTTAGAAGATGTGTTCACGAGTGAATTCCTCGATATACTTAAACATTGCCATACTTATGAAGCAGGAGGACACTATGGAGGGGACAAGACTGCTGCTAAAGTTCTCCAATGTAGTTTTTATTGGCCCAATCTTTACAAAACTGCGCACGAATATGCTAGATCCTGTCATTCATGCCAAATGACGGGAAATATCTCGAGGAGACATGAAATGCCACTGAGGAGTATCCTAGAACCAGAACTCTTTGATGTATGGAGAATTGATTTTGTGGGACCTTTCACTTCTTCTGTTTCAAACCGCTATATTTTGGTGGCTGTCGACTATGTGTCTAAATGGGTTGAGGCTATTGCTTCACCTACCAATGATGCAAAGGTTGTACTGCGGTTTTTAAAGAAAAATATCTTCACGCGGTTTGGAATCCCTCGTGTCATCATTAGTGATAATGGGAGCCATTTCTGTAATAAGCCGTTTGAGAAGTTAATGGACAAGTACGGGGTGAGACATAAGTTAGCTACCACTTATCATCCTCAAACAAGTGGTCAAGTTGAGGTCACGAACCGAGAGATTAAGCGCATCCTGGAAAAAACTGTGAACCCAACAAGGAAAGATTGGTTGTTGAAGTTAGATGACGCTTTATGGGCTTATCGGACTGCGTATAAGACTTCCATAGGTATGTCCCGTGCAGTTGTTTTTGGGAAAGTGTCATCTACCGGTTGAACTTGAGCACCGTGCCTTATGGGCTACTCGTATGTTGAATTTAGATGAAAGTTTAGCCGGAGAAAAGAGATTGTTGGAATTAACTCGCCTTGAAGAGTTTCGCATTGAAGCTTACGAGAATGCTCGGATCTATAAAGAGCGCACTAAGAGATTTCATGATAAAAAGATCCTTGACCGCACCTTTAAGGTGGGTGATATGGTTCTTGTTTACAATTAACTGAAACTCTTCCCGGCAAGTTAAAATCAAGATGGTTTGGTCCTTATAAAGTGAGTAAAGTATTTCCTACCGGAGCTGCAGAGGTAAGTCACCTGGATGATCGAAAAACTTTTATGGTCAATGGTCACCGATTAAAGCATTACCTCGGAATCATTTTGATAGAGAGGAAGAAGTACTTACTCTAGAAATCCTAGTTACAACTAGACCATCACGTGAGTACAATCGAGCTAACGACTATAACCATAGAACTATTTCTTAAAACTATATTTTTGCTTTGTTTTTGCTTTTAATAACGTGGCTTAATTTTTCCTTGTCATTGGTTGTATGAAATAACGTGGCTTAATTTGTTTTTGGATATTCTATATCTAATTACTGCCACGTTATTTTATAACTTCCATTGACATGTTATTAACGGTTTCGTGGAGTTTCTGTTTGGTTTGCTTAAACAGGTTTTCGTTTGCTTCTCCACGACGTGCTTGGATTACGACTATATTCTGCATCTACTTGAGAGCCGTTTCCAGAGCTAAGTCTTTTTCTTAAATTCTCCTTTTTCTTTGTCATTAGGGACAATGCCAAGTTTAAGTGGGGGGTAGGAGACTTAGCCATGATGCTATTGAATGAAACGGTGAAAAATGTGAAAAATGAAAAATTGAACAAATGCCAAATTAAGTATCTCGTACCCTTAGAATTGTGAGTTCTTAAACATGGAATTGATAGGAAAGGAACCAAGTTTCATGAGTACGTGATTATTTTATACTTATGTGAATGCAAATTTAAGGATATTCATGCCGACTGTTGCAAGTAGTTGTTTATTATTCGATTACTCAATTTGAATCGACGAGTACTGCACAAATTTTAATAACTGAAAGAATTATGTGTACATTGCATAGATGATTGGTTATGCAGACTTAGTGTTGATATTTATCTGCTGATGTATTCTTAACTTCTAGCCATCAAAGCGGAGTAAAAAGCTTGAGATTTATCTGTGTTTTAACAAAATGTTAAACACTGGGCTTGTAGTAACATTACCAAAGTAGCTTCGCGCTTGTGGTAATATTCAATGCTATTAACCAATCCGTGAAAGGGGATTCTTGCAATGCATAATTTACTTTTAAAGCAAGTTTCTTTCTTGAGATGTGTTAATGCTTGAAAATATGAAAATGTGAGAAAAAAATCAACTTTTAAGAGGCTTCGAGTATATTTCTCGGTCTCCAAGTCCAAAAACCTGTTAGATGACTCTCTTGCTTATTGCACCATGTCTTTACCCATTGCGAGGCTTAAGAAGTGGGAATGCTGATGTTGGTAGGTCAAGACTGCGAAGTTAGCATAAACTTTAATCTTGCCACGAATATATAAAACTGAATGCACATGCACACATCACTTCGATTCATTGTGAGTAGTGAATAATGGATACCTTATGAGCATGAATGGTATGAGTTGACTCGAGTTTCTTGTATAAGTATGATTTGACAATGGAAAATGTTGTCTTGAGGAATGACTTATTGATGCTTTGTTCGGGACGATCAAAGTCTAAGTGGGGGGTAGTTGATGACGGTCAAATTATACCCGTAAAAGTCATCAACATTGTCCTTAAATCGGGATTAATAATATATATTTTATGATAAATCACATGTTTGTATTTATTATTTAATGTTATGTGATTAATAAGATATAATTTGATATTTATTCGTTTTTATTATATAATTTGGTATTTATCCGTTTTTATTTAAATATGATTTATTTTGGGATAAATATTTATTTTGTAGATTGGGATAATTTTTGGAGGATAATTACATATGAAGAATTAAATCTCAAGATAAATCCAAGCAAATCCGGATGCATTGAAGATAAAGATCGGATAAGCACGAAAAGAGGAGTAAGGCATGACAAGAGCCGGAAAGCCAATCCGAAGAGTTGGCGCCAATGGAGGATACGCATAAAGGGGGCACACTTTTCTTTTGAGATCGGCCGGAGTTATCTCTAATTGTTTTGATATTTTCAAATATATCTTTAAGTCGGCCTAAGTCTCTATATAAAGGAGCAGCCACAAATTTTATTTGACAACACAATAGACACTCTAGAAACACAATATTACAATACTTTTAGTTTATCAATATAGTTCTTCTTATTTTATATTATGTTTATTCATCACGGAGGCGATGGATTCATCGATTAGAGATTGCATTGAAGGATCGGAGGACCCTCCGTCTACGAGGGTAATGTCTATCCAAATATGTTGTTTTTATTCGTAGATCTATTTTATTTCGTTATGGAGTAGTCGTTTGTGTATTGATTTCATGATGTAGTTAATTAACAAACCCATAGTTATGTAGATCTAAGCCGTACGAAGGCGTTTTACGAAAAAATTCTAGAGTCACCGGTCTAGATCCACCATGGTCTATATGGCTAGATCTAGCCATCAAGATTCTAGTAATTTTCTGTGAACAGACGTGATCCGGACACGTCCCCAAAGCCGGGTAAAGCTGGGATTCTCAAAGCCGAGAATCCGGATTCTTAATTAAGGCTGTAAAAAGAATCAAGTACGTACGTAGACATATGGGTGATTGCATGGTATTCCTCCGGCCTCCACACAAGTTGATTGTACGTATGATTTTTATTTTTATTTTCCAGTTGGGAGGACGTACGGTCCAAATCGTTATCCGGCGCCACATATATATGTTGCATCAGTTTGGTAAATAACTTTATTGCTAGAGAGAGATGTACGTGCGGCTGATGAACACTAGTGTGTCCGTACGTTTGCATGTAGTTGGTTTGTGTTGAGAAATAATTTAACTCTAGATATTATTTCTAGATAGATTTACCTTATCCAAAGTAGTGACAAGTGTCACAATCTTGTATTAGCCACTTGGTGTTGTGTGTGTAACAACTATGTGTAGAATGACACTATATATGAGTGTACTACACAGCATATCTATCAAGACAAAATATTATCCTATCTATACTAGATTCTGTTAGCTTTTATCTTGGTATCGGAGCTGAGGTTCGGCTATGGCCACCTCCGGTTCTCCTCCGGCGAGTGCTGCAACTATACCACCGTCTACTGCTGCCGTTTCAGCTGGTGTAGGCTCCTCATCCACAACTGGAGCTCTCACAGCTGGTGTTTCTACTATTTGGCCGGACAGCACAGTTGCAGGGATTCCGGTTACTGGTTTGTCAGCCTCCAGTATAACATCTCTTCCTCCGATTTTCGGCATGCAGTTTGGACGGTCAGACCCCTTTAATCCTCTAGCTGGTTTACGCTCAAATCCATCATTTCTGAGCTCAACACCACCGTATCTGGGATCTGTAAGTCCACATCCTTCCAGCTCCCTTCTTGCTGCACCATTTCCTGGAAATCTTAACCAGAGCTTCACTGTTAAACTCGATCGAACCAATTATTTACTCTGGCGTTATACTATTTTACCCATTATTCGGGGCCATAAACTTGAAGATCATCTTCTTAGTCCAGTGCTTGCTGTGAATGAGTCTTCGTCCAGGTCTTTGTTTCCCACTCCTTCTCTTTCTGATGATTGGATCACTAAAGATAACTTGCTAATGGGATGATTGCTTAGTTCTATGACTGAACAAGCTTTATCTGAAGTTGTTGGCTGTGTTAATGCTCATGAGGTGTGGACAACCTTAGAAACCTTATTCAACAGTAGATATGAAGCTCGTATGTTGGAATACAAAAATGCTTTGGCCAAAGCATCCAAAGGATCTAAGTCTATGTCAGATTATTTGTCTTAGATGAAATCTTACTCTGACAATCTCACTGCTGCAGGCTATCCCATTTCTAAGTCTGAATTGATTTTGGCTACTCTAGGTGGATTGGATAATGATTATGAATCTGCCATTTTCAATATCACCTCTAGAGTGGGAGCTCTTAGTTGGCAAGATGTTCAGTCCCAGTTGATGATACATGAAAGCTTGATTGCTAGATTGAATCGTACTGCAGGATCAGGACTTGTTAATCCATCAGCCAATTTTGCCCAAGGTCCAAGACCAAATGGTAGGCCACCCTCCAATTACAACTCTGGTAGAGGCAGGTCCAATTCTAGAGGAGGAAGAGGAAGAAGTAATAGTGGTGGTGCAAGGAATAATTCTGGGAACAAAATGGTTTGCCAGCTCTGTGGAAAAAATGGTCACATTGTCACTTCATGTTGGCATAGGTTTGAGGAAGATTTTGTGCCTCCAAACAATAACAACAACAGTGGAAGTCCTAAACAAGTATCTGCTTATGTTGCCACTCCACAGTCAGTCAGTGATCCACGTTGGTATATGGACAGTGGGGCTTCAAATCACTTGACATCAGATCTGAATAACCTCCATCTTAGTGCAGGTTACAATGGTTCAGAGTCATTAGAAGTTAGAAATGGTGAGCATTGCCCTATACTTCATATTGGTCACTCATATTTTCCTACACACTGTCCACACACAACACTTTTACTTAAAGACTTATTACATGTTCCTTCAATTACCAAAAATTTGATTAGCCTGTCTAAACTTCTTGTTGACAATCCTGTCTCTGTTGATTTTACTTCTGATTCCTGTTATGTTAAGGACAAGAGCACAGGGACACTGCTTCTCACAGGAGCTCTCAGTGATGCTTGTATCAGATTGTGACTCCCTCCTCAAGCAAGACCTCCCTTCACTCCAAGAACTCCAGTCAGTCTGTGTTAGAGGCTTGTTGTGCTCAGTTAAGCTCTTTGAATGTTAACATTAGTCAAGTATGTTTTGTTTACTTCATTACTTGATGAAGTGATTGGCCTTGCCGGCTTACTTATTTTTTCGTTTAGCCTTTTTGTATTTTATTAGTGGGGAGGCTTTTATATTGATGTTATATTATTTTGTGTTTGTAAACTTTTTTAAAGTTTAGGGATTTTTATTTTGAGGTACCGAGGTGGGCTTGTTGTCTATGGTTTTCCGTTTTCATAGACATGAATTGTTTATAGGTAGCAAAATGTCACCACCAAAGTATAAGTACCCTTCCGGAAATGAAAAAAGAAAGAAGAAGAAAAAAATAGAAGAATTAAAGAAGACTTTTAGTGGTTCACTTAACAGGTATATCACTATCACCTCAACTAAGCGGTCTAAGCCGAGTGATGCATGGCGAATCTACTAATGATGCAAATATGGTGATTGATGAAGAGGTAAATGTGAATCGTGATGATTCTAATGAACTAGTTGATATTGTTGATTGTGACGAACAAGAACAAGAAGAAGAGGGGCCAATAAATGTGCTAGAAAATAATAAAAGACTACTTTTGTAGGTATGTTTTGATGCTATCAATGAATTGAATTTTGTATCTACAGATGTTTAAAACGCAATGTTGAAGTAATATTTCATAAGTATGTTTTTTCTGGAAAAAAAAAAAACAACTTCGAACTAAAGGGCCTAATTATGCGAATAGTCTTAGGCCCAAAAAATGTCGAAGCGAGCCACTGTAAGAGCGATGGCTCGATAGCTAGCTAGGGCTAGGGGTTGAACTGAAGAGAGTACGTGGTGAGGCCGGGTAAGGTTAAAGAAACTAATAAATATTGTTATCGATCTTAGTATTCTAAATTGATACATGCATTGCATATATAATTAATAAATGAAAAGTTATTTTCATCCTTACCGTGTACACTAGAGACTGTGGAGTAAAGCAAGAAAAGGATCCAAGGACAGTCATATATATCATACATAGTAGTATATACATATTAAATTTGCATATGGCTTTTTACGACCTTTTTGGTCGTCAACCTTTAGCGGCGTTTTGGTCGTCGCTAAAGTCTGTCCTTTTGTGTTTTTTTTTTTTTTTTTTTTTTTTTTTGGGGGAGTAAAACGACGTCGTTTTGCTCTATATATGATTTATCCACCGCCTTCTTCTCTAATGCCCACACTCCACGTTTAACGTTCCACTAGCGTTTTTTTGGCACCGCCCTCAGCTCGTTGTTATTATCATTTATCATACCTTAGGAGTACCAATTAATCATACCTTATGAGGTGATGACAAAAACTTTCTTCGTTCTGCTTTTCCCTTTTTTTTATTTTTAATTTCCACTCACCATCTTCTAAGGACGTGTATTTTGGTAAAATAAAACACGTGTTGGGGAATGGTGTCGCATATATGAGCTGTCATATGCAGAATCGACAGATATCACCACCACCGCTTCTCTTTCTCTTTTCCATCAAGCATCGTCTCTCTTCATAGTTGAAATCGATGTCGTAGAACTGGGTCAAAATTACATCGTCTCTCTGGTTAGGTGAGTGTTTTTGTTCTGAACGAAGTCTTGCTCCGGGTTGCAACGATTGGGTACTCAATCTGTTCAGCTTTCATTTTTAACCAGCTTTTCCGTTTCGCTTTTGTTTTCTGTATTTCCCAGGTGTTATCCTCTAGGGGAAGAAGAGTCGGGATATTTCAGCTGCTTTCCGGGGTCCGTTGCCATCGATTTAAAGGTGGGTGTACTTAATTGGTATCTTATTATACTTTCTAATATGATATAAGAGACATAGTATTATTGGGTGTTTTGTCCTTGTCTTGCTGCTATGCTCTTTCTGGTTGCTTTGCCTGGGCTATTTAGTAGGAAAATGGCCATTGATTAACAATTTCTCAGAAATGCTGATGGAGAAAAGAGAGAAAGTGATTCAGAGGAATTTGATGAGGACAAAAGCAAGCCTAATTGGAGTGAACCTGCTATTTATGCATAAACCATTTTGCATGCTTCAATAGAATTAAGCCTGGTGTTTTATCGCGGTTACTCTTTTGATCATTTCAGGTACTTAATGAAAACCATTTCCAATAAGCATTCTAAATCATAATCATGAATAAAGATTGATGTTTTCTTGTTTATTTACTTTTTCAATGTTTCTGTGTATTGGTTTGATGCGTTTGCAGGGTTGATTTTGGGGTTCATAGGTTGTGCATGATGTTGTTTTTTATTTAATCTTGTTTGGTTTTGTCTCTTTTACATTGTTTTTCAAGGTGTGTTGTCATTGTGTTCTTTGGCTCGAGGATTGAAGACAAAGGATTTGCTCTCAGTCCATGTATCATCTTTTAATTCTTACTTGAACTCATTTCTTTATCTAAGCAAACAGACCTTTTATGAAACATGCTTCATGAATAAACTTAATTCAGATCCCCTTATTTGTGGGCTGGAGCGTTAATTGTATAGATGGACCTCTCCGGCTTAACTACAGCCTCAGTTGAGGTGTCAATTTGCCATTTTTACCCAGGCATTGAGTTGAAATTTGCACCCTAGGAAAGAAAGCATTTGTAGACACGGTTATTGTCAATCAGGTCCCCGGGGTCCCTGGAGTAGATTTTACGAAAAATGGGTTGCTGGATTTTCGAGGATATCGGTAAGGTGTAGTAATATTACAAGGGATAGGAACTTTTCATCTCTTTGGATAGACCAAACACAAATGTGAGCTCTATATGGCAATGAGCTCATTCTGGATTTTCTGAAAAGTTGACATATCATCTAATGTTCAAATTACTTTCTTGCTTAAAGCTCTTGCCTTGGTGTGCCTTTACTTGCTCATTTCAAATTTACTTCAAAACTTGGCGTAGTTTCTAATGGTGCGATCGGAACATCTGCTACAATCCAGGTAGGGTAAGAGTTTCTTCTGCAAATCATTAAACCGAGAGGAAGAGGTGATTTCTTTATGTCGATGTAATTGTATTTGTATATCCCCCCTTATTCTTTTACCTAGATTTTTTTCAATTGTTTTTAAATTCTTTATTCGTTCATTCTTTTTTCAATTGATGTATTGTGAGTTGCTTTAGCTGAATTGTTATGGGGTTGTGTTTAATTGCATCTTCCTTTTGTAATGTCAAGCTAACGGCGTATATGTTTAACAAAATCTTGGATGACTTTATAGTAAATTTTTTTTTCATTGGAAGTTGTAAATCGATGCTCAAGGAATCCTTTCTGACTTTATGGTACAGTTTTAAAGCTCTTGTTGTATGGAGTGTAAAAAATTGGATTATTATCATTGTATTTTAATCATCATCATCATCATTACTGTGTATGATTATGGTTGTTTTGGATATTCTCGACACATATTAACTGAATTTTGACATCTTTATTTTGAAAACTAGGTTACATACCTTCAACACACATGGAGTTTACGAGGAAGGAATCGATGAGATATGCGAGATAATTCATGAGAATGGCGGTCGGTGTATATGGATGGAGCCAACATGAATGCTCGGTATACCGTTCTTTCATTGTCACACTTCCAATTAAATGATCTCATCTACATCAATGTTCCGATCTCTATCTTGCCTTCCAAGTTGTTATTAAACCTTTATTTGATTTGATTCACTTTTTTTGGGGAAACAGAGAAGTTGCAAGGATGATTATATTAAATCTCGTTAAGCTGATGATAAATGAGGACAACCTTTTTATTCATTCTTAAACAACCGAGCACCTTCTCTTGTTTCACTTTTCATTCTTGTGCATTTTCGGTTTGAAAGCTTTGGCTATCACATCTTTGTGCATTTGCCTCGTAGTGTTGTATGTTTACTTTTGGGGTCATGGGATTGAGACAAATCTTCATGCTTTTAGGAATCGTATATGTGTTATTTGTTAAGTGGCCTAAAACCTTTGAACATATTTTTGGGCTAGGGGCTTGGAAGTCAAGAGATAGGTTATACTTCCTTAGGAGTTGACCATTCCGGTATCTTGTTGGTGAACAATGTCTTTTGTTGCAAGGAGATGCAATCCCAAACAATAGGTAGTTTAAAGAATTAAATTAGTTAGTTGAGATGATAGAGAAAAGTAATTTTGAAGAATCTTTGTTGGTGGTGTTTATTGCGCTTTGTTTTATAGGGTGTTGAAAAAGTGAATCTATGGAAAATAAGATAAATGAGGAGTGTAGTAGGGAACAACATTGTGGATGATGAGATCAAATATTATCTGATTATCCACATCTGAGATGCATTTTGATGATAATATTTTGATCCGACACAAACACCATTGTTTTGAGATTTATCTTCTGCATTTCAGGGGTATTATATATCTTTTTGGGGTATTCTTTGGCAATTTTAAAGTTTCACTTTGACTATAACATGTGCTTCATGCACTTCTTATGTTTTCTTGTTTGTCTAGATTTTGATATGTAGTGAAGTGTTGCACCATCATATTTTCATGGTTATTAGCTTGTCGAGTGAGCACATTGAATTGTTTACTTGCTTTATGCTCTTATGATGATCAAAAAAGTAAACATTCGTTCTTCCGAGAGAAAATATCACGGAAGAATTTGGAGACTGAATCAAGAGCACAAAGCTTAGCATAGTGATACGGGCATACGGCATATATTGTTTCTTCAAATGCATGTGGATTGGGAATTAGTTTAGTTACATTTATCACATTTTTGAATTTGAAAATTGTTCTTTGTTTCTTGGTCTTGTTCAGCTTCAGGCTTTGCATGATATTTCTTATTAAGTCTGCAGTAAAATGACGTATCAAAAGGCGTAGTGTTTCTCTGTGATTGTCAAATTACGATGACGAGTCTGATTGAAATCCATTCATCTATCATATGAGGACACATGAGGCATTTGTCTTAGAGGAACACTTTCACCGGATGCTGACCTGGTATACATTAAAATGTTGGATTTGTTACCATTTCAGAAATCGCTCTGCACTTTTGAACATCGATTACTCAACCTTCGGCTGTTATCTTGGATTATAGTAAGGCCTGCTCTTCAATTTTTGTTGCAAATTTCATTTTCCCCTTATCTTGTTTGTGTTGGGTATGACCTCATTTCGTATGTTATTTGGGCTACAATCGACTAATCTGATTTTCTTTGCTTATTAATTGCTTTTAGTTTAGTATCTGTTGGTTGTGGTTGCTGTGTTTGATTTGGAGTGTCCAGATTCAAGTTCCGTTTCGGCCGCATGAAAGCTTCTCATCAGTTTCATTTTATCATTTATTTTATTTTTTGTTTGTAAAATTCATCCGTGGAAATATTGATTAAAAGGATCCGGATTCATTACTGTTTTTTTCATTGTAAAGGCGATCTTTGTCTGAAGTAAACGACCGCCTTTCTTTGACTTTCTTTTCAAATTTCAATACATTCATTGCTTGGTGCATTTTGTAAATGAATTTTCGTTGCTGTTTTGCACGTTGGTCTAAATGAATTTTTGTTGATGTTCTGCAATGCCACAAATGCAAGGTCGTTATTGAATTAACTGATGTCTCGGGTGCTATAAAAGAGTTGCATGAGATGGATAACCAGGTACCACAAAACATCCTTCTATGCTTCTGGGTGTACTATCACAATCTTTATTACTTACCAGCACTACATGAAATATCCAAAACTTCTCCATGACACAATTGAACAGCTGATAACAAGCAAAATTATAACAAAGATAAAAGCTACTCAGAAGAAATACAATGACAAGATCACCATGGACACGAGTTGATCGAAAAAAAACACACGTCAAACACATGAAGTTGAAGCCCAGATCTCACAAAGATATTGATTATTGTGCTTTTTGGGTTGTTCTCTAAACCTTCTAGGCTAGAACACATTTGGGAATGTTTTGTATAACCAAACTATGGTACTTCCCAAACGTTTTGTCATAAGCTAGGCATAATTTCTTTACCAATGTAAATTCAGCTTGGGCATAACACTACTTTTATAGACACCCGAGTCGTGTACGTAATTACTGCTACCTTGTATAAATCATATTTTTACAGAACCGAGGGCCAAAACGTGCGGAGCACGTTGCCGCCACTAGTACATATATATATATATATATATATATATATATATGTCAGGGGTTAGGGAATCTTAGCTTTAACTAAAGCCATCAGCCATGCATGAAAAGAAAAAAAGGCCCCATACGATTAATGGAAAGGACATTTCTTTAACCAAATCATATATGTATATGATATATAATTAATATACATGAATAAAAGGAAATCACTTATTATGTATGTTAGTAGAGCTAGTGTCTTTAATTTGTTGTTAAGTAATACAATAATATCCATTATTGATAGCTTTACAGAAGGAGAAAAGATGAATATGCAGAATGATTCATTCTTCTCTTCTTTAATTTATGTGGTGGTGGTGGTGCTCCTCCTGCTCCCTGCTCCCGATAAAAGCAAAAAAGTGGAAAGGTCTCTACTCTCTACTTTAGTTAAAGGTTTCAAATGTGCCATGACAATGACAAGTGGCCGGCCGGTGTGATATGTTGTTTTATATTAATTTGTTGTGCCAAAAGTAAGTAATTCCTCAATACAGTACTAGTGATCGATGATCGATCATATATAGGGGCGGCATGACAACATATATATATATGTCACTATTGAGTTTTACATACCATTGGTAATAATTGGATTATTATCGATCAATACATTCTCGATACATACATACATACATACATACGTACGTAATGACGTATTCTAATATACGACGCATGGTTCATCAACTGTACGTACGTTGCCTCAGAATCATTTTTCAATGCGCATGCATGATTGCATTTGCATGCATGGCATTGGCATTCATGACGCGTGATATCCACATCGATCGATTTCATGCAATCAGCTGTATGTATATAATTTACTTAATTAATTACATAGTTGTATTGCAAATATATTTTTCAATAATTCATTCATGGAATTAATAATAATACAGACAGATCGAAGGATATGGATTGAAGCCCAGAAAAGATGGACAAGTAATTAAGAAGTAGAGTTGGTTACATATGCATCTTAAAATCTATAAAATTGCAAAAAAGAAATAACAAATGAAGTGGCTGCAGGATTAGAATCAATAATATTGCTCCATGAAAATTAAAAATACACCATCAGTTTTTTTTCCACGTGGATCGTTTTATTTACCTGCAATATATAACCAAATAATTAAGCTCTTAATTAATTAAACCGTCGTATATGAGGCTTATTAACAAACAGATACTACAAATTTTCAAACTTGTGTTGTTTTTAATTAGTACATGCAATTAATCCTATATATATATATGAAATTCATAATTAAGATGGATGAAAAATACAACAAGTAGGTAGGTAGGGAATAAATTAGTAAGTTACCATTATTATTTCCCCCACAAATCCTTCTCATGAAAGTAGCAAGAATGATAACAAGAGCAATCCCAGCCAACAACCCCAATATTATTGCAAATGTCTTCTCTGACTCTGAGTGACTTTCTGCTTTATTGATTAATAATTTCAAACATCAAAAATAAAAAGGAGTAGTATATAACTAAATATGATCTCATTAATTAACTAGCTAGTGAATATGCATATATGCAACTAATTAAGTTAATACAAACTTTGTACTCCGTAATTAATTAACCTATATCCATATGATGCATATATATTTAGTACCTAAAACTCATGCTGAAATAACAAAGGCTACTGCAACAACGAGTCTGACATAAATTAATTAATGTGGAAGTCCGATTCTTCTACAAATAAATACCACATTAATTAATTAATTAATTAGGAGGAGATGTTTCGCTCGTTCGCTCGCTGTCACGTACATCATAACTAACATTCATTGCGTACGTTGTGGCCTTATATATATATGTACTACTGAAATCTTCACTTATAGTATATGATAGGACTGGGACTGGGACTCTAGCTGGGACTCTAGCAGCTGGGAGCCTGGGAGTACGTACAACATCAGTACATGTCAAAGATGAAGCTGAAAATAATGAAGGATGCCAAAAATAATTAATGTCTTCATCATACCATGATTTGCAGGTTTTGCATTATAAGCATGAGCACCGCCATTAGTAGTACTGTATCTACCATAGCATTTACCCAAGAACATATCACCATACACTCCCCCACCACACTCTGTTTTCAGCCGTCGGATCGCTTCAGACACACAATCTTGACACTGCCCTTGACTCAAATCACCAACACACTGTGCCACCCCTTCAACACCCTGTCCACCCCCTGATCTATACATCCCCCCTGCCCCACTCATGCTCCCCAAAACCGCATCTCGACGGTTCATAACATCAATATCAAACCCGTTGGACGGTCCACATTTCTTCATCACCACCGTCTTTTCCTCCACACCGAGAAAGCTAGTGTTATCATACTTGACAAAACACCCTTCTAACTGTATAGCACCCCCACATGTTTGTGGACACAAACTTGCAAACTGGCTTACGGCTCTGATAACACATGTAGCGCAATCCGGCATGGCTAAATCGCCGCGGCATTGATAAAGACCGTAGACAACGTCTTGTGGGCTCGAACCCATGATGCTGTACTTGTTGTAAGAAGCATAGGTTGCTGAGTTTACTAAGGATGTGAGGAGTGAGTTGAGATTCGACTCGTAAGGTGAGTTAGGGGTGTACTTTATTTGTGAGCAGCCACCATAGATGAAAGAGTCTAAAGATGAAGAATGTGATTGAATTGGGAGGGTGAATATAGAGAAAAAGAAGATAATAAAGAAGGATGCCATATATGATATGATGAAAGGATATGAGGAAGAGTTCTTGATGTGCATGTAAAAGTTGGCTTGTGTTGCTTATGTATATATACAGATATATCGTTTATTCTAAGTAGTAATTAAAGATAAATTCTACTGTTACGATTACGAGCATATATATATATATAAAATCAGTAATAACAGTGACACGATATGTTGTTACACATTTATTATAATGAGTTTACATGATGATGAATGAGCTATATTATAATTAATTAATTATTGATGTAAAACACATGTTTATTGTATCACTCGTTGCGTTTAATTAAATGACTACCCAAACAGACAGACGGAAGCATTAATTTAAATTATAGCATGAGTGAGCGGTATTTTTTTTTTTTTTTTTTTTTGATATTGAGTGGTACTTTCTTTGTGGTTAGAGACTTCACTCCTAAGTTTGTGATGCTTTCCCTTTGTATGTTAATTACCACTACAGGCCAGGGGACTATATTTTTCATCATTGTCCATCAATAATGTGAAAACTAGAATGAGAAACTGATACATATATAATTTTTTTTATTATTGTGTTTTAGCATTTATAAGACAAATTAGCATAAGATCCCGGAAAAGTGAAATTTTAGAGTAGTCTGAGTATAAGTTTTAGATCACCAAATCATCAATTTCAACATCATTGATTGGTAGTTTATTTTCCAAGATGGGGAACTATTTTAATTATAAAAATTTCTATTGATTATGATGCACCAAGTAAGATTTGCATCATAATCATTCTAAAATTTGTGCCTGGGGTGATTAGCTGGGGTGATTAGTTGGCGAGATTTTTTTTTTATTTCTTATTTTTCCTGTACGCGCGCACTTAACAAGTGTTGGGTCAAACACAAATTTCTTAGTAGAAAGCAAGGACTTTATTTTAGCAAAGCCGCTTTTGTCCAATATATTGTTTTTTATTATTTTCCTTATATTGCCACATGGCATTCTGTAATAGGCTAGCACTTTAATATTGAAGTTATTTTTGCTTTTTGTTGTAAAGACGATTATTACAATATTATCAGAAAACAAAAATACGGAAATGTTCTTCCCCAAAATTATCTCTGCGTTTTTCCTTTTATGCAAAACCCTAATTTCTCGTTTGTTTTTTTCTTCGGGGGAGGGGGTGTGTGGTTAAACTGTATCCTTAGTTGCATGCTGCGTTTGTATAATTTCTCTTTATTCTTTTACATTTCACCATAAAAAGACCACTTCTCTTGCAAATATGAAATGTTGTAAAAGTGTTTCACATATTAAACGTATCATGTGTTACACCAAAAGTTGTATCATACACAACACCTAGGACACTAATTAAAAGAGCACTGATAGAATCATAACACACTATGCTAGCTAATTGATATTAATCTCATTATGATCAATAGTATTGTTAAAGTGTCTCACATTGAAAACTTGTAGTTGTTTAGCGTCTATATTAAGAGATGAAACCTCTCATCTCATGGCCTGGGTTTTGGGTTGAGCCTCTCTTATATGGGCTTGGCTTATGTTTTCCACGTAGTATCGGAGCCACAATTTATTGTGCAAGTGTTGGACTTATTGTTGGCCTTGTGTGTCCGGCCCATACTTGAGGCGTGTTAAAGTGTCGCACATTGAAACTTGTGGTTGTTTAAATCCATCATATTAAGAAATGAACATCCTCACCTCATGGCTGGGTTCCATATTAAAAGCAGATTTCACACCTCATGGCCTGGGTTTGAGGATGTCTCTCTCTTATATGGGCAGGCGTGTTTTCCACAAGTATAAAAATGTTTAACTATGTTGTAGATATTAATGTGTTTTTGTGTAGGAGGATTAGGCATGTAAACGAGCCGAACCCTGGAGTAGTTTGGTTTGGCTCGAACATTTTCGAATACATGGCTTGATTCGGCTCGAAATTTTCGAGCCTAAAATATCTGGATTCGGTTCGTATTCGAACTTAAGAAAGGAAGAAATTCGGTATTATTAAAACGAAACGATTCGAACATGTTCGGTCCGAAAATTCAAAAATACCCAATAAATAATTCTAGTTCAAAAATACATGTCCAAAACCAAAATAATACATTCGTAATAAAAATATAACATAACACGTCTCAAAATATTAAAAACTTACAATCCCAAAATATTAATGCCCAAAACGTCAAAATGAATTCAAATTTGAACAAGTTCATAAATCATAACTTCATAATAAGTAGTAACATAGGCTGAATTTACTAACTAGTTAGTAGTTACTAACTAGTAAAGTACTAAAAGACTAAAGTAGCTAGACCAAAATATTATTAATTCCCAAATCTCAATCCCAATTCCCAAGTGCCAAATGCCAATAACTAGTTGGGGTTTAAACTGGCTGAGACTAAATTGATTATTGAGCGCCATACTGTATTCACTGAAGTAGAGAACGTGTTAGGCTCGTTTATCCGAATACCAATTTCTAAGGCTTTATTCTACGTTTGATGATCTGAACAGAAGCCTCGAATCAGAACTTTTAAGTGAAACACGCCGAATCGAATCGAACTTTAAAAACAGAGCAGGAGGATATTAATGTGAATATTGATATAATCAATTATATAAGAATGTTTGATGATATATGTTGCAACTCTTGTCCTGCCCATGTTTAAGGGAAAAAAAAAAGGGAAGGGGGTGAAGAAAAGGAAAAAACTTTTCCACTGTACATGATCTCCTTTCAATTCACTTGGTTGATTCCTCAATGATTCCAACACATACCAATGAATGATATGGACAAAAGATTGGACAATAGACGACTCAACCAACCTTTATTCCTCAAATGATAATTAGTATGTAGTTCCTTCAACAAAAAAAAAAATAATAATAAAAATAAAAATAATGTATGTAGCATGGGCCCTCCCGGCCCCAAAACACACTGAGAAAGAAAAAAAAGCAACAGTTTTTATTTTATTTTTAGTTGAAGTCTTAAGTTTTGATATTATGTATCGACTTTTATCAATAATAAAATGTGTACATATAGTTCATTTTATATTAGACCATTATAATTAAGTCATAACCCTCTATCGATTTACCAAAAGACGAGGACAGTGGTCTAATGGAGCCTTACGGAGGGGTTGAACCTTTTATATAATTAATAAATGATGCATGGACGTGACGTGCAAATCCAAATCCAAAACTTGTTAATTTCCATTGATTCGTTTAGTAAAAACGAATAAAACAAAGCAGGCTCGCTACAGATAAGCATAGCATCCATGCATGATTAATCCAAGTTTCAAATAGCACAAATAATTTTGTGATTGTTTCAATTGGTATATTAAAAATCGTATTTTCCTCACCTCACAACCTCTATATATATATATATATTTTTTGAGGATGACGTCACTCCTCTAATATGATTTGGGACTTATATTTTCAACATGGTGTCATAATCACCCTTATTATGCAAGTGATGACATTTTATTACTCTTATAATCCATTTATATGCTTTGTGTATTATATATGTGACTGACGAATAACTTTATAGATTCACACTTGAAGGGATTTGATAAAATGTTTGGGCATTCACTTGTGATTGTTTCACCTAGTCGTTGTTTCTCACCCCACAATCTAAGTCTTTTTTTTTAAGAGACAATTTATGCTTTGAGGAAAAGACTGATCGTCTAGTTCTATGTGGTTGGGCTTATAGATGTTTATCAACATGAATCCAAGTCTTACCGGACTAAAAAATTGCTTTGACAGTTTGGTGATAGAAATGTAGTTATGTTGTCGTCACACTGATTGTATTGCTTCTCGATCTCTTGTTTGTGACTAAATATCGTTTATTTGATCTGAAATTTATTTTCCCGTAATATTTTTAAACCTTTTTTTTTTTTTTTGAAAATTATATATATATAAAATTCTTTATTGGAGTTTATTTTTCTTATATATATGTATGGTTTTTCTGTTTGATAGAGTTAAACTATACACACATGAGTTATTTTTTATTTTTTATTTTTGATTGACCACACATGAGTTAATTAAATCAGTATAGTTGTACATAATCAAAAAATTTAAAGGTTTATTGTCAAAAAAGACAATTTGAACATAAAAATACGCAAAGAGGACCGTGGAATATTTTTTTAGATAAAAAGGACATATCATTATTCCACTGTGATAGTGAAACATTAGATTTTGGGTCAATTTCACTGCAGCAAACAGTGAATTTGGGATTATGAACAGTAGATTTGTCTTTATAACCTAATTTATATTTTTATTATACTGATTCTCATTTCCCCCTATTTTTTTTATCTTTTTAAACCACTCCACCTCCTGTTTTTAATAACAAAAAAATAATTAAAAAGTTTAGCTCATATTATATATCACTTTCGTTTATAAATAAAAAATAAAAAAAATAATGTACTAGTCCATTACTAGTACTCTAATAAAAGCGGATAGCACACGTTACCCCATATGAAATCAATTCCATTAGTTTAACCCACTCGCCGGTATTATATACTCATAGTAATAGGCCTGGAACTGTCCAGCAATTCCCCGTACGTTCTTAAATATTCACCATCACTACTTGGAATCTTTAATTATTATAAGCAAATTAACTAAACCGTTTTTGAATCTAAAGTCCGGCCGGTTGTTGTTACAATTAATCCGATCCATGGAAGTAGGAAAAAAAGCGAGAGGAGGAAGCAAAGATGAGCTGCCTCTAGTCAAAGCAGCAGCTTCAGCAGCATGGGCATGGTACGGGTACCGGTACCGGCTAAGCACTGCCACTGCCACTGCTGATGAAAAGAATCAGATTCAGGAGGAGGAGGAGGAGTACCGCCTCTACCACTACCACTACTACTACCAGAAGAAATATTAGAATATGATGATGATGATGATCTTCCGTCAAGAAATCCTCCACCACATGAACCATCATCATCAGGTAGATTTGGATACAACAAGCTTCATCATCAACCCATGACATCATCCTCAGAATCTTGTCGTCAAGAAGAAACTGGGCCTCCTGAAATTTCACTTCTTGATTCTTACGAAATACAAAGGATTTCTAGGCAGCTTGATGTTTATATCAATAATTCTAGTCGTCATCATTATTACAAAAGCAGCACTACCTCTGCTCATTCTCATTCTAAACCACCACGGGATTGTAGAAAGGTGGCTCCTGCTCACAACAAGTTTAAGAAGCTTAATTTGGATGGGTTTTGGGCCTTTTGGCCGTGTTGTTCAAACCATGATCTTGTTGTTGTTGAAGCTCCCACAAGCTCTAAAATGGAAAGTCGTTCACCCCGGCCACCGGAAAACCAGGCAGCAATGCTGGTCAAAGCTTCCAGCTGCCGACCGCGAAGGGTTTGATGGGCACGGGGTACGTACCGGTGGTTGTTGACTTGTTCTTTGTGCTGGGTTAGAATGGCAGCTCGTTGGCCGTACATTACGCTATGGCATGTGATGAAAATATACAATAAATTTTGTGTACATTTGTAAGTCTTGTAATGTCGTGATTATCTCATCTCTGTTATATAAAAATAATAATTCAATTAAGCTTAAACGGTTTCTTTTATTAACAGTCAAATATATAATGTTGTTGAAATCAATTTGATACAAGAAATGCCATAAAATTAATATTTGTCGATGAGATCATCCATGTTGCTGTGCTATGAGATTTATATCTTTAATAATATCAAGGCTGAGAGATGTCACTATTATACATGATGAGTATATATATATATGATAATATTTCGATTTTCGAAAAAATGACTCAATTTACGAAAACCAAAAATTATATTTATTAATTATGGATTAAGTTAAAAATAAAGGAGAATTAAAGAGAAAAGTTTTATTTGGGAAATAATGTGAAATTAATGGAGTTATTCTACAAAACTAACCCCCATTAAGAAGGAGGTTTGTCAGAAGTTGTACTCCTCCTCAAAGTTCGAACCTGTCTTCTTCCGATTAGAAAAGAAAGGCAAATATAGTTCTTCAGAATTCTCACAAGATCCTTGGTGAATTTCAGATTCAATTAGAGAGAGTGAATCAGTGTGAATTAAGATGGTTTTCTTTTGACATAAAGATCATCAAGTTTGGAAAAGGTTTTCGGTGGAAGCTTTCTTAAGTGCTGCAATTTTCTTAAAGGAATTGCTTTGGAGTTTGCTTGCTAACAAGTAAAAGGGTTTTCATGTTGAACAATTAGGATTTCATAATCTTTGGTTGAGTTTTGTGATGTTTGGATGAAAGAAATCATGCCTAAATGTTGTTGATATGTTAAGGATTGGTTTTTGCTTTTGTTTCTAAGTGGTTATTGCTATCAAAATGGTTGGAATTGAGTTAGAAATCGTGAAAGTGCAGAGAAGTATTGTTTTGGGTTGTTTTAGGCTTTTGGCGTGCGCCAAAAGGAGACCAGAAAGGGTCTTTGAAAGTACAAAAAGAGCTTTTAGCGCAAAAAGTAAAACTGAAAGATGTTCAAGTTGCAGCTTCGGTTTAGTGCGCCAAAAGCGTTTAGCGCTCACCAAAACCCCCGGTTTTGTGTTTTAGGCTGTTTTGAGCACAGCCCGAACCCTGTTTTGAATGTTAATTCTTGATCTAATAACACCATATGAACATATTAAGCTTTTGATATGTTTCGTTCCGGCACAGAATGGATTGTTACTAATTAAGAGTTGAATTTGGGACCGTCGGAAGAGAATGATTGCCTGTGTGCTTTGATGGATTAGTATCCATCAATGTCTGTGTAATGTGCTAGGCCTTGTTATGTCTAGTTGTCTAAGTGAAGGAGTAGAATATGTAAGTGATCATTCGTTCCTTGAAAATACTTAGGTAGCTAGTTAACAATTATTAACATACATACTTGTGTAGTTAAAAAGCCTAAACATCATGTTATTCATGGTAAGGGTTTATATCGCAATGTGTTGTGTGGTCAGTAAAAGTGAATAACTCTGATGGCCTTTGAGGGGCACCAGGAGTAGAGAGACATCGTATAATACACACACTATTAGGGCTAGCCCGTGTCTATTAGTGTGATCCACTAATAGGTTTCACCCGGTTAATTCGTGGCGAATAGCGCCATGCGTAGTGCCCTTAAATACTGATGTAACAAAGATAAGCTAAGCTAAAAACAAGTAGGATCTCACGACATGTTGATGATAATGAAGTGAACTCTAGAGTTTGGGTCTGTCTCATAGAGATAACCTAATAATAATGTGAATCTTTCGTTAGGAAACTTAATTGTTTAATAACTTCTACCTTTTACTAAATATTTTTGTACTTAACTCTATTTCATATTTTTTGTTGCTTTGTGTGCGTGTGAGAAGACGAACATGTTGCATTGGAGTTTGATGAGGATTTTGAGGATGATGACGATTGAGTCCTTGATGCTATGTTGTGCTAGAGTTCATGTGCCTTTTTTTAAACTACGTTGAATTATGTTATGTTGTTCTATTTCCAAACTTTGTTGTATTTTGAATTCAAGTAATGTTGTATTTCATTTCGAGAATTTTTTTGTAAGATATGTTGTTGTTCTTTTACTTTGAGACGTCGTACCTTGTAAGTTTAAATTTCGTTGTTGCAAGTTATCTCTTTCTATCTTTAGTATGATTGTTTTTATATTCTAGCATCATTTATGGTTTTACCCGTGTAATATTCTGATTTTCGGGAAAGAGCAGACGTGTCATTTTGCGAAAACAAAATATTGGGTTCGGTTACTTTTATTTGGAGTTTAAGTATTTGTTAAATTATATATATATATATTTCGAGATATATATGTATATATTTAAGGAGGAAAATCTGATTATTTATGATAAAGGAAGATAATAAGATCTTTATCTTTTTTTTTTTGTTGATAAATCTGATTTTTTATGATAAAGGAAGATAATAAGATCTTTATATTTTTTGATTTGATAAATCTGATTTTTTATGATAAAGGAAGATAATAAGATCTTTATCTTTTTTTTTTTTGGGATTTGTTATTTAAGGAAAAGAAATCCCCACAATTCCCATAACCTAACAGAAATCAGATTTCTCCACCTCCTAAATGGTGTTCTGCGTGTGTGGGCAATGAATTAGGGCTGAGGGATTTTTCATCAATTGCTAAGTCGATTCTCAACGGTTTTCAGATCAGAGTAGAGCGCCGGAATCGTTGTGAAGAAGTCAACGTTTTGATTGCAGAAAGTTGAAGCTTTGATAAGAGAAATATCGGTTTTAGCTGCTGTTTTTCTGAGTTTTTGCTGTTGGAATAAGCTTGCTAAAGGTAAGAAGCTCTTCCTACAATCTAATTGTGGTTTAGAGTAGAATAGATCATGTTTTGGATGTATATTGTATCAAGTTTTAAGCTTAGATGATGTTTAAGGATTCAGTTTTGTTTTGGACCTTAAAAGACATGTTTTTTTTTTCTACTGTTTTTCTGCTATAATTCATGCGCAAGATGTTTAGATTCGAGTAAAGATCGTTAAGGGTTGAAGAACAGGTTTTAGGCATTTTTCTGCGTAGGATGCGTACGCATTGGCTAGCAATGTGCACACATTCCTAATACAGGATTGCTTAGAATAAGTGCAAGAGTTCAATGCGTCGCGCGTTCTGCAGTAATGCGCACGCATTGCCCCAGTTTTCTATATAATGTTGTTTTAAGCTATGTTTTGAATTTTAAACCTTAATTCATGATTAAATAACACTAATTAAATATGAACAAGCCCCGATTGAGTTTCTGATTCGTTCAGTTAAAACACCGAATGTACTCTTAAAGGGAGTTGAAGTTCGGATCCGTCGGAAGGGCATGAAAGGGCTTGTGCTTTGATGAACTAGGGTTCATCATTGTCTGTGTAATTGATAGAATGTGATGTCTAGTTGTCTAAGTGAGGGAGTAGAGCTGATAAGGTGAGTATTATTCTGAAAACACTTAGGTGGATAGTTAATTCACATTAATAATTACACAAGTGTAGTAAAAGCTAAAACGTCATCTATTCTTGGTTAGGCATTGATTCAAATCGGCGATGTGATACGTTCATAAAAGGTGGACAACGCTACTGGCTCAAAAGGCTGAAGGGTAGTGGAGGAAATCCATCGAATGTATATGCATACCGGGGAGATCCCGGGACTACCGGTGCTAATCACCGTAGTTGGCAAGTATATCTCGTGGTGGAATTTTCACCATGCATTGTGTCCTTGAGTAATGATGTAACAAAGATAAGCTAAGTTAGAAACGTATAGTCACGACGTGTCGATGGGCATGTAGTGAACCCTAGATCGAGTCGGTCTCAGTAAGGCAAATATTTTAATAATAAACCTTAATTATATTGTAGCTTCTACTTCTTACTTTGTACATTGTACTTACCTCAAATGCATGTTTATTTATGAGTTCGAGGAGGACTTTGATGACGACGTTTGAGGACGCCGGACTCGAAGACCTTGTTTATTATTTGTTTATTTACGTTTATTTCATAGATTTGGGTTATTGGAACTAGTAGTTTACTTTTAGTACTTTGGAATTCGTTGGTTTCGTTCCGGATGTAATAACTTTACATTTCCTTATCTAGTTCCTGAACTTCTATTCTGAGATGTTTGAAAAAAATTACCCGAGTCCTTTTAGCTTCCGTTTGCTTTTATTTGATACGACGTAGTAGAGGCTTACGTGTAATATTATTTATTTAATATTATGCGTGCCGAACGTTTCGATTTCCGGATAAGGACTCGGTGTCCGGGAACGGGGCGTTACAACCCGAGTCTTTTTAGTTTCCGTTTTGCTTAACTCGATACGACGATGTAGATGTTTACGTATAATGTTAAATTTATTTAATATTATAACTTTCTAAGAAATTTAGATGACAATGCATTGACTTTAACATTAAAATGGCTAAAAAGCGCTTGGGTATGATTAATATAACATTGTTATTTTATCATTATTATTATTATTATATTAAATAAAGGTAAACCAAAAAAATGTAATAAATATTAGATTGGAAATGATACTAGCTACATAATATAAAATAGAAGAAATAATATTGACAAATATATGATATAAATCGATTGAAACTGATGGAGTATTACATTAGGTGACTATCATCATAATCAACATTACACATGTAGTTGGGGACGAAGTATCCGGCCGCCCGGATTAGATTAGATTATTTTTTTGTTACTTAGATTAGATTAGATTATTTAAAGGGGCAATTAAGTGCGCATCATTCTTAAATTAAATCAAATAAATACTATTACTACAAGATTAGTTCAGCAATCACACCATTGTGATTATTATTTTAAGTAAAGCTTAATCAGCTTGAGGTGGAATATTACAACTCTCTCGATCCTTAAATCACGGCACTCAACAATAAGTCATCCAATTATAATAATACTCTTACTTAACTTCTCCCAAAAGGGAAATACTTGTGTGGTGAGGGGATTTGAGGTGAAGTGACGGATGAAACGATCAAAACCACACAGTTTAAATACAGAATAAAACTGTGTTGTCTGTACGGTGCTACACGGTATCTCCACACGGTGTGGATAGACCTGGGCGGTTCCGTGGCCAAATCCGGTTCGGACCCGCCGGTTCCCGGGTCCAACCCGGCGGTTCCACAGGTCCATTAGTCCACGGGTCCACGGGTCCACAGAACCGGCGGTTCCACGATTCCTACCCGGTTCTAGGTTCCATTGGACCCGGCCCGGCCCGGAACCGGCCGGAAAACCGGCGGTTGAACCGGCCGGAACCGGCCCGGAGGACCCGAACTGGCGGTTTTATATATATATATATTTTTTAATTCCCTTCAAAATTTGCCCAAGATTCCAATTTGACCAACGGATATATATACAAAATTTTTGAATTAATTTTATTTTATTTTAAAATATCACACACTAATCACACTATAAATACATATCTATCTCTCATATTTTTACCCACAATTTTTGAATATTCAGTGTATTAGTAGTGTGTTTGTATTTTAATATGAAGTGTATTAGACTATTAGTATGGTGTTAAGTAATGTGTATCATCTATCAAGTGATTCAAGTGTGCCGTGACTGCCGTCATTGATGTATTGCTCAATTATGTAATGATGTTGCTTAATAAAACAACTTTTATATACATTTTGCATTGATTCATTAAGATATAATATCAACTTATATACATAATATTATAAGTATAAATCATCGTAATCACAATATGAAATATAAGTTTAATGTACTTACAAATCAATCATAAAAAATAAGCAATTAGAAAACAATAATCTTTAATTACTTACAAATTATCTAGAATATAAGTTATGAAATTAAATATTATATATAGATTGGTTTAAATTAAATATTATACAAGCCGTGTGTTTTTTTTTTTAAAACATACTTATGAAATTAAATATTATATATAGTTTAATAACCAATTAAAATTGATTATTAATTTTAACGTAAGTTATACAAATTTTGTAAAAAAAATGATTTTTTTGGAACCGTGATTGGAACCGTGATCTCAAACTGTCGACCGGGGAATCGCTTAAACCCGCCGGTTCCTCTAACCGCGCGGAACTGGCTAGAAATTGGAACCGGCGGTTCCAGCTTCCATTTTGGACCCGGAGCCGGAGGGTCGTGCCATGGACCCGAACCGCCCGAATCGTCACGTCTAAAGTGTGGAGACAAAGACACAAGATTTCCTCTTGCAAAGACAGTTTGTTAAATGACATTGTCCCATATACTACCTCCGTCCCCAAAAGTAGTTTTAATATTGGTTTTGTCCCATTTACAAAACCAATAAAACATTTATTACATATTTCTCATCTACCCCTCATTTATTATATACTCAGCCACTTTTTATTATTTTGCATTAATACCAATGAAAGGTCATTTTAGTCTTTTTAATCAAAATTAATGACAAATAACAAATTTAACAATCTTTCTTAATATATGCGAAAAGACCTAAAAGGATTTACATTTTGGAACGGAGGTAGTATATAATTTTGAAGCATTGCTGACGTCAACTATTCACATTCGACGTCATTTAGAAAATCGAACATATATGAACCCGAAACGGTAAATCGCATCAACATGCAAACGTACGCCGTTATACTAGTGAGTAGTGAAGTATACGCCCCTGAAACGCAGAAAATTTAGTATGCTTCAAAATTAATTATGGAAACACTTTGCCTAACTTTAGTTAGTATCTTCCTAAAAAGAAAAAAACTTTAGTTAGTATCCCTCCCGCTTATTATAACTAAAATTAATTATATGCTTTCTGCAGAAGCTTGTGGAGGCTTTTAGAGATAAGATCCATGGATCACTTCTCCAATAATAATATATAATAAATTAATTTGAAAGATTAATTAGTGCATCATTGATGTCACCATCCATCTTATTCAATCCCCTCCCCCCTCACCCCCCCCCCCCCTCCACTCCCCATGAAATGATAATAAAAATATATTCCAAGAGATTAGCTATTTAGGTACGATGTCAAAATCTCAATATATATTCATGATGACCGACCCGAACTACGCCACGTGTAATCCTATAAGTGATCATATAATAAATTAGTAGCCTCTAAAAGTAGGCATTTAGGGCCAGGAGCCCTAAAGACATGCCCAAGGGTAGGTCTCGAACCCCATGTGGAAGATTGGCAGGAACTCCTCCACCAACCACCGCAGTTCAGCTCAGACTTGGTAAGGAAGAGTTGCCCCAGTTCGGTCATAGTGGCCTTGGGGGCTCAACGCAGGTCGTTTAGAGCACCCCCGGCTGTTATTCCACGTACTGGATAACTAAAAATAAATAAGGAAAGAATCTTGAGTCATAAAGACTATAATTCTGACATTTAAACATATCCATAATTATCTTTTAATTATAGGGATTCACGTGTATTTATTCTTAGGGAAATATTAACGATAATAATATAATTCCTTGCAGGACAAGGAAGGGGATAAATCTTCCCCTATATAAACAACCCTAAGAAACTACGAAAGACTTGATTCCAATACAGTCATTGGATACGTAGGCAACTCGAGAGAAATAACTCACGAGCTCAGTCTAAAAATACACAAAAACGAGAGTGGGACCCGGAAACTTCATAAACGAGATCCAGCATCGTCATATATTATATGTTAAGACCATATTTATATGATTATTAAGGGTTATATTTCATTATTATTTCCCCACATTTGCATATTTACATGAGAATTAAGGGTTTAAGTGTAATTATTTAGTAAGGATGATTTTAATATGGTTATTTGCAAAATTGATTATTTTATGTGTTAAATTAATGGAATTATTATTATTTGAGTTTTATTACATTTTGCAATGTTTATTTATCCTTTAGGAGGCTGAATTTCGAGTGCTAGAGAGGATAAATGAAGCTCAAGTCGAATTATTCAAGATAGAGTTGGAATTGGCTCAAAGAAATTGGATAAAGATGAAGAAATCCGATCCCAGGCGATCCGGCCCGGCGCTCGATCTCCGTCGGGATGGACGGCGTCCCATAAATTCGAACGGGCGTTCAAAGGTATAAAATCAATACAGAGAGTTCAACCGCGGTGCGAACGAGCGTTCGATCTCCGTCCAGATGGGCGAAAGTCCAGCATTCGGGCGGGCGCCTGGTTGTTCAAACGAGCGTCCGTGCCGACTTAAACCCTAGCCGACTTAGCACTCTATAAATACAAAGAAGAATTTCAACCCTAATTTCATACTTTTACACATCATTGAGATCGCACTTTCACACCAAAAGTCATGCGCGAAACCTAATTCCACAGAGATGCAAATCTCCAATCCAACAATCTTGTCCAACATGATTGTTGGCTAAAAGCCTAGTTGAGTCGACGGAGGAAGCTCATCAACAACAAAACCAACTAGAGGAGTTCGATACTAGATGAGTAGTGAGTTAATTCATAGTTTTTCATTACTTTGGATCTGCCTTGTATTGTTTAAGTTTTGTTAAATTAAGATTTGATGAAACGATCTAGGTTTATTTTATGCTTGAATGATTATATGAAAGTATATTATTTGAGTTCTATTTCGTTCAAAGTAATGCAATTATTCATGTTATAAGAGATTAGGCATGGTTAGTTGAGTAAGAGTTTGGAAACAATCTCGTGATTTCGTTTTGATTGCATGTTTAGTTTGCTTGAAAAGATAAACGAAACCTTAGAAATTTGATTGAAGATATTTGATCGAACTCGTGAAAAATCACTACTAAAAACTATGTCTTTAGATCACCATCTAGTTGGGATTGTTGGTTGATGGGTGGATTCGTTGCCTCGCTGTGTTTTCCTTTAATTGTTTTAATCAAATCGCTTTTAGATTAAGTTTAGTTTAAGTTCTAGTTTTATAAACCCTAATTTCCTCTTTGTTTTCTGCACTTTTCGCTTTAATTCATAGTTAGACGCCGTCTGCAATAGCGCACGCCCGTCCATTAGATTTAGTTTTTGGCGCTCGCTCACTTTAGTGAACGCCGTCCGCCTTCCCCGCTTTCTTATTTTCTTTGCTTTTATTCTGTTTTAGTTTTAATTCTTAGGTTTAGGTTTTAGTTAGTTTCAGCCTTAGTTTAGTTAATAATTGTGACATAATCGATATAGATTTATACTCGAATTCGATAAACATTCCATTCCCTTAGGACGACCCGATAACATCCTTTACTACAGAACCTTATACTTGGGGTGTTTCGGTATTATAAATTTAAAACGTGTTTTTACCGAACAAGTTTTTGGCGCCGTTGCCGGGGAATCGGTAACGGTTGTCGGATTCTTTTAGGTATAAAATTTTATATCGATTCTAATTTTAATTCGTAGGTCTAAATTTTAATTACGTTTATTTTTGTTTTGTTTTCGTTTTACCTTGTTTTATTTAATTTTATTTTCCTTCAATTATTTCCTTTAATTTTTGATAGTTATATTAGTTTCTATAATTTTAGATTTGTTTTTCGTAATTTTAGACTAGCCTTTATTTAATTCCTTACGTTCTTTTTTAGTTTCCTTAAATTATTTCTATTTCGTTTTTAAGTTTTAAGCCTTAGTTTTAGATTTTCGAAGTCTGGACGAGCGTTTAATAACTTGAACGCCCGTCCACTTCAATCCTGTTCCCCGAACGACCGTTCATTTATTTGAACGAAGCGTTCATCTCTCGAACGAACGCCCACTAACACCGACGCCATGATTGCTCAATCATCATCTTCTTTTATATCTTCTCTTCTCTTCTCTTTTCTTTTCTCCTCTAAAACCATCAAACCTTTTCTAAACTCGCTCAATCAACCCTAAGGTTGATTTCTTCCTTTTCCTTTCTTCCGGTTTATGCAAACGAGAAGTAAGAAGGGACTTCTAATCTTCGATCCCGAGCCTCGAACGATCTATTTTTAAGAGAGGCTTTTCCCTGATTTGGACATAATGGTAGATCAAGATCCACCAATTCCAAATCCCGATCCCCAAGCTCGATTAAATCTAATTGCAACAAATGCAAGCTCTGCGAAGAATGGCCAGAATCAACAAGTCGGCATAAATCAACAACTTCAACAATTTAGACAAAACCAAATTAATCAATCGAACCAGATCCCTACACCCCATATCTAAATCAAGACTTTCTCGAGGGGCATAGACTATTCGTCCTCCCGACATGGGAGGAGTAAATTTTGATCTCAAGAACGGAGTAGTTGCTCTAGTTCGAATAGCTCTTTCCATGGTATCTTTTCGGGAAGATCCGCATGACTTCTTATCCACATTCGTACAAATCATGAAGCGTGCCATTATCCTGGTGTTGATTCCGAGATAGTCAAGTTAAAGCTATTTCCTTTTGATTTGAAAGGTGAAGCAAGTCGGTGGTTTAAATCGTTGGCACATCATTCTCTCCATACATGGAATGATGTCAAAAGAGCCTTCGCTCTTAAGTGGGTTTCACCAGAGCAAGATTATGGAGATGAAACGGAAATAGCTACGCTTGGCGGATTGAAGGATGAGGCTGTTGGCAAAGCTTGGGAGAGATTGAATCTCTTGATGAGGAAATGCCCCAATCACGGATATGATGTATATGAGTTCTTTCGGAATCGTTCTATAGAGGTGTCTCTCAACCTAATAGAGACTATCTTGACTCCACGGCTCATGGATCCTTCTTAGGGAGGTGATGAGATCGCCTGCCTGAGTGGTGAGACCATCGCCAAGAACAATATGTGGTCGACTCCCAAGAAGACCAATGTTGTTAAGAAAGAAGATGTCTATGGCGATCCGATACAAAGTCATTGGTTGCTCGGATGGAATTGATAAGCAAGCGGTGGCCAATCTTCGACGCAGCCTTTCGATCCGGGAATGCGGTAGGAACGGAGATGACGGAAGAAGTAAATTTAATGGATAATCAAAACCAACCTTTCCGAAACTTCAATCAAAGCCGAACTACTCAGGATTTCAACGACAAAACTTCAATCAAGCCAAGTTACCACCTGGCCCTTCAAATTCAATTCTTTCAACTCAAACTATCAAAGGACGACTCCTAACTCCCAAAGGCCTCAAGGAGGATGGAACCAAACTCAAAATCATACCACCTCATGTGTCCCACAACACAAATTTGATGAGTGGTAGACATGGTGAAGACTCGCCTACTAGTGTTAAAGCTATTGAGAGACAAGTTGGTCGGATGGCGGACCAGCAAGCAAGCGACCTCACGGTAAACTTCCGAGTTATACCGAGAGAAACCCAAAAGCGATGTGAATGTTTGCACGCCCATTACACCACAAATGGGAGTATGGACAAGAAGAGGAGTTGAATGAAGTAACGTTGAGAAGTGGTAAACAGTGGACCCGAAAGAAGATGTCGGAAAGCAGTAGCCCCTCCCGACGCCATGAGTTCGGGGGGAAATCGAAACCACATGCCAAGAAAGCAACGATGAGGAGCTTAGTGACAATTCTTCGGAGGACGAAAATAATTCTGATGATGAGGAAAGGAAGGAAAGTCAGAAAGCTGTACCCCTGACTAAGAAAAAGAAAGAAAAGTTCGTAAGATGGAAGGATAAGGAGGATGAGGCGATAAAGAATCAGGCCGCAGGGAATGGTAAAGCCCTTCCTTATCCCCCAAAAAGGAAAGAGAAAGCCCTCACTAATGACAAGCAGTATGATGGAGTGAGGAGGATGCTTAGAGACACTCAAGTTAGTATGCCCTTAGCCGAGGTATTAACTGAAATGCCTAAATGCTCTAAGTATCTAAAAGAATTCTGTGGGAGTAAGAGAAAGCTTCAGGGATGGTCAAGAAGAAGTGCTACTGTGAAGATTGCGCGATGGTTTCACGAAAGTCGCCGCGTAAGCGAGGTGACCACTGGCGGACCTTCAATCTCTGTGAGATCGAAGGCCATTTGTTCGAAAATGTATTATGCGACTCGGGGCCTCTATTAATGTGATGCCATTAAACGTATGCAAAAAGCTCGGGTTAGATAAAAGGATGCGGAACGCCTATATTTCTCTTGGGATGGTAGACAGATCTAGCCGGTCTGCGGCCGGTTGTGTAGCTAATGTTCTCCTTCAAGTTGAACATTTAGTCTTCCCTACCGATCGGTTATTCTAGACTATCCACCTGATAAGGAGATGCCTCTAATTCTAGGTCGAACCTTTTAGACACTTCTAACGCTCTCATCGACTTACGCAAAGGGATGATTACTCTTAGAGTCGATGACACATCCGTTACCTTCACCCGAGGGACATATCCTGAAAGAGCCGTAATTGACGAAATATCATTTGTTGAAGCAATTTACGAGGATGAAAAAGATGCCTACTCTGAAGAAGCAGAGGAGTTGACAGAGATAGGTGTTTTTGAAGTCATGGACATTGAAGATCAAGCTAACTGCGGACCATCGTCTAATTCATTACAGCCCGTCGTCATTGACGAGTCATCTTCACTCGCTCTGCCGAGCCTGTTAGTGAGTTAGAAGCATGGAGATGCCCAAAGAACAAACGATGATTTCAAAGAATCGAGTCGGGAAGACTTCATCCCTGGTGAAGAAGAAGCTCGATGGGTAGTTGGGGCGAGGTAGACTTTTGGAGAGAAGCTACTCATTGGGAAGTAGATGATTGGAAAGAGCTGGCAGAAGAGCTTAAAGATGAAGAGTTAAGACAAATGTTGAACGGAGGATTCCGATGGATGTTTTGATCCAGTACCTTTCTGGGGTTGAGCCTCGGGAAGATGAGTTATTCTTTAGTCAACCACTCCAAGCTCATAAGGAGAAAGGTGGCCCGTTAAAGTCTAGTATTGAGCAACCACTCACCGATTTAGAGCTCAAACCGCTTCCGAAACACCTTAAGTATATCTTTCTTAAGGATGGAGATAAATTGCCTTTGATCATTTCTTGAAACTCGACCACGAGCAAGAAGCACACCGATGATAAAGTGCTTAAAAAAGAATATCCTCGCTCGGATGGCAAGTGGGTGATATCCGAGGAATCACCAGGATGTATGCATGCATAAAATCCGAACGGAGGAAGGAGCTAAGAAAGTAAGACAACCTCAAAAAGGCTGAATCCGCATATCAGGGAGGTTGTCAAGAAAGAAGTGATAAAGTGGCTTGACATGGGCATCATCTATGCAATCGCCGATAGTGAGTGGGTCACCTACTCAAGTTGTGCGAAAGAAGGCGGAATCACGGTCGAAAAGAATGAAAAAGGGAGGAAGTTGCCTTACGACTCGTGACGAGCTCTGAGTCTGCATTGACTATCGTAGACTTAATGAGGTTAACGCCAAGGACCACTTTCCCTACCCTTCATTGACCAGCTTATTGAACGACTGAGTGGTCATAAGTATTATTGTTTCCTTGATGGCTATTCGGCTACTTCCGGATAGCCATTGATCCTAATGACCAAGAGAAGACAACTTTTACGTGTCCATCTGGTACTTTTGCTTTTCGCGAATGCCATTCGGCTTATGCAACGCACCCGCGACTTTTCAACGGTGCATGTTAGCCATTTTGATGGACTTGTGGAGCAAAGGTGCATGGAGGTCTTCATGGATGACTTCTCGATCTACGGCGATAGCTTTGATGAAATCTTAAAGAACCTAGATATGGTACTCCAACGGTGTGTTGAGAAAAATCTGGTGCTTAATCGGGAAAAATGCCATTTTCTAGTAGATTTGGCAAATAATCGTTTTGGGACATAAGGTGTCCAATCTTTGGTATTCAAGTTGATAAGGCTAAGGTCGAAGCCATTGAAAGGA
The DNA here is from genome assembly GCA_026214975.1 of Gentiana macrophylla. NCBI lineage: Eukaryota > Viridiplantae > Streptophyta > Magnoliopsida > Gentianales > Gentianaceae > Gentiana > Gentiana macrophylla. Next base: position 140,908,580 of record CM047806.1, read on the forward strand.
TGACGTACCTAAAGACAAAGTGAAAGAGGTACGAGGTTTTCTAGGTCATGTTGGCTTTTACAGCGCGTTTCACTAAAGATTTCTCTACCATCGCCAAGCCTTTATCAAATCTTTTGAAAGAAGATGTAGATTTCTTGTTCGATGCGCGAAGTGCAAAGAAGCTTTCAATTGTCCGAAAGACAAGCTTATCGATGCCCCTATTTTAGTTGCACCGACCGACCAAGCCTTCGAGTTGATGTGCGATGCCTCTAATTACGCCAGTAAAGCGCAGCTTTAGGTCAACGAGTTGATAAAAGGTTCAGGCCCATTTATTATGCGAGCCGCACTTGAACCCGGATCAATGCAATTATACCACAACCGAGAAGGAATTCTTAGTTTGTTGTTTTTGCCATTGACAAGTTTAGAGTTATCCTCAGGGTCTCAAGTTGTTGTATGGACCGATCATGCGACCTTGCGCTACCTTATGGACAAAGCGGATGCAAAACCAAGGTTACTTCGATGGATTCTGATTTTACAAGAGTTTGACCTTGTGATTAAAGATAAGAAAGTTAGTGAGAATATTGTGGCTGATCATTTATCTCGCTTAGTAAATAAGGGTGCAGAGAATCAAAATGATATAGGCATTGATTTTCCGACTGAGCAATTGATGAAGCTTGAAACGGTTAGGCCGTGGTATGCTGATTACGTCAATTATTTAGCAAGTGGTCATTTAGAGGACATGACGTATCAGGAGAAGAAAAAGTTCTTTTCCGACCTTAAATATCTTGTATGGGAAGATCCTTACTTGTTCAGAGTCTGTAAAGACGGGTTGCTTCGACGGTGTGTTCCTGAGCATGATCAGTGGGATATCCTAGAACAATGCCACAGCGGTCCCACTTGAGGTCATTATGGAACACCAAGACGGTTGCAAAGATCCTTCAAGCCGGATTCTCTTGGCCGACTCTGTTTAAAGATGCGAAGCCTTTGTAAAGGTTGTGATAGGTGCGAGAACCGGACGGCAGAGTAGTAGGATGGAAATGCCACTTAAGCCCATTCTTGAATGCGAAGTTTTCGACGTTTGGGGCATAGATTTTATGGGACCCTTTCCATCTTCGTGCGGTAATAAATATATCCTCGCCTGCAGTAATCGACTATGTTTCCAAGTGGGTTGAAGCCATAGCTACCCAAACTAATGATCATAAAGTCGTGAAGAAATTCTTGCAAAAGAATATCTTTACCAGTTCGGGCCGCCCAAGAGCATTCATTAGTGATGAAGGTACCCATTTTTACAATGCGCCGCTTGATAGAATCCTTGAAAAATATGGTGTCAAACACAAAGTTGGTACACCATATCATCCCCAAACCAGTGGCCAAGTCGAGGTAAGCAACCAGATCTTGAAAAGAATTTTAGAGAAGACCGTGAACAATAATCGATCTAATTGGAGTCTTAAGTTGGATGACGCATTGTGGGCTTATCGTACTGCATTTAAAACCCCGATGGGCACGTCACCCTTCCAAATGGTCTATGGCAAAGCTTGTCATTTACCTGTCGAACTTGAACACAGAGCTTTCTGGGCAATTAAATTCTTAAATTTCGATAGCCAACTCTGTGGGGAGAAACGGTTGTTACAATTGAACGAGCTCGACGAATTCAGACTCAGAGCATACGAGAATGCTAAGCTTAGCAAGGAAAGAACAAAGATACTCCATGACGCTAAGATCAAGGACCGAGAATTCAAAGTTGGTGAGATGGGGACTTCACCTGTTTCCGGGTAAACTCAAGTCTAGATGGTCTGGTGCCTTTGAGATTCTCGAGGTTAATCCGAGTGGAGTAATTACTTTGAACGGGTATGGTAATCAAGCTTTTAAAGTGAATGGCCATCGACTAAAGAAATATTTTGGGCAAATCAGGAAAAGCCTGAGACTCTTTATTTCCAAAGAAGAGATGAGAGTACTGAGATGTCCCGATTTGTGAAGAGATTCCATCTTATTTCTTTGAGTCGATGATGACATTCCTACCTCTACCTGTGAGGACCCTTCTCCGAGACTCACCGAGCATGTTAGCACACCTACACCTATCATCCGCAAGAACAAGAAGAAGAGAGTAAGTGTAGTTTGGAGAGAAAAATTTAATGATCTTATAGCGCACTTGACTTGTTGTTGTGGTGAAAATCATTTCCGCCCCAATACTTCGATTCGATCTCGAGGTGGCGGCCACAAACCAAAGTGGCCCGATCCGGGTTGATCTTTTGAAATCAGTCAAGCTATTGACATTAAAAGAGCGCCTCTGGAGGCAACCTAGTTTTCTTTGTTCGTTTTCTTTTCTTAGGTTGTTTTGTTTTATTGTTTTAGAAATAATACTTTAGTTGATTTTGTGTTGATGGTTATTCCTCCTACATTCATTGTAAGTGTTTTGTGTTATGTGTTGCTCATATACCCGTGTACCCGAGATTATATGGTATGTCGAGTGTGGCGTATACTTTTGAGCGAGTTCACAAGCTTTTATGTCCAGTTGTTGTCTATTCGAGTTGTCGCGGTACATTCATGCTCCGGCCTGACCTCCGCCAACTTTCATCCGACAACCACCATTGAAACCACTAAGTTTTCTTTTCTTTTTATTACGCACATTACGAGGACATAATGTGATTTAAGTGTGGGGAAATTGGGTATGTTTTATGCTATATCCTTTGAAATATGAGTGAATGTTAAATTTCTACGAAATTTAAATTTTTGTTAGTCTCGAGCATATGGTTGAAACTAAATGCTTGCTAGTTGTAGTTTTCTAACGATGATAGTATGTGACTTAGTGAGATAATTATAGCATGTCTTTACTTTCATGGAGCTAGTATTCATTTTTCACGTTCACGAGAGCCTTTGATATTGAAGCAAGATTTTTGAACTATATCCTTTCATTGTTTTAGTGATTTATCTTAGGAAGGTCAGTATAGTAACACCTTAGTTAGCCCGTGTGCTGTGAATATCATAAAGTTTGAATGTGATAAGTGAGATGTAACTTATGTCTTGAAAAAAGAATGAATAAGTAGTGAATTATTAATAAATACGTTTGTCGGAAGCTGGTTTATGATTGGAGTGCGGTAGGGCACTATCTCGAAATGTCCTATACAACTATGATGACCAGAAGCTCACGACAGTTGGAAGAAGCTACCTTATGATTTGAGTAGGTAGGGGATTATCTCGAAATGTCCTATTCTACTATGATGGGTAAAAGCTCATTCTCGATATCGTCAAATTTGAAAATTTTGGAAATGATGAGTAAAAATAAAGTGAATTCTTTGTTATCATGGATCTTATACCCAGTAGAACCGCATGATATCTTTGTAGGATTATCCTACGAGTGCGTGGGAAGGCTTTGAGTGGAGCTATTCGCTATATCTAGGATAGTCATTGGATTTTTGAGAGGATATTTCTTTGAAAAGGGCTTGTCACACATACAATCGAATCTATCTCTCGTGATGGTATTGTTTGCTATAGTTGTTGTATCTTTTGTTACGTGAGTTAGAGATCTATGTGGATTGCATGAAAGTTGAGCTATAGTTTTGATTGTTTTGTCCGAGGACGTACAAAAAGCTAAGTGTGGGGGTGTTGTTAAGACCATATTTATATGATTATTAAGGGTTATATTTCATTATTATTTCCCCACATTTGCATATTTACATGAGAATTAAGGGTTTAAGTGTAATTATTTAGTAAGGATGATTTTAATATGGTTATTTGCAAAATTGATTATTTTATGTGTTAAATTAATGGAATTATTATTATTTGAGTTTTATTACATTTTGCAATGTTTATTTATCCTTTAGGAGGCTGAATTTCGAGTGCTAGAGAGGATAAATGAAGCTCAAGTCGAATTATTCAAGATAGAGTTGGAATTGGCTCAAAGAAATTGGATAAAGATGAAGAAATCCGATCCCAGGCAGTCCAGCCGAGCGTTCAGTCTCCGTCCAGGATGGACGAGCGTCCATAAATTCGAACGGGCGTTCAAAGGTATAAAATCAATACAGAGAGTTCAGCCGCAGTGCGAACGAGCGTTCAGTCTCCGTCCAGGATGGACGAGCGTCCAGGCATTCTGGACGGGCGTCTGGTTGTTCAAACGAGCGTCCGGTGCCGACTTAAACCCTAGCCGACTTAGCACTCTATAAATACAGCAGCAGCCCCAACCCTAATTTCATACTTTTACACATCATTGAGATCGCACTTTCACACCAAAAAGCTGCGGCCAGAACCCTAATTCCACAGAGATGCAAATCTCCAATCCAACAATCTTGTCCAACATGATTGTTGGCTAAAAGCCCTGCAGTGAGTCGACGGAGGAAGCTCATCAACAACAAAACCAACTAGAGGAGTTCGATACTAGATGAGTAGTGAGTTAATTCATAGTTTTTCATTACTTTGGATCTGTCTTGTATTGTTTAAGTTTTGTTAAATTAAGATTTGATGAAACGATCTAGGTTTATTTTATGCTTGAATGATTATATGAAAGTATATTATTTGAGTTCTATTTCGTTCAAAGTAATGCAATTATTCATGTTATAAGAGATTAGGCATGGTTAGTTGAGTAAGAGTTTGGAAACAATCTCGTGATTTCGTTTTGATTGCATGTTTAGTTTGTTTGAAAAGATAAACGAAACCTTAGAAATTTGATTGAAGATATTTGATCGAACTCGTGAAAAATCACTACTAAAAACTATGTCTTTAGATCACCATCTAGTTGGGATTGTTGGTTGATGGGTGGATTCGTTGCCTCGCTGTGTTTTCCTTTAATTGTTTTAATCAAATCGTTTAGATTAAGTTTAGTTTAAGTTCTAGTTTTATAAACCCTAATTTCCTACTGTTTTCCTGCACTTTTCTGCTTTAATTCATAGTTAGACGCTCGTCCGCAATAGCAGACGCCCGTCCATTAGATTTAGTTTTCAGACGCTCGCTCACTTTAGTGAACGCTCGTCCGTCTTCCTGTTTTCTTATTTTCTGCCTGTTTTTATTCCTGTTTTAGTTTTAATTCTTAGGTTTAGGTTTTAGTTAGTTTCAGCCTTAGTTTAGTTAATAATTGTGACATAATCGATATAGATTTATACTCGAATTCGATAAACATTCCATTCCCTTAGGACGACCCGATAACATCCTTTACTACAGAACCTTATACTTGGGGTGTTTCGGTATTATAAATTTAAAACGTGTTTTTACCGAACATTATAGAATATGATTACAAGTCCATATAATTATAACTAGGCTACATCGATCCTTTGGTTTACCTTGGCAAGACAAAAGTCACCTAGCTGCCTTCTATTTTGATTTTATTAATTAAACTCCTGGTTGATAGCATACTATAGACAAGTCCATTCCAGTGGAATGAGGAAAGCCAGAAGGCCTTTGACGATCTCAAGTCCTACTTGGCTGAGTTGCCAAACCTGACCTCTTCTCAGGAAGGAGAAACCTTGTTGATATACTTGGCGGTTTGTGAAGAGGCAGCCAGTGTAGTCCTGATCAAGGATGAGGACAATGTGTAGAAACCAATCTCCTTCATAGACCAGAAGTCAGATATACTAATGCAGAGAAGTTAGCATTGTCCTTAGTGCATGCTTAAAGGAAACTAAGGCCATACTTTCAAGCACATCCGATAACTATAGTTACGAATCAGCCACTTCGACAAATCTTGGCATGACCTAATACATCAGGAAGACTAGCAAAGTGCCTGAAAGAAAATTGTTGTTTGTCTATACAGGCAAGTGGGAGATTGTTGGAAGTAGCGCCCGAAAGACAATTTCTGTAATTGTTTTTATAATTAATAAATGACAGATTATTCTCATCTTATTATTTGCTTCGTGCTTATAAGTAATACGCCGCTGAAAACCCCAAGTCGTATCATATGTAGCTATATAACTTAGTGTGTGTCATACGTGAGGATTAAGTTTATGGTGATACACTTGAACTGTTAGTCCATGGTGAACTTAATCAAAGTATGAGGTCTATTGATTAAACCATCATTAATGCGCCCATAACACTTTAAGGTGTGACCGTCTTATCCGGACCGTCGATATTGGTTATCTAAGTGGGCATTTATATATGATGTAGTCATATAGGACTGGACCGATTTAATCTGTATTACTCATATAATACCGTGATTGAGAAATCTTATTAAATAACAAGATGATCATATATGGATTAACCTTAATCCTGAAATGATTGCAGACGCCAGCTTGTTTCAAGATAGGGTTTGATGTGTTCGTTAAAGATTGCTAAGAGGCGCGGTCCAAATCACTTTCACGTTGACACTATTCTGGAATGAGTGAGGAGTGTGTGTCTCACAGATATGGAATCAATTCCTTCCCGTAGGAAGTAGAAAGACAATCCCCTTATTTGTTAATCCTAGAAACTGATCGATCGGCCGAGTTCATATTGGTTACGAACTAATTGATCACTAGTTGGTTGATGGTAAATAAGGATAAGATGTAATGAAGAAGGTTTACGGAAATATTCCTGCTTCGTTACGGATAGTTTATGGAGGGTTTAGTCTGTACGTAATGATTATATCAATGAACACTTATTGACTCGACTTTCTGAGAATAAGTTATATCTATAATCGATAGAGTTCAGTTTCGGATTTATGGTGGCGTAATTCCGGAATTAATAAGTTGAGTAGACATATTCTGTTCGATGAATGTTTTATTCAATTTATTGTAGCTACTGGTTATAGGTCCATGGTCCCCGAGTTGGCTCCTAACACGTGAATGTTTTCTCGTTTTGTGGAACCTCGAGAATAAATTAAATAGTTGGTCTATTTAATGATTATGCGAATATTATTTGTTTGGTAAATAATATTTAACATAGAAAACACATTTTCTATTAATTTTTAATGGCATGTGGCACCACATTTGTGATGAAATTAGGAAAAGAAATTTTCCTAGATTATGTCAGATGTGTAATTAATTAATTATTTATTTTATAGATAATTAATGAAAAAAAAAGAGACTGATTTTATAATCATTATCTCATTTATGGAGATTATCTTTTATTTTATGGTAAATATATTTTTCTTATGGAAAAATATAATTGTATTGTGAAAATGATAACTCTCTCTTGACTAGTTAATTTCCTATATAAAGAGAGTTCCTCCCAACACAATGAATAATCAATATTGGCGCCAATTTCATCTAAAAGAAAAGAAAAATTAGTTTCTTGTTCTAGTCATTGGGAGAAGAAAAACTACGGTTTTTCTTGGGCATGTTCGAGGAGGCTCTACTACGAGGATCGACGTCCACCAGTCGTCGCTTGGAGATACAATCCAGAAGATCACGGCTTCTCTTCTGTTTGGTAAATCTTCAACTTTCTTGTAGTTAGATTAATTAATCATGTGAATTAAATCGTGGTAAAATCGCATGCGGATTTAATTCGTAGCTTCCGCTGTGCATGATCGAGTGTCTCGATCGGTGCTGTGAATCAGATATGACGATCCAATTATGGATCGGATCCGGATTTGGGTTTCTGTATATCAAGCACCAAGGTCGGCAGTGTTCCACCTGCCCAGGTTAATCACCACCTTAGGACGGATAAAAAAGAAACGACACTTCTAATCCCTGTAGGAAGACTCTCCCTTACTAAGAATGGAGACATCATTCATAAAATCCCCCCGACGAAGGAAGCAGTACAGCCCGGGGGAGTCCTTCACCAGTTTACACTGGTAGAATGTCCTAAAATACCTCACCGTAACGGGATACAGACACATCGGCACCAGATTGCGAAGCCAATGATAGCTCGCACACCATTGGGGACAACTTGGTCAATCCCTAGCCCATAGTGCTCCCGAATGGCCAAGAGGGCAGGACAGAATGGGACCCTCAGGCCACAGTCGAGTTGCTCCTTGTAAATAGCGCAATACCCAGGTAGGGATTGGTAGGCATACGTGCCAGGGGCAGGAAGTTGGGGGTCGTACAGCATAATATTAATCCCATACTTCTTATAGAGAGAGAGATCATACCCTTCTGGTGTTGAGCAGGTGTCCTAAACACAACCGGGTTGTACCGGATCCGACCGGGTCGGGTCATTTACAGTCTGTTTAGTTCATGTAATAACTTTATTATGATTAATAAAAGCACTTATGTTATTATATATTGTTTGTCTTCATATTATTTGTTGTATATATATAGTAACGTCCCTAATGTCAAACTGTGATAGAAAAACCATGATAGTGATTATGGTTGATGAGATCTCTAATCACTTTAATAAGTTTGATACTTAAATGTCCCTAGTCTTAAGTACTGTCAAATGGGACATTGATAGTATAATCAGACTAGCATATTGGATGTCTTCTATCTTATAGAAAGTAGGGATAGATCTCGTCTATCAAAGTGTAGAGACACTTGGACTGTACGTGGACGTGTATTAGAGAATGTGTACGTTAGACTGACCCACTTACATTAAGTGTCACACTATGTAGCGGTTGTGTAATTATCCTTTAGACCGGAGTCTTCATGGCATCACGGTGTGGATTGTCATGCTTTGACACTATTGAGATTTCCCCTAGCCACGGGGCGATCATGCGATAGTGATTGGGTGTGATATTGAAGCATGTGGAGTATACATGATTGGTCATCCGGGAATCGCGTATCCTATGATTGAGATTGGATATCCGAAACGGCCTTCTTATAAGGAATGTCTAGCTCTCGAAAATCTTTGCAAAATGGGAGTAAATGTGTTATTCCGAGAGAGCATGATATTCAGATTATAAGATACGATCATTAATATATTAATACTCGAGATACGATCGTATGATATTATTACAGCGATAGGATTGTAAGTTACACGGTAACTGCTTCACATGAAAGGTAGCAAATTGCTTTTGACTCTTCCGATGATTGGGGGTCACGGTGTGTTGCTAGACGCTATCCCGTTATTGTTAAGCATGAAGGGCATTTTCGTAATTTGCACTTTATGTCTACGGCCAACATATTCGGAAGCCTATCGGGTCACACACATATGAACATCGAGTCAGATTAAAATGCGGTTATAGTTGATAACCAAATAAGGAAAATTTATCTCTAGACTATAAAGGTTATAGTGGTAAATTAATATGGTGGTATTTATTTATTATGAATAAATAAAATACAAGATATTAATTATATACAAATTATATTAATTAAAGAATATTCCGGATGCCAATTAATTGACATATGGGGCGCCACTTCCTAGGGTATAAGATACACTTGGATTGTGTACTTTAATTAAAAAGATTACCATAATATTAATATTAGATATTAATTGATTTTGAAAAAATAGACTTATGGTAATAAGATAAATATAATCAATATAAGATATTGGCAATATTTAGATTTTATTTAATATGAGATATTGTAATAAATGAGATAATCAATCTAGGAGATTTTCCTTATTTTATTGGGAAAATATATTCTTCCCTCCACTCTATAGGGGCGCCACTTTTGACTATAAATAAGAGGTGGGTGTCAAGCTCTTTTGTACATCACAATTGCAAGAACTTATAGTTTATGTGAAAAATAGAGAGCATCCTATAGAGAGTTTGAGAGAGAGGAAAAAGGCCGGTCTAGCAACCGGAGTTTTCCAGTAGCAATCCAAGGAGGATTCCGGCGAGAAGTTCGTGTGGGTTATCGATAGAGGCCGGGCGCGTGGACGGCTTGCGCACTGTACTACTCTACGTTGACGGTCAAAGCGACGACTTATAGATCATCAAAGGTATATTCCGTCAAACTACTTAACGTGTTTATTGCATTAAACGAAGAACGATCTAGAAAAGGAAATCAAATTTTAAATTCACTGTGTTAAACTAACGATTTCTAACAAAGGGTATCGAGCGGACTTTGAGCTTAAGCAATAAGCACAATTTAATTGCGTAGTAATTAATCGATAGATGCAAGATTTAAATCACGAGACGCTTAAAAAGAGAACGATTGGGGCTCGGCCGATCGGCGGCGGCCCCTCCTCTACGGGCGCAAATGCAGCTCTGTGGTCGCTGTCCGTCGGCCGTCCTCTTCCAATAGGGGAGATCGACCTTTTCATTTTGTGATATTTATTGTGCATAGATATCTCTTTTGTTTAGTTGTGTCATGTGACCAACCAATGGTTCAAATAGTTTGAGCCATTGGGAAACCATAGTGACATATTAACCAAAATATTGGTCTTTCCAAATTTTGATTTGCATATAGCTCAGCCCTTTTCAAATATTTGATTTGTAAAGGCTTGCGCTAGCCACATCCAAAATTTTGATTTTGAAAAGTGGCCAGGCCTAAACAAAATTTGGTTTAGGGAGATGCCTTTTGGTTTAGGAAACCAAAGGCATCCCTTTTGGTTAAGAACCAAAAGAAAAGGAAACAAATAGGAGACCTTATAATTTTAAATTTTAATTGAATAGTTCAAATTTAATAAAATTGAAATTAGAATCGATTTAAAATTAAATGTTAATTATATTTTCGATAAAGTCATATAATTAATTAAAAGTTAATTAATTATTGGATGTGATAAAATAAGACACATAATTAGTTAAAATAATAATTTGATCTTTTTCATAAGATAAAATTGTATGGATTAGATATGTAGATATAATGTGATTATATGGACCCCGATTGATCCTGGACTCGACCAATAGGATAGATGGGAATGTTTTCTTTATGTTGGTTTTTGAAAAATTGTCCTAGGCCGTTATGAAGAACATGACCTAGTTTACTTTTTACATTTATCTCATTCCCGTTAGCTCCCCCCGTGTGCGGCGGGTGTAATTATTTATTAGATAGATTATTATGTAACAAGAATGGAGCAAGAAAGTGAAGACCAAAGAGAGATAAAGAACGCATTGGCGTACAACAATAAAGATCCTATTGGTGGTTGCAGATACCCTTAGTTTGTGACCCGCGGTTTCGCTGGGCTTGTATTCAAACCGCACTCTGTAGAAAAGTCCATGATGATACCGGTTATTTTGTGCGCGCGAATGTTGTGTATGTTTTACTTTATATGATATCATAGTAATATGCACATAGTAGATGAGATCATAATCAAACAAAATTAATTAAGTGAATTAATTTAAAATTATTCCCACGCCAAAAATCGAGCCAAAATTGTCTCCCAATATTATAATGACGGTGAAGAGCCCTTGTTCGGATCCAACTGATCGGCCCTCGTCGGGAGTTGACCTACCACGGGTATATCGTTATTATCGAGATATGATTGTTACGAGATCTCATGAATACTTGGGTTACGAGTCGACTAAAATCTTGCGGTGATTGGCCCTCGTCAGGACCGTCTGATTTTAGAGACAAGGGGTTGATTATCACATAGAGATGTGAAACGTCAAAGAGTTGACTAGTCAGCCACTGGGATCCGCATATAATGCGACTGGTAGGAGTACCTACCTTTCGAAATTATCTCGGTTGATCGGCCCTCATCGGGAATCGAGATAACTAGATGGGATCCCAGCCACTAAAGATTTAACTAAATTCTTGAAAGCCAATTGGGAATAGTTGGCTAGTGAGAGTAAAACCTTATAAAATTTAAGTGCAAGTTTAGGGTTTTAATACATGAGCTTTTACTTATTCTATATTTATTTATTGTTGTAGAAAATGTCAAACAAATTGAACCTTCATTTTATCATCGACAATAAGCTTGACGAAACTAATTTTCTGGATTGGGAAAGAAACCTCAAAATCGTTTTGAGGCACGAGAAGATTGGCTATGTCTTGGACGAGTCCTTACCGGAAAAGCCCGTTGAGGGTTCGGCTGCGGATGCTGTCGAGAAGTATAACAAGCACTGTTCTGACAGTACTGATGCTACATGTATCATGCTTGCTTCTATGACACCTGAACTGCAGAAACAACATGAGTCTATGTACGCCTACTCAATCATGGTCCACCTAAAGGAACTCTATGCTTCTCAGCCTCGCACTGAGAGGTATGAGGTCTCGAAGGCCCTTTGGTTGTAAGATGGCATTTGGGACTGCTGTGGGGTCACACGTGCTTAAAATGATCGGGTACATAGAGAGGCTTGGGGAGCTGGGGCCATAAGTTGGAACGAGAATTGAGTATTGACTTGATTCTACAATCTCTACCTGATTCATTCTCGCGGTTTGTGATGAATTATCACATGAACAAGATAGACTGCTCCCTTGCGGAGTTATTGAAACTACCGAGGGCACTGTAAGGAAGGGAAAGCAAGTGTTGTTGGTCACTTCTAGCAAGGGCAAGGCAAAATCCCCAAAGAAGTCCAAGAAGGCGAAGGCTGCACCTAAGCCAACGCCTAAAATAGCAAAAGACAAATCCAAGGATGCTTGCTTCCATTACGGTGAGACCGGACATTGGAGGAGAAACTACAAGGGCTTCTTGAGTACCAAGAAGAATCATTCTGATGCTTCGACTTCAGGTATATTTATGATTGAGATCAACATTACTTCTTCTAAGTCCAACCACTGGTATTAGATACTGGTTGTGATTCTCATATTTGTACGAATATGCAGGCACTAAGAAGAACTAGAGAACTGAGGAAATGAGAGGTGGACCTACGCGTTGGAAATGGAGAAAGTGTTGTTGCGCTGGCCGTAGGACTTTATTTTCTTTCGTTGCCCAGTGGGCTAATACAACTTAATAACTGTTATTTTGTCCTACTCTTACGAAGAGCATTATTTCTGTTTCCGCATTAGATGTTGATGGATTTTCATTTACGTTTGAGAATAAATGTTGTTCTTTTTCACGTGATGGAATTTTTTATGGTACTAGCATACTTAGCAATGGTCTCTACATATTAGATATGAATGTTGACGTACTTAATATAAATAACAAGAAATCCAAGACAAATGACTTGAATGAATCCTACTTATGGCATTGTAGACTTGGCCATATAAATAAGAATCGCATTTCCAAACTCCATAAAGATGGAATGCTGGATCAATTCGATTACGAATCGTTTGATACATGCGAATCTTGTTTACTTGGTAAGATGACAAAGTCGCCCTTTAGTGGCAAAGGGATAAGATCCAATGAATTGCTTGAGCTCATACATACTGATGTATGTGGCCTAATGTCAATTCAAGCCAAAGGTGGATACTCTAATTTTATCACTTTCACTGATGACCATTCTCGCTATGGTTATATATACTTAATGAAGTATAAGTCTGAGGCCTTTGAAAAGTTCAAAGAATTCATAAGTGAAGTGGAGAAACAACTAGGTAAAGAAATCAAAACACTTCGATCTGATCGAGGCGGAGAATACCTAGATGGAGAGTTTCAAGACTATTTGAAGGAGAATGGATTCTACCTAAATGGACCCCTCCCGGGATGCCTCAGATGAATGGCGTGTCTGAGAGGAAGAACCGCACCTTGTTAGACATGGTGCGATCCATGATGAGTTACGCAGTTCTCCCAAAATCATTTTGGGGGTATGCTCTAGAAACCGCATCCTATACACTGAACCGAGTTCCATCAAAGACGGTTGAATCCACACCATACGAGGTATGGCATAAGAGGAAACCGAGTCTAGCATATCTTAAACCTTGGGGTTGTCTGACTTACGTGAAGCGGATGATGCCTGACAAATTAGAGGCTAGATCTGACAAATGTCTATTTGTGGGCTATCCTAGAGAAACTAGAGGATACCAATTTTACCACCCTGAGGAATAAAAGGTGTTTGTTTCCAGGACTGGCCACTTTCTGGAGAAAGAGTTTATTCTGGATAGGGTCAGTGGGAGTAAGATTGATCTTGAAGAAATTCGAGAACGACTTACGAATAACAGTTAGTTGATGGAAGTAGAAGAGATGCCACACACAGACGTGACGCCAACCTCTACAGTAGACACACTAGTGTTAGGTTTTATGCCCGAAAGACAATTTGTAATTGTTTTATTTAAATAAATGACAGAATTTATTTCATCTTATTTATTCGCATTTATTGCCAATATTAATACACTACAGAAAACCCTAAGTATATTGATTATGTAATCACATAACTCAGTGTATGGCTATACACACGAGGATTGAGTTTGTGAAATATACTTAAAATTAACTTATTCCATAGCGTTTATTAATCTGAGTACGGGTCTCTAGATTAATTTGCTAATAATGCACCCAGAACACTTTAGGTGTGACAGTCTTATCCGGACTGTCGGTAATAGGGTACCTAATGGGGCATTTATATATGATGATAATCATATAGGGCTGGACCGATTTGATTTGAGTTCTCGATATAATTCCGTAATCGAGAAGTCTTATCAAATCACAAGATGATCATATATGGATTAATCTCAATCCTGAGGTGATCACGGACAACTGCTTAGACTAGGGTAGGGTTTGATGTGTTAGTAAGGATCACTTCATAGTATGTGGTCCTACACTTCTCGTTGGCTCTATTCTAGGATGAGTGAGTAGTCTGTGCTATCACAGATATGGAATCCATTCCTTCCCTCGGGAAGTAGACAGACGGTTCCCTTATTTGTCAATCCTAGAAACGGATCGATGGGCCCAGTTCATATTATATTAGTTATGAACTAATTGATCACTAGGGGTTAATGGTAAATAAGGATAATATGTTTTGAGAAGGGTTTACGGAGATATCCGAATCGAAGTGAATAAATCTATGGAGGATTTATCTCAGTATGTAATGATTATATCAAGAGACACCTTATGACTCATAGTTGAGAGTAAGTTTATATCTATATTCACTGAGTTCGCTTGGGTTTATGGTGGTATAATCCCGAAATTAATAGATTGAATATAATTGTTCGGTCCGACGAATAATTTTATTTAATTTATTGTAGTTTACTGAACGTGGGTCCATGGTCCCCGACGTGGCTCCTAACATAGCATATATTTTCTCGTCGTTTCACCTCAATTAATATTAAATAGTTGGATTGACTATTTAATTGATATGTGATTAATTGTTTAGTTGGACTAGATAATTAAATACATGGAAAGAAATTTTTAAATGGACTCGCCCAATGTGTCAAAATTTCGTGTGGCCTCTATCCCACCTAGGGTTTTGGCGAAATTAGTTGTTATTTAATTATTAAGGAATTAGTTTTCTTGGATAATTATTTAACATGTGATTTATCTTTTATTTGTTATTGATAATTCATGAAATATTAGATAATAATATTATTTATCCTAATTTGTTTGGGATAATTATTTTATTTATCTTTTATTTGAAATAAGGATTAATCTAATAATTATCTCTTAATTATTAAATCCTTGGAGGACAAGGATTACTCTCCTATATAAAGAGAGTTCTCCCAAGCCTTATGACATACATTATTTTCGAAATATTGGTGAGTATTCTAGCCTTGAATTTTCGGCTAAATACATTGGGTTTGAGTTTTAAAAAACTTCGGGTTTTCTAAGGTAGCATATCGATGAGGTCCGGCGGCTTGAAACACCTCCACCTGGTGTTGCTAGGAGACACACGTTGGAAGACTGTGGCTTCTCATCTAGCTTGGATCTTTGGATTGACCTTTGTTCTTGTAGTAATTGCACCATAAAAAGGTTGGTAATCTAAACCCCCTCGTAGGTTTAGATCTATTATTTTATGTATTTTGGTTGACTAGATCTAGATCTTATACTTTCCGCTACGTAATCGGGTTGATCTTGATCCATCCGGTGATATTACATCCTACAAGTGGTAGCAGAGCCTTTGATCTATCAATCAAAGTATGTGAATTTTAGATCTAGGAGTGGAAAAAGCATGTTTAGATTGTTTTTTGTTTTCGTTTTTAATTTAGTTAAATTCGAAAATTTCAGTTATATATGCCTTGTGATTGTCGTGGTTGAAGAGATGGATTGGGGTTGGTACTGTTTACCCGTAAATCTATTTTGTAGCTCCTTTGATTAGTATCAATGAGCATAGGACTTGTAATTTAATTTATGCACTCGAAATTTTTGTAAAAAGGTAGTTTTTTTTTATATATTGTTCCGTGCTCGAAATATGAAGATCTTGAAGAAAAGATGAAGATCAAGGCGAAACCCAAGGTATGAACGAGGAGAAACGGCCAAGAACCCTAATTTTAAGGCTGTGCAGGACCCTTTAGCAGCGCTAAAAACGTTGCAACAGCCTCTGTTTTTTTAAAAGGACGGCAGCAGCACCTGTAGCGGCGCTTACTGCCGCCACTATAACCTGTTTTCTTCTAAACTTGCATGCGGCTAGGGTTTTAGCCATGCGGCTGTGAATTTTTTTTTTTTATAATCTGTTATTTAATCTGCCGACTTATGGCAGCAATTTAAAAAAAAAACAATTTTCATAAAGGGTTTTATTTATTCAATAAATTGGATTTATTTTAATTAAAAGTCTTTCTCCTCTCGGGTGTTCGTGGTTCGTGATCCGGCGGTTCGAGTTCAAGATTCGAAGTTCAAGACTCGAAGATTAGATTAAGTTTTACTTTTCCATAGAAAATAGGTTAGTCGGGGGTACCAACGGTCCATCTCGGTGTTTTTTTTCCGTGTATGATCGAAAATTGTATGATATAACCGAAAATTGCCATGACATGCATCTTCATGATTCCACTCCAATGCATACACGTAGATATTTAATTTCGAATTAAATTAGGCGTGTATAACTCGATTAATTAGTTAGCATACTTGTTTTAATTAATATGTGGTAGTTAATTAAAATTAAGTAACTAATTATAAAAACCGAGGACCCGGGTTTTGTCAATCGTTACGATTTTAGTGATGGATTCTCGGTGAATCCCACTTAGATAAATCGTTGAGTTTTTCGGTGATGGATTCTCAGTGAACCAACCTTAAACAGAAACGAGATTACGCTTTGGTTGACAATTTAGAAATCGGAAAATCTTTGTACATGGGTTCGGAAATGGTTTAACCATGGTTGGGCGAGTTCAACCGAGCTTCGGTTTAATCGACTCCCCTCCACGTGTGATGTACGATACAGTAATTCGACAAGACTTAGCATAGCCGATAAGCCTCCGGGCCAAACGGGACTTCTCTTGCCGGATTAGCCTGAACTGTCACATATGTTCCAACGAATAAGACGGCGTAGGCATGCCTACATAACCGACCCTGTTCGGAGTACTTTGATTTATTGTTTCTTATTGTCAAGGCCGAAACCGTAAATAGTAAACCCACCACTTTTTCAAATTATTGAGTGGGAGCAGGGAAGGCGACAGCCAACCCCACGGCCTCTACTATAGATGCAAGCATGTGAGAGAAGGGTCACGCCTCAAGCTGCTTTGATTTCGGATCCGACCGGATCGGGTCATTTACAGTCTATTTAGTTCATGTAATAACTTTATTATGATTAATAAAAGGATTTATGTTATTATATATTGTTTGTCTTCATATTATTTGTTGTATATATATAGTAACGTCCCTAGTGTCAAACTGTGATAAAAAAAACCATGATAGTGATTATGGTTGATGAGATCTCTAATCACTTTAATAAGTTTGATACTTAAATGTCTCTAGTCTTAAGTACTGTCAAATGAGACATTGATAGTATAATCAGACTAGCACGTATTGGATGTCTTCTATCTTAGAGAAGGTAGGGATAGATCTTGTCTATCGAAGTGTAGACACTTGGACCGCATGCGTGGGCGTGTATTAGAGAATGCGACGTTAGGATCGACCCACTTAAATTAAGTGTCACACTATGTGGCGGTTGTGTAATTATCCTTTAGCCCGGAGTCTTCATGGCATCACGGTGTGGATTGTCATGCTTTGACACTATTGAGATTTCCCCTAGCCACGAGGCGATCATGCGGTAGTGATTGGGTGTGATATTGAAGCATGCGGAGTATACATGATTGGTCGTCCGGGAATCGCGTATCCTATGATTGGGATTGAATATCCGAAACGGCCTTCTTATAAGGAATGTTTAGCTCTCGAGAATCTTTCCAAAGTGGGAGTAAATGTGTTATTCCGAGAGAGCATGATATTCAGATTATAAGATACGATCGTTAATGTATTGACACTCGAGATACGATCGTATGGATATTATTACAGCGATAGGATTGTAAGTTACACGGTAACTGCTTCACATGAAAGGTAGTAGTCAGTGCTTTTGACTCTTCCGATGATTGGGGGTAACGGTGTGTTGCTAGACGCTATCCCGTGATCGTTAGGCATGAAGGGCATTTTTTGTAATTTGCACTTTGTGTCTACGGCCAACATATTCAGAAGTCTATCGGGTCACACACATATGAACATCGAGTCGGATTAAAATGCGGTTATAGTTGATAACCAAATAAGGAAAGTTTATCTCTAGACTATAAGTGTTATAGTGGTAAATTAATATGGTGGTATTTATTTATTATGAATAAATAAAATACAAGATATTAATTATATACAAATTATATTAATTAAAGAATATTCCGGATGCCAATTAATTGACATATGGGGTGCCACTTCCTAGGGTATATGATACACTTGGATTGTGCATTTTAATTAAAAAGATTAACATAATATTAATATTAGATATTAATTGATTTTGGAAAAATAGATTTATGATAATAAGATAAATATAATCAATATAAGATATTGGCAATATTTAGATTTTATTTAATAAGAGATATTGTAATTAATGAGATAATTCAATCTAGGAGATTTTCCTTATTTTATTGGAAAAATGTTTTCTTCTCCTCCACTCTATAGGGGCGCCACTTTTGACTATAAATAAGAGGTGGGTATCAAGCTCTTTTATACATCACAATTGCAAGAGCTTATAGTTCTTGTGTAAAATAGAGAGTTTGAGATTGAGGAAAAAGGCCGGTCCAGCAACCAGAGTTTTCCAGTAGCAATCCAAGGAGGATTCCCGCGAGGAGTTCGTGTGGATTATCGATAGAGGCAGGACGCGTGGACGGCTTGCGCACTGTACTACTCTCCGTTGACGGTCAAAGCAACGATCTTATAGATCATCAAAGGTATATTCCGTCAAACTACTTAACGTGTTTATTGCATTAAACGAAGAATGGTCTAGAAAAGGAAATCGAATTTTAAATTCCGCTGCTTTAAACTAGTGATTTTCTAACATCTGGGTCAACATGGTGTCGATGCCATGTCAAACTGCCCAAGTTCTCAAAGCCATGTGAGATTTTAAGGTTAGAACGAATAGGGAAGTCCCTGAAGAAGAACGGGGAGCGGGAGGTGAAAGAACAAATTGGGGGGGCTAGAACCAGATGCTCGAAACCCTTTGGATTTATCAAAGGCAAGGGAATAGGGTTCTCAGGGTTAACCCTAAAATTGGAAGTTTCACTCTCCGATTATGACACAAACTCAAATAAGGCTTAAATAAAGCTGTCAGTGAGAATAATCGGTTCACTCATTAACAAAATGCAGTAAAATGGGAGGAGTGCAAAGCGCTTACTTATGCAAGAAGCGGTTGAGGAATAAAATGGCAACCGGCAGACTTTAATCACGGGCTTAATAACGAAATGACCTTAACATCTGAAAAGACGTGGTGTGACCGAAGGGTTATAAGCCCCAAAAACGGTCTAGGGAAGTGACCCCATCATCAAGGCGTGTGTAGAAATGCCCCGTTTCTCGGGTCCGTCATAGCAGAGCTTAAACGGTAACTCTGCCATGTGGCAAGGCAAACCCTGATGATTTTGACAAGTCTAAAAATGCCGAGATGAGCACCACCCAAATCAGATCTAGCCCGCTCTAAGGAGCCTGGACAGATCTGGGGGGCTTATGACGAGGATTGGATTAGTCCCGGATACGTGTCATTCAGAGAACGGCCGCATCCTAAATGAAGAGAGAGAAGAACAATAAATACAAGGGCCATGGGTCCCATATTAATAAGTAAAGCATGCCTAACCCTAGGTGGGAGGTCTGCATGTTCCTCCGAACAGGACCACCACAGGACGGCTCGGTTCTAACAGAGGTCAGGTCGGAACGACCTGGGGAGCTCAACGCAGGGCGGGTAGAGCTTCCCTTATCCAATATTTAAACGTGTGCCTATATAATATGATAAACGTGGAAAGAATCCCTTGATAGTGGGACGTTGATCCTGTCATTTAAATATAATTATAATTATCACTAAATCAAAGGGATTGACTCGACATTATCCTTAGGGATTATGAAATAAACCCTAATACTTGTAGGACAAGAAATAGGCGAGACGCCTCCTATATAATTAACCCCTAAGGAACTACGAGATACTTGATTCCAATTACACACATTGGATACGTAGGCAACTTGAGAGATATAACTCTCAGGCTCAGTCTAAAATTACCACAAATAACCATCCCCATTGTTCGTTATTCTTGAATTAATTATCATAGGAGTTAATTTTATCCGGATTACTGAATAGACGATATCCAGCATCATCACCTTTGTCACGCTAGTGTATATTAGACCTATTATCTCGCAGTAGAAGAAGTAAAATAAAATCTATCAAAATATAATATTCGTAAAGATATAATTATTTTCCATAACCTAGGTTAATCATTTAAAATCAAACATTGATGATGAGTTTTACCACTTATTGAATTCGACATTATGACATTCCCGAGTTCTCGGAACCATAAATAAAACAATAAAGAAAGATAAGCATACTCCTTCATCTCAGAATATAAATTATTCTATTGTTTTCTATTTGTCCTAAAATATAAATCATTATACGTTATCAAAACATTTATTAAATTTGTTTTCCTATATCAAACCCCTAATTTATTAAGAATCAAACTATTTTTTAACACTTTATAATGAATTCGTTAATAACAGTCAAAAAGATATATTAGTCATTTTTCTTATAAATATGACATTTATTACTTTTTCTAAAATATGTGATAACATCTAGAATGAGTTATATTTTAGAACATAGGGAGTACTCCTTGCTACTCTTATTTGTGTCTGCACTTTATAATAATAAAAAATACTAAATTTAAACTCAATAGTTCCACTAAGTAGGATGTGTATTGGTGTGACAACACTTGCAATTTAGTGGTACTGGTCTCCAATAAAACGTTGTATTTTTTATTTTTCTTGATTATAAAACGTTGTATTTTTGTCGTTGCGAAATGTTTTCTTTTTTGCAACAGTCGTTACGAAATGTTATAATCGTAACGGTTGTCTCGTAACGAGTGATATAATATATTTTTATATCAATAAACATGATATAAGATAATACACGTTTATTATAAAATGTGTCATACAACAAGTTGTAAACATCACAATAATTATGATAGTAACATCACCAAAAATAATATTAGGTTTTCATGCCGGTTGGCGGTTGGCTACTTGTTTAACAAGATAATCTTATAATTACAATCACTCAAACACGTGTTACAATAAGTTTTTCGGTCATCTTTTTACGGCGTAAAAATATTTTGTCACTTGTGTCCTTACCATTATTATTATTAGAGAGATTGAGGAAAAAGTCCTTTTTTAATTACAAAATGAATAAATAGGACACACTCCTTTTTTTTAGTTGTAAAAAGAACAAACATTTTCGACGACACAAACTAACCTCTTTAAAAGGGACGCGATAAACATTTGATTCATATTACAAAACGAATAAACATTCATTTCTTCGTTTGTTTGTTTTTTTTTTTCAAACAACCGTAACTTTTGATTTATAACTCCGATCATCGAAATTTTTTCACCAAAATTCATGTTTTTTTTTCTCTTCAATTTGAGCCCAAATACGATACCCTTCCGACGGATATTTTGAAAGGCGAAAAAAATTTGTATTAACTGGAGCGTTTGTTCTTATAAACGAGCGTAACTTTTGATTTAGAACACCGATCATCAAAATTGTTTCACCAAAGTTCATTTTTTTTTAATCTTCATTTCGAGACCGCGTTTGATACCTTTTCGACGTAGTATTTGAAAGCCGAATTTAATCGCAAAGATAACACAAAGACGATGATCGATATGATGACGATGTCGATGTCGATGTCGATATGCATATGATGATCGATGTCGATGTCGAGGCTCATTTAAGGCTTAATTCAAGTGACTACTTCAAGACACACATATCTGGCTCATTTAAGGCTTAATTCAAGTGATTAACTATTAAGTCTATGTCAAGTTTATGTGGTTTTGATTGATAAAAGGAATATCATAGAGTAACTTGATTAAGGTGTGGGGTTTATAACATGCAGGTTTAGTAGTTAATCACTTGAATTAAGACTAAAAAGCACATCAGACTAAAAGGTAATACATAGAAGAACAATACAATGTATATATGATTTAGTACAATAGTACACCGGACTAAAAGGTAATACATGTAAGATCAATACAAGTCCAAAATAGTCCGAACTATCACCAAATTATAAGAAGGATATTCAAGTTCAAAGAACTAAATTATCATGCCCGGAATTCACAAGGTCCTGAATTACAAGTTCAGTAAGCTTATGAACTAGGCCTCTATATTACATGATGATACAATGTAGATCAAAAACCTCAAACGCGCCAAGGCACTCGGTAAGCTCCATGAACTAGCCTATCTATTGCATTAAGGCACACAGATCAGCCAGAATGTCGATGATCAAGCGATGTCGATGTCGATGCAGCATGATGCAGATGCATCGTGCCCAAAAAGACTCTCCTTTCGCTTTTGTTGCAAGGTCTATGTCCCCAAGTCCTTGATATGAACCGAATGTCTTCTTACAGCTTCAAGCACTCATATTTACTTCTTTCGGAGCATGTTTCGATACTACTTTTCTTTAGGATCATTTCTTTTAGCCTCTTCTTATTCTTGGGTTCAATCATAGGCATTTCTTGCAGCTTTAACGTTGTGCAAAGAAGACCAAAGAGCTACAAAACAGGCTTAGGAATCCTGGGCCACCTAAAAGCAATAAATTTTGAAATTAATGGTCGGGCTCATCAATGGTAGAAATAGTAACATTGGAAAATGATATAACAAAATTCAGAACTCTTAATACTATTATTATTTTTGTTCAAAGTGAATTGAAATAGAAACTCAAGGCTCATACCATATATGGCTCGTATAAGGCTCATATAAGGCACACAATATCACTAATGAAGATCATATAAGGCGCGACAAGATGTCGAATGATGATCGATGATCGATGATCGCTCATTTAAGGCTTAATTCAAGTGACTACTTCAAGGCACACATATCCGCTCATTTAAGGCTTAATTCAAGGGACACAATATCATATCTCGCTTTCATATAAGGCTCATATAAGGCACACAATATGAGTAACAATATCATATAATGCACACACTATCAGTATGTCAGTATCACTTGTGACATATTATATGCTCATTAACAACAATGAAACAAATAGAGAAATCTTTGCATATTAAGAATACTTGGAGGGGAGGGGAGGGGAGAACGTAAGATTTTCAAATGAAAACTATCATCATATCATCCTCACCAAAATCTTTTACAAATCCATAAAATTAGATCACCCTAAAACAAGTAAAAACTAAATAAGTGAGATTGGAAATCCAGCTTTATTCAATTAAACCTGCAATGAGAAAATGAAAAACTCAACAAAAAATTGCAAAAGTGGCCAAGCCACATTGCTCTACCTTGTAACATGATCCACTTTTGAAATTCATTAGCAGAAAAGGAAACCTCATCATAGTACACTTGGTACATGAACGAATAAATTGATCAACATCATCATATCTAGTTGATGGATGCCAAAATGAATTTTCCAAAAGAACATACATTTGCAGCCAAATTACTGTAAACATCTTTTAGAATTGGTAATAATACTGCCAGTATGAAAACAGTAACGGAGAGATACATGTCACCCGTGGATTCCTCTCTCGAAAAAAATAAATAAATAAAGAAGAGGAAGCAGCAGTTTCACCCGTTGATTCGAAGTCCCTCATCATCTTAGTAGAACTGTGATCGAATTCAAGAATCGAGACTCTTCTGTTGTGAAATTCTTTGCAAATCTACGATTTGTTCTTCGAAACAGAAATTTACGATCACATCGGTGTCGATTTTGATACATTGTAGCAGTATGCTAATCATCAATTCATCATCAATTTTTAATAGAGTATACAACATAATATTGCATACAGCAGGTTTTGCAACTGAAACCTCCAAAATGGTGGATAATTCATTAAAAATAGCATGATTTGAACCGGAACCCATCTGTGGGCACTTGCAACATCATTCTAGAGTTTCAATTGCACTTTATAGCATAATCTTAATCTGATGATGATTATGGAAGACCGAAAACAAACAGAATTCTGATTTTCCGATTTTTCTACCAAATGATGATGGTAAGTATTACCTTTTATGATGAGCGATGCCATTACGGTAAGTATTACCTTTGTGAAGGTCATGTTGTTCTCTAGCATTCGCGGGAGAAAGCTATTTTAACTTCTTAGCGACTTTTGATAAGAGCTTCATGGAAGCAGGGTCGGTCTTCATCGAGCGCCCAATTCGATCTCTTTCAAGCGAGAAGACTCCGCCATCTTTTCTACGCTTTTTGAAAACCAAATGGCCGCTGCCTGCTGTCATTCTCCGATCAGGCACCACCAAGCCGCCCCGAATCTTCATTCTTCGATTTTCACGTAGTAATATAAAACCCAGCCGTCGGAAATAAGAAGAAGGAAAATTTGTGAAGGAATGCAAATTAGATCCAGTGTAATAGATGAATAAGGGTATATTCGTCCGGTGGAATTTATTTGTCCTTAATGCAACTAAAAAATGGAAGCTGGATTAGCATTTAATTAAGAGGAAAAAAGTGGACTATACACTAATTTTTCCTTATTATTATAAATTTGTAGATCGGTCATCAACGAATCCAAACAGTGCACCACAATCATCAATAATAATAATTACTTATATTTAATGGGAAATTAGGGATAAGGACACAATCAAAAATATTATTAAGAATAAGACAACTATATATTTTTTATAGGGAGAAGAATGACAATCGCATAATTTTTATAATGCGAGAAGAACAAACAATGAATCCCTAAAATCGGTGAATCTCTCTAGTGAATCCCAAATCAATGAATTTAATTAATGAATTTTGACAATAATCCCAAAATCAAATGAATCCCGACAATGAAATTTTAAAATTAGTAATTTCGATAAATAATTTTGGCGGTGAATTTAAATAATGAATTTCAACACAAGTGAATTTCGATAGTGGATAAATAATTTTGTCGCTTTATCACAAAAGTTTTCAAAGATCAGCCTTCTACTTAATGATTTAAATATTTTTGTCATTCTTCTCCTCATTTCCTATATTTAAAATGAACTCATATCTCTAAAGAAAAAACTTGAAAATTGATGAAATGGTACTTTCACCGGTCTCTATATATATATATATATATATTATATATAAGTCTTAAAATAAATCCAATCCCCTGAACCTGCAGGTGTTTCAACTAACACGCTGCATCCCGAGAGTGGATCCTCGGCTTTTCCTCCCCAGTTTCTCCCCAGCTTTTGTCGACGTGGGGAGATCGAGGCCGCCCAAAAGTGTATGCTCTCTCTCCTCCGACTGAAACGAGCGGCCCCGAGGCGGCCACGTCCTCAAAGCCGGGAAAAGCCGGACTCCTCAAAGCCGAGGATCCTGATCCCTGCATCCCTGTTCATGGTAACTCCCGCGAGTTATTTCTGTGTGAAAATATTCCGGCTAAATTATTTCAAAGTCCGGCGGCCAGCACGTACCAATTAATCTACACGAGCAGGAATCATGCGCTTATCGCTGTTCAAGTTTCCGATAATTAAGAGGATTACTAGCTAGGGCGTTTTGATAATCAGTTGAGATGGGGAGAGGAAAGCAGCAGGAGGAGGAATTAGGCGAAAGTTCTACCAATATTGGCAATAATAATAATAATAATAATAGAAGAAGGGATGAAGAATATTACGAGGTAGATAGTTTGAGAGATCAGAAGATGAATTGTTCTTCACAACAGAGTAGATTCACTTTGATCGAGAGCGAGTTTGGACTCAACGGAACCTCCTCATCCAATCACCACCACCACCACCTCCGACCTTTTAGCAGACAAAGTCTACTCATTGGCCTCTCCCGCGGCGTTCCCTTTCATCCTCAAAACCGGTACGTACCTTGGAATTTGGAATTGGATGCCTACCACTAACACAGTAACACGTTTACAAGTGTATTCTACGTCACTATTAATTATTTATTTGTTGCTTTTTTCTTTTTTTTTTTTGCCGAGAATTTGTTTAGTTAGTTACAGTACTTTGTTAGTTTTTTTTTTCTTAACTTTGTTACTTTGACTCCCTCAATTGTGGAGTATTATTCTGTCACATTCTGGAGCAAAAACCGGTCGCTAGGCGGATTTAGGAAATTTTCTCGGGACCAAAATCTATATTTTTTAATCCAAAATTTAGTTTTAGTGGGTTATCGGAGCTTAAAAGTATGGAAAATTAGGGATAAGGACAATAATCTGGAATATTTTTAAGAATAGGACAACTACATATTTTTATATGGAGAAGAACAACAACCGCATAATTTTTATAATGGTAAGAATGAACAGTGAATCCCAAAATCAAATAATCTTCCTAGTAAATCCCAAAATCGGTGAATTTCGATAATTGAATTTTGACAAATGAATCCTAAAATCAGTGAATCTAAACAATGAATTTTGAAAATTAGTGAATTTCGACAAATGAATTTCGGCAGTGAATTTAAATGATGAATTTCGAACACAAGTGAATTTCTGACAATGAATAAATAGTTTGTCTTTATGCAAAAGTTTCAAAAAGCTGCCCTTCTACTCAATTGATGAAATATTTTGTCATTCTCTTCTCCTTCCCCTTAAAAGTAAAATTCTTTTAATAATAAAATAAATTTTTTTTCATGTGACCCGGTGAGCCTACAGAGAAAGAACAAAGGTTAATTACTCCACAAGATATATATATATATATGACAGCAATATTAATTATAATGATTGATTCAACACAAACAACATGGTAAAGAATAGCAGCAATGTATCACGGTCAAGGGAGTGTTGCAAAACATAATTAACAAAGTAAAACATACCAAACAACACTAGTTTATCAAACTACAGCAAAACATTAAGTCCCGCGATGCTTTGAGATGATTTCCTACGTTAGTTGTCTCATTTTCATGTGACATTTTTGCTGCAGCGGTAGCATTTTTGATATTGCAACTCCATATAACTATTGTAAACAATTAAATTGTTTTAATCGTGCTGAGTTTCATGGTTTACCATGAAACAATTTGTGATGCAACCATTGGAATAAGATTATATTTAAGTGACATGCATCGTATATTTTTAATTTTTTTTTATTTTCACTCACTTTCGACTTACACACTCGCACCCGTAATATGTTGCATATGTTGCATGCCATTTGATATAATTAACCTTGTGTATTCTAAACTTAATTTTTCATATTCGTATGTCATGCATCTTGTTATAATATTGATGTTGAGGCATGCAATGCAATGCAAAGAGTAAGAAATTAAAGAAGGTGATTGATTCCTGCATGCGCGCAGGTGGTATCGGGCATGGAAGAAATTTATACTGGTGTGGGCACTTTATTCATCATTCTTTACACCTATGGAGTTCGGCTTCTTCAGGGGACTACCTAGGAACCTCTTCTTTCTCGACTTGGTTGGTCAACTAGCTTTCCTTGTTGATATTGTACTACACTTTTGTGTGGCTTATAGAGATACTCAGACCTATCGAATGGTCTATGACCCCTCTTCTATTGCTATTCGGTAATTAGTTTCTTTACTAGTACTTTTCTACTCCCGAAAATACTACTAGTACGTATTTATATGTAAACTGCTTTGCTTATATATAGCTAGCCTAGGTACTTGATTGATTATTTGCAACCGCATTGATTTACTTACAGGTACCTAAAAACTCATTTCATTGTTGATTTATTGGGCTGCCTCCCTTGGGATATTATATACAAGGTACCTACTTCTTTCATCTTCTCTCATTCTTATATATTCTTTATTTCCCTCAACTTCCTCTTCACTGTTTAATTAGTTGTTGCTATGAAGGTTTAAGTTAAATGAAATCCTGTTTTCAAATCTATCTTTGGGAATTTTTGAAGAGAGCACACAAATAAGTATTTCAAATTTGCTTACAGGGATTAGACCTGTATGTTTCTTCTCACTTTAATTTACCTTGGATGTTTGATTTTTATGTGTAATAAGAACTAACAAGTAAGAAGAAGAAGAAGAAAATAAAACATGATTGCGTGTGCTGTTTACAGTCAATGTCATGCAATTTATAGCTGAACATTTTATTGAACCTGTTTATCAGGCTGTTGGAAGCAAAGAAATAGTGAGGTACCTTTTATGGATTCGGCTGAGTCGAGTGCGGAAAGTCAGTAGATTTTTCCAGAACATGGAGAAAGATATTCGGATCAACTATCTCTTTACCCGGATTATAAAACTTCTGGCTGTTGAACTCTACTGCACACATACAGCAGCATGTATATTCTACTATTTAGCTACGACATTGCCTCGGGAGAAAGAACAGTACACTTGGATCGGAAGTTTGCAATTGGGTGCTTATAGTTATACCAACTTCAGAGAAATTCAATTCTGGAAACGCTACATAACTTCCCTGTACTTTGCCATTGTTACAATGGCAACAGTCGGTAATATGTCCTTGTATTCATCGCATAATATAATGTCTCCAGTATTTATTTTAACACATAGTAAATGCATCACTATGCAGGCTATGGGGATATACATGCAGTCAATGTGAGGGAAATGATATTTATAATGATTTATGCATCCTTTGACATGATTCTTGGCGCCTATTTGATTGGTAACATGACGGCATTAATAGTAAAAGGTTCAAAGACAGAAAGATATAGGGATAAGATGACTGATGTCATGAAATATATGAATAGAAATAGACTTGAAAGGGACATCCAGAATCAAATCAAAGGTCACTTACGGCTGCAGTATGAGAGCGGCTATACTGATGCTGCAGTAATTCAAGATATTCCTGTCTCTATTCGTTCAAAGGTAGCAATCTTAAATGGCACGGTTTTTGTGTGGAGAATTTTATTCACCATCATCATAGCAAAAGCATGTCAGAGTTTTCGGATATCTTTTCAGGATTTCTATGTCTTCCATTCAGAATTCGTGTTTCACTGGTGAGCTGCTTCGCTATGTTGCAGATCTCTCAGAGTTTATACAAGACATACATTCAAAAAGTTAGTTTGTTTGAAGGATGTTCCACAGAATTCGTTGATCAAATTGTAAGTTACTTTCTTGGTGAATGTCAACTTCTTTTCGAGTATAATTCAATCTTCCTCATTTATAAATCTGCTTTTGGGTTCTTTGGGCTCTGTTAATAACGGGAGTGTTTAACATTACGACATCTATAATGCCATTTCAAATCTGTCTCCTTTTCCACCTCTCTATATTCTAGCACACCTCTCTTACATCTATCTCGGGGATGATGATTATCAGGTAATACGAGTACATGAGGAGTTTTTCCTCCCTGGAGAAGTCATACTAGAACGAGGAAATGCTGTCGACCAACTATATTTTGTCTGCCATGGCGTTTTGGTATGCACAAATGACTTTTTATTACAAACTGGCTATCAAATCAGTTTGTGATTTCCGCCGCCACTCCCAGATTTTGTGTAATTAATATCAGTGGATTGACTGGGTTAAACTTGTCTTAGCACAGGAGGAAGTTGGAATAGGGAGGGATGGCCTTGAAGAGACGATTTCAACTTTTGAGCCTTATAGTGTCTTTGGAATCATTTCAATTTTGTGCAACATTCCTCAGCCATATACAGTCCGTGTTTGTGAGCTATGTCGGCTTTTGAGAATAGATAAGCAGTCATTTACAAATATCCTTGAAGTATATTTTCATGATGGGAGGAAAATCTTCACTAATTTACAGGTAATTTAGCTGTCTAGCTATGTTACTTGTCCACTCAAAAGCCTCCATCTTTTAAATGAAGCTTTCCACGTGGTAACGCTTAATTTGATGAAAAATCAGAAGCAAGGAAATGGATCAGATTTTCGCATGAAGCAACTAGAGACAGATATCGGGTTCCAAATTGGTAAGCAGGAAGCTGAACTTGCTCTCAGGGTGAACAGCGCTGCCTATTACGGTGAACTGCAGGAACTGAAAAACTTGATTCAAGCCGGTGCAGATCCAAAGGCTCAGGACTATGATGGAAGATCACCTTTGGTAAGTTGTTTATTCACCGTAACCGCGTCTTTTTAACATTAGAATTGTCATGGGTTGAGTGATTTCATGATGCAACCGATAGTCATCAGGACAATATTTGATCAAATCATACATTGATTTTAATTGTCTGATAGATATGACAAACACTTATGATTAGTATTTTCTTTTTTTCTTATCACAACAGCACTTAGCTGCCTCGAGAGGCTTTCTAGACATTGCAGATTTTCTGATCAAAGAAGGTGCCGCAGTTGATGCCATGGGTAATCTTCACGGGAGTATTTGTAACGTGCTTTTTTGTTTGTTTGTTGGTATTATGATCATGCGTAATAGTTTAAATGGTGATATATGAACTCAGATAACTTTGGAAACACGCCCTTCCTTGAAGCCATCAAGAATGGCCATGACCCTGTAGCTTCATTACTTGCTAAAGATGGAGCATCACTGAAAATCGAGAATGCTGGGAGCTTCTTATGCATGGTGATTGAAAAGGGGGATTCAGAGTTTCTCAGAAGGTTGCTTTCTTATGGAATGGATCCAAACTCCAAAGATTATAATCAACGGACTCCGCTACATGTAGCTGCGTCTCAAGGATTAGTTTTGATGACAAAGCTACTTTTGGAAGCAGGGGCTAGTCCTTTTTTGAAGGACAGGTTTGTAATGTGTCATTAAACACCTTAATCTTGGAAACCATAATCAAGAGTCTGTCGTGTCCAAAAAAGGCCATACAAATTTCATATCAGCATGGCTTGATAGTTTTAATCCTGAAGCTGTTTTAATTTGTTACTTGCATTGACAGATGGGGAAACACTGCGCTTGGTGAAGGACGAATGTGTGGAAACATGAATATAATCAACCTGTTAGAAGAAGCAAAAGCAGCTGAGTTATCTAAGTTTCGTGATTACTCCACAGAGCCCACAGGTAGGTAGTACCAAATCACTGCATTTTTTTTATTTTTTTTAATGTTTTTAACCAGTTACTGGATTTGTATATGGGATCGGAATTTCATGACATATATGCATCATTGAATTATTGAGTTATGAATAAGAGTGGTCGATTTCAGATAAAGCATGCCCAAGGAAATGTACAGTATTTCCTTTTCATCCATGGGAGAGGAAAGATGGTAGAAAATGTGGAATTGTGTTGCGGGTTCCTCAAAGCATTGAAGAGTTAATCGGAGAAGCATCAGAGAAACTGGAGATTTCATCGTGTTGTTGTGTATTATCTGAAGATGGAGGGAAAATTCTTGATGTAGATCTGATAAGTGATGAACAGAAGTTGTATTTGATGAGTAAAACAGAAATGCAATAAAGGTTTCATGCCATATTTAACAGTCAGCTTAAAGTGCGATTTGTCGAGTATAAAACCGTATGCGGACTTATTTACCTTGTTATGTATAATGGAATACCCAAATACAGTAGTTGCTAAGATCATTTGTATGAGCAATCCCAAAGCTCAATGGTTATGGATGGAGGAAACCACCTTTGTACTCACATTGCCTGAAACAATACAACTTTTTTGATTTTTTGACACTAAATATATATGTCCCATGCATGAAACTCTAATAATCTCCCAATATAGACTCCATTAGCAAGGTTTATTTCCCAGGATTCGAAATGGAACCACACAACAATCAGATTACAAACAAACTTGATTCACTGTATGAATGAACACGGAATTTCAGATGTGTTGGTAGGTTTTGGCACATAATCTTCACCAAGTAAGTAATTTTTTGTTTGCTTATTGTAGGAATAGCTTCCCTAATTGTCCAAAAAAAACTGGTATGCTATCCTTTTGTTTCTTTCAGGAACAAAAGTATGTATCTGCTCTGTAATGCTTTTCGCTGCTTTTGACCTTGTTTTGGTATACTGTGCGTCGTTACCAAGATACGCGTGCCCTTTCCTAAACATTTCTTTAAATATAGCTATTATTGCCTAAGTGCCCCCATATCACCTTTTTTTGTAGTTTTGATTAGTATGTGTTGCTTTATGTTCTAAAATGGTGCTTAAAATTGACCTGGAACTGGAAGACACAAAATAAATGTGGGAATGAGGCACTTATCAAAGCTTGAAGAAACATGACTTGTCATTATAATTGATACATTTGTGTTTTGTTGCAATCATTAATTATCATTTGGGAATTGACTAGAGAAGAGAAATAGTTTATAATGGCTGCATCTTCCTACAAATTTGTCTCTGTGCTAATGTGCATATGATCTTATACAAACACTAGAAAGCCCATGTTTTTTTCCCTATGATTTCACTGTGAGATTTCTTTAAGTTTATAATGATCCAAGACAAGACAGTTGAACAAAGAAGCAAAATCATATTCCTACTCATCATCATTTATAGTAAAGGGGCGGGGCCGCCACAGGGGTCGTGGGGAAAAGGGAAAAAAAAAAAAAAAAACTAGCAATACACAAGGTCAAACAATCAAACATTGAGAGAATCACCAAGAATTTGACAATGGTTTTTCCAGTAATGCTGAAAGGTACATTTCTCGTAGCTCCGGTCCTCGATCCAGCTTAGGCCCAACGATCCATTTCACCCTGTTAAACCCTATGCTTTCAATGAGCGGTGCATAAACCTCTACCAGCTGGTCCCCTACACAGAAGAAATGATCCAACCAGAACAGTCCACCTGGCCTCAGCACCCTGTATATGTCGAAAATCATGAAATGGAGAAGTGTAGTGGGAATCCAATTACTCATAACATGCATTGAGTGGACAATATCCAATGTGTTGTCAAAGAAAGGAAGTCTCTGTGAGATGCTCATGTACAAAGGTATAACCCCTCTTGATGCTATGAAGGTATTGAAAGGGCCATTCAAGTTCATTGAAGTTGTTAAAATGGTAATGTTTCTTTCCCTCATTCTTACTGCAAAGGTTGCAACTCCGCCTCCGATATCAAGCCCTATCCTAATGGTTCCGGGCTTCTTTACCGCAACTACTTCGTCTATTGAGAAGTCAAGACTGCCATTGAAGCTTGCTCCACTACTCCATCTCTGTTTCTCTCTACCAGCAAGATCAAAGCAGTCTTTACAGTCATCAAAACTCTTTTGAGTATGCATGCGGTTAACGAGACATAAGTAGTTCTTGCAAGTATATGCAGTCCAAACTACAGATGAATCAGATGGTGTGGTCCAGTAACTTTCAGGGTATGGATAAGGCTCCACATACTCCTTAGGTGCTGCCGGTCTGCAACGACGCCGTGGGAGCGGTTCACAACCTTTAAGTAGAAGCCTTTGAGCATCAAATTCATCATCTGGGCAGGAGCCATTGACCTTGTATGTCATGTAGCGACGAAGCTCGGTTGGAAACAAGGTACATGGGTGGCCAACAGGAGGATAGATTTTATCGGAATCCATATTGGGGTTGTGGCCATAAGGGAGGTTCTGTGCAGATGTGAATGCAAGAAACTCAGATGGAAGATCCAAGTTAGTGTTTTGTGGTTCTGAGACGTGAATGGTACTTTGAAGAATATTGGGTGGTGCTTCTTGTGGAGTGACAAGAACACTTGGTTTAATATTATCATTGAGAATGTAGGTCTGAAGTCGTTTAGCAGCAAGTAATTGGGAATCGAGAGTGCAAGAAGTGGAATAAAAAGTTAGACACATGAAGAAAGTAAGAAGATTTGTGGAAAGTAAGAGGATCAGGAAAAACAGGGTAGGTGACATGGACATGGATTTATTATTAGAGGAGTATTCCATCTTTCTGATACAGCAAAAGATAGGTTTGCTTCAAACAAAAAAGTTGAAGATGATCTCTCGATCACATTTATCATCTGTTGCACTAGTACATTGAAAGCAATGTAAGATTTGGACAATGTGTTTGTGCAAGGCAAAAAAGCATAAGCTTATGCAGGTGTATATAATCACACTACATAGATGGAAAAGATGCTGAATTAACGGGCAAAACTAATACTCCTATGTGAGAGACAAATAGAAACACGTTCTAACATTTATTGATTTACTCGGGATCCAAGTTAAATGGTTGACTTGTGTATGTAAACAAAACAAAAATTAATATTTTTAATTATTATAGCCTAGGGCTAGGGAAACCTCTTTTTTTTTTCTTCTTCTTCTTTTAAGACGTGTGGAAAAACTATCCTGTTCCTGTTGACATCGATCATGTAGTTCACAACTTCACAATTTGACCTTCATTGTTTTGTTATTCTATTTTACCTGCTTGCTTTATATATCGAACTTAGGTAAATGGTACCTCAAACGAACGGTTGTGTCATAACGATACGAGTGATAGACACACTGCTCAACCATTGATTATATATGATGAAACCAATCATAAATAAATAAATAAAGATGCAGAACAAGTATGTATGTTGTGTATCAGAACAACCGATACTGATGGTGGTAGCATTATTCTTGAATTTTTCACAAAACTTTTACCATTAATTTGTACCTGACAAGTGTAGAAAAGAGAGGGGGTTGGGGTAGGGGTTGGGGTAGGTTGGAGGCATAGAGAGAGAGAGAGAGAGAGAGAGAGAGAGAGAGAGAGAGAGAGGGAGAGGAGAGTGGCCTTCCCCAATTCCATTGCATGTTCTTCTGCGGTATCTAAGGCACATGGATGGGATGGGATGGCATGGGATGGGATTCATTATTCAAATGCAATGTCAATATACCCTTTTCCTTTTTGTAACATTTGAAATGCCGGTTACTTTTGTTTTATTGTGAACTAAACAGGTTCATAAAGACATCAACAAAACTGTCAATGAAGCTTACCATCTGCAAAACTGTCAACAAAACAGGGTAATGAACATCTGGACTCCGTGTGCGTGTGGGTATATATATATGTTGGATCACTATATGTGGTAATTATTTCGTTTCGGTGAGAAACCAAAGCAAATTTATGGTGCTCGATCATTAATATCTGAGACCTGATAAAGAAATGAAATTTCATAGCAGCTTAAGTAGTAGTAGTATTTTACATTGCTTCAATGATCCACCCTGTATGAATTAAACAGTACACCACATGGATTATGGATAGGGACTAGGGACTAGGGACTAGGGACTAGGGACTAGGGATAGATAAATAAATTGCATGAAACAGACAATTAATTAATATGCTTTTTGTTTCTTGATTGACAACTCAAGGGATGAGGTACCTTGATTGGGCCAGCTAGCTATTATAGTAGTAGTACTATTTTACCAAGTTCCAAGTCCCAAGTTCCAAACAACATAAAGGCCTTAGACATTATAAGAGAAACCAAAGGCATTAATTTTAAGGGAGGGTGGGTGTATTGATAGAAAATCTAGAAGATGAATTCTTCTTATTTAGAAATCAAACATACAGAATTGTGTTTTTGCCGGCCTTATAGCAGCAGATCGATCGATTGAATGTTATTTGAGTGCTCGTATAGAGAGGAGTAGGTCTATGATTTATGTACTTAAGTCATATCGTCGTCTTTGTCTCATAAGCACTTGAATAGCCTTTAATTTACTCGGCCATCATTCATCTCCAACCCTACACGTACTACACTGATGATCGATTTGAGCACCCCCCCCATCCCCTCCCTGAGAGCTAAGATCAAGTTTCTGGCCGGCTCACCTCTTTTTTTCTTACTCGATCGTTGGTTCCACCCCCTCCCCGGCCCCTCTCTCTCACTTATTACTAAGTCAAAAAAGGCCTTGTGCACTGATGCCATACATTCAAAATCCGACTCAGATCCAATACTTGGCTAAATCTCACTCCTCGTCGCAGTAAAAAAACCAAGTAAAAGAGATAAAGAAAATGAAGTTGTAAATAAAGTGTATTTGCTTGCTCATGGTCCAAAATAAAGTATAGTATAGAAAATGCCAATCTAGCTAATTGGTAACCACCTATGGCTATAATAAGTAAGTATACCCATCATGAAAAAATTGTTTTCTCCAAACAAGACCAAGACAACAAATTTGTGTTTCAACCATAGTTACAATAATAAATAAATACTAGTAGTAGTATTAGATAAAGAGACAATAAAACAAATCTTTTTTCTCCCAGAAAAATTTGGCCGGGTAGCTTTTGATGTGTATCATAATTCTAATTCATAGAGGAAACCAAAGAAAAACAAGTACTAGTAGCCATTATAATTATATTAGAAGAAGAAATGATAATAATAATAATAATATTGAATGACACGCATACATTTTTGTGTTTTACCAAAAGGTTATAATATAATCTCCTTGTTTATAACGTACTCCAACTACTACTACTACGGAGTATTTGTTAATGGTACTAAAAGCTCTCAATACAGCTCGCTCACTGTCATTTAATTGGATCAACATTTCTGACCTTTAATTAATGCAACAGATTCTAAAGAGCTATAGCCATTAGTATGAAATGAAATGAAATCATATTTTATCCTTCTAACGCGTTTTACATACCGTATATATATATTTAAAGATGCATGCCGAATTGAATGAAATTTGTGTTCATTTTCGTTTCTATATAAAAATGGATCAAATATATAGTTTAATGGAATAGTACATTCATTCTAGCTAAAAACACCACGACTTATTTATAAAGAACCCCACCACCACACCGGCCTATTGACATCCCCTCTCAGTCCATCACTCACAATTGTCGTATGTCATATCTTTAAGGGATCTCTCGTCTATTTCTCATCACACGTACGTACCGGCTATATACTGCGCGTTAAATGTAGGAATGCATACATTCACGTTTATTCCATTACTTGCATGTCATTCTATCTGACTCCTTTCAGTACGTACACACAACATTCCAAAAATAACATAGCATAGCATGCACTGCAGAGTATTTGTTAATTATTAATGATAGATATATATATCAATTACTGCAGATCGAGTCCCTAATTAAACAGCCCAATGCCACTAAAAAAGGAAGTTAGCTACAACATCATCTCAAACCCAATAAAATATAGCTAGGGAAAGTTGATAGATTATTAGATGGATGCATACTTTTGAATTTCAAAATTTCCCACAAATGAAATGAAATAGACATATTTTATATATGGTGAAAGAAATTCATAAATTGAGAAAGGCTAGCTGTAAATTAAGTTATTCATTTTGACCTGACTGTATGTTGATGATACCATTTGGATGTCTTGTTTGTAAAAGATAAGTGAGCCAAGTTATCATGATTTAATTGCTCGCTTGGAATGTTAAAATATATATATAAAAATGTGAATTATTTATGGAGAGCCTGTCATTGTGCATCCTCCTTGTTGGTAGGAATGGGATTCTTCATCTTATCAGGAAAGTTATGTAGCAGACAAATTTGTGAATCTCCCCTACGTACCCTTGTTTTTTTTTTTTCCAATTAAATTTATTCTCCTTACACCATCATCAAATGCTTAACTTTTTTACCATATATGTTTTCATGTGATGTGATACCTTATATATATTACAATTTATTATATAGTTTATTGGGTGTTACTCCTTGTGACAGTAAATAACAAGAATGGTTATTGAATGAATAAAGAAAATTAACACAAATTTAGACTTGATTGCTTGATCAGCACAAGTTTGATTTTTGGCTTTGGACAAAAGATTGAAAAAGAAAAACAAATTAAAATAATTTTGTTTGAGAGATCTTATCAATATTGGCAGGTATAATTAAAACCAAAAGAAAGAAAATCAAAATCAGAGTACCAAATGGCTGAGAAATTAATGACCAGATGACTTAGTCCTCCAGTCAAAATCTTGCGGTTGACTTATACTCCTCCTAAAATCTTCTATATATATATATATATATTATCTCCAAAATTGAAAACAAACTAACAATATTTAATAAATAGTAATAACAGATATTAATTGTAGACTCTCATTTTCAAATGTTGAACGATCAACGTTCAAATATACTAGAAAGTAGAAAGGAAACGTATAACAGACTTTACCCAGCTCTCCTAGCAGTGGCGGAACCAGGAATTACCTATGGGGTGGTCTTGATTATTATGGGGGTGGTGTTGCTACTGGAGTTTGAGTGCTTTTATTATGGGATACTACAAATATATTCTCAATAATTTTTTTTTTTTTTGGGTGGGCTTGAGACCACCCCAAGATACACATGGGTCCGCCCCTGTCTCCTAGGCAGGCTATTTATTATATGATCGATCGAGGAACTTGAATGAATATCAACTTTTCTCCTAACTCCATCCATTGCTAGCTCTTATACATACATACATACATACATACATACCCTCTACTACGTACTTTGACTCCATCAATTTATCTTTCCATATATATATTCTCATAATCACACCCACACGCCATAACTTCCCTTTCAATCTTTCACCAACAAACATTTCCACAAGCTATGTTGATATATTATAATAGCATCAAGGTTTCATTTTGTTCAAAGGTTTCTTGTTACTGATCCATCATCATCTCACTCATCACTCATATTCTGCACTATGATTCTAGCTTGGAAACAAAGGAGACAAAACAAAAGGTTTTGGAGGATCAAGAATAATAATGACGTTTCTCAAAGGAATGATCTTCTTCATCATAGTACAAGTACTTTAAGAATTCCTTCTCATTTTCTCTGCCCCATTTCTCTTGATCTTATGAAGGATCCCGTGACGCTGTCTACTGGAATCACATACGATCGAGACAGCATTGAAAAATGGATTTTGACAGGTAATCAGACGTGTCCCGTTACCAATCAGACTTTACAAAATTCTGATCAGATTCCCAATCATTCTATTCGAAGGATGATTCAAGATTGGTGCGTTGAGAACAAGTCTTTTGGGATCGAAAGAATCCCCACGCCTACAATCCCCGTTTCCTCGTATGAGGTAACAGCCATTTTTTCGAGGATTAGAGAAGCAAGCGTGCGAAAGGATAAAAAAGAGTGTCAAGAACTGGTGGATAGTATCAAGAACTTGGCAAGAGATAGCGAACGAAACAAGAACCGTATCATCGATAACGGGGTTGGCTACGTGTTTGCAGCTTGTTTCGATTCATTCGCGGAAGAAGAAGAATCATGGGATGATTATGAAGATTTGCTGAAAACAATAATGTCTGAATTGACGTGGATGTTTCCTCCTCTGGGTTCAGAAGGTCAGTCTAAGATAGGATCACAAAAATCTCTACGTTGCATTGCATGGTTTTTAAACGGACAAGACTTATCAGCTAAACAACATGCTGTAATACTGTCAAGAGAGTTACTACTAGGTTGCAATTCTTCAGACATAAGTTATTATTCAAATGAGCTATTAAAAATCGAAGGCGTCCCAGAAGCTCTGTTCCAGATCGTTAAGGTGCCCATCTGTCCTGCTGCTACAACATCTGCTCTAACCGTAATGTACCACATGCTGCTCTGCCTCTCATCAACAATTATTGATGATGATAAGTTAATTACAAGATTTCTTAATATGGGATTAGTCCAAATGATTCTTGAAATGCTTGTAGACGACGAGGGTGAAAAGAACATATCGGAGAAGGGGTTAGGTGTTTTGGACTGTTTATGCAATTTTGAGGAAGGCAGAGAAAGTGTTGGTAAAAATGCCTTAACGATGGCGGTACTTGTGAAGAAGATATTAAGGGTGTCGAATATGGGGACGGAGTTTACGGTGTCGATAATGTGGAAACTATGTAAATTAGGAGATGAAGATGAAAAAGCGGCGGTGCTGGATCATGGAATGGACGTTGGAGCTTTTCAGAAGCTGTTGGTGATGTTGCAGGTGGGATGTGGAGGTAAAACGAAAGAGAAGACAACTGAGTTGTTGAAAATGATGAATCTGCTGTATAAAGATCACAGGATGGATTGTCTTCATCTTGATGGAACTACTACTGGATTCATGTATGTTAAAAGGTCTTGTTGAATCACATATATATATTCTCATTCTTCTTCTGTGATTAAATTTAAATCAATCACCGTTTTTGTTCTTCCTTATAATAATAATAATTATATATATGTTGCTTGTTGCTCTCTATATTGTATAGAAGAAAGTGAAAGTACATGAATTTTTTTGCTGATTAATGGAGAAGTATTTGTGTCGATAATATGAAAGAAATATGGTGTGAGTGTCCATCTCAATCTCATATACACTATTACTACCACCCCCAAAGAAGAAAGCATGCATGTTCAAGTTCAAAAGCACTCAAACCGATTAATGTAATGTAATTCATAATTCAAATTCATTCAAGTACATGTACATAAGAACATGCTAAATTCTACCTAATTCAGCTATATATCCTCGTCGCCGTTGTTTTTGCTGTCCAGTGGAGAGAGGGTCACCTGACTGAGGCTCCACAGCTCACAGAGGAAGAAGATCATTTAGCAACTGCTGGACATGGTCTTTCGCCTTGGCCCGTTGCAGGATGAGCGAGCGAGCATATTAGCCATCTTGTCATGCTCTTGCTGCATCCACTACGTACATGTCCTTGACAACACGCTGATGCTCTTCTTTAAAGACAAATATTGATGCTTTAGTAGACTAGACGGTTATGAATATGACACATACGGTGAATACCTACCCCGAAAAACCTTCATGATGGTGCACTTAGGAGTTTATCCGTTAATAGCCCAAGTAGTAGTTGCAGGCCCTCCTCCATCAATGGGTGAAAGTATCTCCTACCTTATTTACCATACAGTACAAGTATAAAGCAGCAAAATGATATCGTTTTTAAGTCTATCTACATACACTGTACATATAATACAGTATCGGAGGAGATCAATGCCCCATCAATGGTGATTAAAATAAGTTTTCGAAAAAAAAATTTCACGAAATAAACTAATAGTATAATTGTTCATGGACTATTTTGATAAAAGAAAAAGAAAAAAGAAAATCCCTTTCTCCTTGGCAATCGGTATCGCCAAAGCAAGAAAATTTCTGCCAGGGCATTTAAGTATGCTTTATTTGTTAATTGTCAATTTTACCCTTCCCCAAAAGTATGTCCTACTGGTGAAAATAACTCAAATCCCTTCTTCCTTTCCTCAAAATAAAAAAATCCTTTCTTCCTATCCTATCAGTGCTTCTCCTTTCATTCATTCCTGTTCAAATCTCGTCTTTCTCCATTGCCTAACCTATGCTTATTAATTTCTCCTCCCCGATTTCGTTCCACTTGCCGTTCATCTTCACTTTCCCTCTGATTCCATAACTATCCCACTAACTCCCATTTCTTCCACACTTGGTCTTCCTCCCATTCCCTACCCCTTTTATGCTGTAGTTTGTCTACCCCTCTCTATCCAACCGGAAAAAGAATTCTCTCATTTCTTTTTCTTTTCATTTTCTAATTTAAATGTTCTTTGTTGAAACTGTTTTTTCTATTTTTCTATTTTTTTTTTTTTTTGGTCAAATCAGAGGCTTTTCAAGTTAATGTAAATTAAATAGGTGGATCATGGATGTTGTAGCTAGATTTAATTTGAAGAAAAAACTCAACATTTGGGTAAACCCAGCAAAGTTCATCCACATAAAGGTGCAATGGCCAATTACTATATATTCATATTTTACTCTGAAGGTAAATGATAAAAAAAATGAAATAGGTCAATCAATGATGACTGATGAGGCAGTGAGTGAAGGATTTGGAGAAGGCAGAAGGAGTGTGGAATAGCATTAGATTTTATGGTTGAAGGTATTTAGCAGGAAAAATGCTTCAGATAGGAAGGGATATTTTGCTTTAAGGGTATAATGGGCAACACACATATATTTTATTCAATTGCTCTGGCAGGAATTTTAGAGCCCTGGCCATACCAGGAGCCTTTCTCCTTTTGTTAGCTTGTGTGGTGGTGTTTGTTTTCCAATGTAGACGTGCGTGGCCAGCCTTAAAGCGACTTCCGGTCACCAAAGCTCTCCATTCTGTGGAAAATAACCCTAATAAGGTTATCCTTACCGGCGATATTTATTTCTTCTGCTTCTTGTAAGTTCTCATTCCATCTCTTCCGCTGCAATTCACCTGCTTATGCTATCCCGATTATGTTTCACTTCACTTGCTCGACGTAATTGGTCGCCGATATGGTGTTGCCGTCTATTGAAATTGTTAGCTTTTTGCTCAGTAACGTGTCCTTCCTATGAATTACCCAGTTTTTGGGCACCCTGACCTATCGTGCCCTACCTTAATTCAGTGTCCAAGCTACACAAAACTGGTAGCTTTCGTACTGGCTGATGAATATTGTTTATTCTGATTGAAAGTTTGGGATTTGCTTTGTGCATTTTTTTTCTTTTTTATGTGTCAATTAGGTTAAGTCAAAATCTTTTGGTTGTGATTATTCATGGTAGTGAGAGATTCTATGTTCTCGTATGCTGAATTGACAGGGTTGCAGTTGAGGAATAGCTATGGCAGAAATACAATCGAGTGGAAAACCGATTGACCAGTTATTGGAGAAAGTCCTCTGCATGAATATTCTTTCTTCTGATTACTTCAGGGATCTTCTGAGGTTGAAAACATGTAATGAAGTTATTGATGAAATCTACAATCAAGTTGATCATGTGGAACCATGGATGACTGGCAACTGCCGCGGTCCTTCTACAGCTTTCTGCCTTCTTTACAAGTTCTTTACCATGAAGCTAACCGTCAAACAAATGCATGGTTTATTGAAGCATCCGGATTCCCCATATATCAGAGCGGTGAGTTGACTGTTGTACTGTTTATGTTTTGATGTACAGTATAAGCTAGTTGCTCCTTCTGATCCAAAGAGAGTGCTTTTGCAGATTGGGTTTTTGTACTTACGTTATGTAGCCGACCCAAAGATATTATGGGGCTGGTATGAACAATATTTGAAGGATGATGAGGTATGATCAAGGTGCATTACCTGGCCTTCCACCTATATTTTATTGGTTGCTTATATAGTTTTATGTAGTAATACTTTTCGTGCTACTTGAATTGGCATTTTTTGTCAGTTGTAGCTGCTGTGTTTACACACACACCAATATATGTATGCATGTCATCCATGCAATTAAATTTTCTGTCATGCTTATTGCAAGGTGTTACTTTCTTTGCATGTTTGTATTCTCAAACTGTGGGCTGCTACCTCTTTCTGTTCCTCACTTTGTTGCCAGTATGCGGGATACATGTTTCTCTAAATAACCCTCTTCTATTTCAGGAATTCTCTCCTGGATCTAATGGTCGGATGACCACAATGGGCGTTTATATCAGGGACTTGCTTTTAGGACAGGTAAGGTGCCTTAATGAATTCTTATTTCTTCAGCTGGTTGAAGAGTTGATTTGTTTCTTGTGAGTTTAACAGTTTATAAATATTTGATAGCTTTGCTGAAGCATCTTGAGGGAGATGGTCCCAGTTTTATAACACTATAGGTACATCTCGAGAAGCTGGGTGTGAGCTTTTCCGAAGAATCACGTCTTCTTTAAAGATGTTAGTGGCTCAGTGGATGGATTTATTTTTTTTTTCAATTTATTGTTTGCGAAAAACTTTGGTTCATTTGTGTTCTGGTTAGATTTGTGGATGTTATGCTCATGCATGCCCTGTGGATTAAATCTTTCCTTTGCAGGATGCCAGTGTCGTTGACACTTAAATTTTATTAAAAAAAAATTTGGACTATTTTTCCTTAATAGTCTTGATTCTCCCCATCCCACATGATATTTGAATGGTATATGAAAGCGTTTTCACGTGCTTTCTTGTTTGCTAGGGGCTTGATCATATTTTGGAATATGTGACACGGATAAAAATCCTTGTTGGATTGATGCACAAGATTGTTATTGAGGCTGTTGAAATTAGATTTGAAAGTTGAATACATCTTCCCTTTGAGATTATTTATGATCAATAACAGAAATATTTTCCTCTCTGCTCCACTTTTATGAATTTCCCCCTGCTTTTGTTCAACATGAAAATTTTGTTATGATAATTGATTTAGCTTGTAACGACAAGATGGAAGATTTGGTTGATACTTTTTTTATTTTTAATTTACTGATTGTTGCAAAGAATCGAACTAGCCTCCATCTCGTCCTTGAAGAATATTTGTTGTGATATAATAGGTTGCTTGTTGGTTGTAGTGTCTTTTGTAGTTCCATAATAATTTGATGGACCTTAGCTTCTTTACTTGACATGCATTGATGGTTGTGGGCTGTATACTTTGTAAAAGAAGCATTGTTATGTAGAAGTTTTTCCACGAATTTCCTGTCAACGTGAATGTGACGTGATGTACTAGAATATTAGCAATATCTATGTAAATACGATAACACTATCCTAAGTGGAGGTATAGCTGAACTGAAGCTTGTGATTCAGGCACATTTTCACATTTTCCATTTCAAGTGCAATTCTATATATGAGAGAATAACCAAACTGCTTCTTGTTCTATACCTGACAATAACATGAAGGGCTCTTGGTCATGTGACCTTTTTGAAGGGTTCAATTGAATTGTTTATGTGTTTGATATTTTAAAGGTGAATGTGAGATTGCAGTTGGCTTTAATGATATATTTTTTTATTATTTCCAGGGAGGAATACGTGTGACGTTGGAAAAAGCACTAACGGTATAAAATGTTGTTTGTTTTGCAGTATTACTTTGATACCCTTTTTCCCCGCATCCCTGTTCCTGTAATGCGCACGATCACGTCCAATCTTGAAAAGATGAAACTTCCCACCAAGCATTCTGGTACTACAGGAGAGTCAACTCGTGGATCTGATGAAACTGCTCGCCGACCGCCTTCAGTTAAAGCTGCACTTTCTGTTTCATTTGGTCAGCGAGCTCCTCATCGTGCCTCCACAAGGGATTCATCCCCTGTCCGGCGCACATTGCCTCCACCTCATGATAGA
Organism: Gentiana macrophylla; assembly: GCA_026214975.1. Lineage (NCBI taxonomy): Eukaryota > Viridiplantae > Streptophyta > Magnoliopsida > Gentianales > Gentianaceae > Gentiana > Gentiana macrophylla. The sequence goes on from CM047806.1 coordinate 140,953,337, forward strand.
GAGAATGGTGATGACTCAAAGCGGTCTCCTAGCCGTCATAGGAGTGTCAGCCGTGATTTGTCAGACCGTGAATATGACAGAGCACGGAGCCAAAGCAGGGACAGGGACCGTGAACGAGGTAGGGTCAGAGAACGAAGTAGGGACAGGGACAGAGAACGAAGTAGGGAGAGAGATAGGGCTAGGTATAGAGACAGAGACAGAAGACATGATTATGATCGTCATTACAGAGAGACGAATAGGAGAGGAGATGGAGAGAGGAGCCATGAGGGCAGTCGGTATTACAGAGAAAGCGGTGGTTATTGCAGGAGTAGGAGTAGAAGCCGGAGCAGGAGTAGGAGCAGGCAAGGTGATGGTTACAGTCCACGACAAGAGAAGACCTCTGCATCAACAAGCAGCAATCTTGCCAAGCTTAAGGATCTGTACGGTGACTTGACAAATCAGAAGGATGATGCTGGGAAAGAAGGGGGGGTTCCTAACAGGGATAGTGGCACCGAGGAAGTGATTAGGCTTGGGGGTTCTACTTGGAGATAGATCACAGCAGCAGCTTGTTTACTATGTTGTAGTTATTCATTCTACCATGATGGGTGTTTCAGGCATTAAAACACAATTCTTCCTGTATGGAATACAAGTACTCTTTTTTTATGTTATGGTGTATTCGTATTTTGAGTTTTATTTCATCATGTGTAAGCATACGAGCGAGGTGTTTTCTGTAAACGTGTAAGTCGTATCATCTGCACTTTCTAGGCATGGTGCCATCTTTAAATACATCAGCAACTTTTATAGATTTTGAAACAAACCTCCATGCTTTGAGAGAAATGTCCTTTAAATTAAAGATAAGGGGGTGTCAACTTATGCTTTATCATTGGCATGTTTGTTTTTAATTTGGCTTCTATCGATTCAGAATCGACATTTTGATTGGAAGCTCGTTTTAAGAGAGAAGGCGTCTCTAATGCTAGGCACTGGAGGAACAGAGTTTATAATGATTGGAAGCTCTTTTTAATGCTAGGGCATTGAAGAAACAAATTTATCAGGACTGACTAATTTAGATTGCTTTCCCAGTACTCATTTGCTTTAGAATCTCTGTTTTCGCACATGTGCCTTCTCTCAAACTAGCCTTGCTAGGTGAATGTCTACCTCAACCACCCACAATGATTATGGTGATTGCCTTTAGGCGCTGTAAATTATGAATATATTTTACTTGAATGTAAGATCCCTTTTACAAAAGAAAAAAATAAAGCATGGCGAGGGCCGAGGAAGGAGAATCAAAAGAAATGCATTGAGGAAGAGAGTTGTAAGTTATCATAATTTTGATGAAAACATTTCAAGTACAAAAGCAGGAGTTCCCTTTTACCAATGGCAAATAGGATGGATATTTTACTACATATATAGCAAGAAAAAAAAAATATAGTTCCAGTTGCAGAAATGTAATGGCTCTTAATGATTTCTCTCCCCTACTGCTGTCTGATCAAATGGTTTGCTAGAGCTTCCTTGTTCCATCTTCACATTCCCTTCACTTGCTCCCACTGACACCGTGTTGCATACCTGTCAAACCATTACCATGTTTCAAACTAGCTAACATAGATTACTCCGCCTTTATTTATACATTCCCCTCCCCCCCTTTTTTTTTACATGGATACATGTTTACACCCCAAGGGAATCTTGGAGCAGCAGTATAAATTGTGATCACTGGTTATAGGTTCACGCCAAAACTAGTTGCAATAGAAACACACATAGTGTTGGTGATGGTGCATACAATAGGTCTAAATGGGAGCGGTATGATTTTATGCTTCAGATTCAGGCAGGCTGTGCTCTCTATATGTTATATGTCCTTACCTTCAAACCTGCAGTCTCAGTTACCATCGAATCCACTTCTCTTGCATGCGCATGTGCATGTGCTTCTTCCACATCATCCTGAGACACAACCACATATAGTCAGTCACCATTTGCCAAACCCAACTTAAGAACCATTGAGCATACAATGTCCATGGCTTCCAATCCTTGCTTAATATTATAGATAAGTGATAATCGGATCCGTGGCCTAGTGGTACATGCCATTGCACTTCCTGGTGCCCCGCCCCAAATAAAAATCTACTCAATCAATGTTTCATTTCATAGAAGAAAGATTTACCATATCCATAGCTTCAGCCATGCCAAATTCCCTCTTAACTCTACTAGCCAAAGGTACACTGCGAGAAAATAAGGAAATTAATTTTTGCTTAAACAAGGACAGTGAACACAGACAGAGTCAAAGACAAGTGGATGGGGACCGAAAATTGTTACCGTTCAGCAGAACCCATATTAACATCAGAATCATGATCCCACCTCTCATCTGCATCACCTTGGTCTTCGTCAGCCTGAGACCCAAACGTCATGAGGAATCAAAATGCATTACATAAAAGAAATAAGTATAAAGAACGTTAGATACCATCTTGTGTCATCCTACAATACATCTAAGTACAGGGACAGAAGAAAAGAGGATCAGGGAGGGAAATACTACACATCATTCCATAAGAGACTTTGTCACCATCCAGGATATGAAAATGAATTGGAGCTACTAAAATATTTTCTGAAAACTCAGGATGATAGCAAAAGTTTTAAACCTGATGGTGGAATCAGCTATCAGTTACATAATTATTCACACCAATGAACACCCCACCACATGTACAACTGTACATGTTAGCCACTCTCTCCTTCAAGTATTCAACTATTCACTATGTACTGAGTGTTACATCTCAGTTCATCTTGTTAATTACAAACATCCTGTTCTGCATCAAACTGGTCATCCATAGGTTGACCAGATACCAAAATCCAAATATAAAGACAGTGAATATATATAAAGCAAACCTCAGGAAGTTCAGTATCTGGTGGTTGCTCCTGAAACTGCACACTCGGTGAATGTTGTAATTTTGAGAGATTTTCTAGAAGATTGTTTCGTATATCCTCCAGTATTTGGCGAGAGTTCTTGTTTTCCATGTTACTCGGGGCAACATGAAGAGTATAATCAGGACCAAAGTATTCATAGTATTCATGTTGCGGCATCTTATCTTCAAGCTCTATCCCAAGTGCTACTCCTGTCTGCAAACAGAATAAATCCAGGCTCAAACATATGCAACTGACCAACAGTGCCAATAAAAGGCTTCTAAATCACGTTTCCTTATGAAATGAGCTCATATGATTATTTATTCTTTGTGAACCTCTACCCTCCACTAACTTTTTGTCAGTCAGGGTATAGAGATCTTATAAAAAAAAGCCACTTTGACAATACAAAATTTCAATAACAGGAAGGAACATGAATATTACCTCATAGCACCAACAACGAGCAACATTGCGTATTGTGTAACCGCCTCCACCAACTAATAGTAGCGGAACATTAAACGACCTCATAAATCTTACACACTCTGCATGCCCTTTTATTGACAGATTAAAGCAGCCTAACCTGTCACCGGATAAGGAGTCTGCACCACATTGCAAGACTACAGCACCTGGCCTATAAACCTCCATCACCTTGCTCATTATTGGTTTAAATAGGGACTGGTAACTTTCATCGTCAATTCCATCATCTAACGGAACATTGAGAGAGTAATACTTCCCCTTCCCATATCCAATATCACGAACATCCCCAGTACCTGGGAAGTAATCTCCAAACTTATGGAAGGAAACAGTCATGACCCTGTCTGTAGTATAAAATGCCTCCTCAACACCGTCCCCATGGTGAATATCTATATCCACATAAAGGACACGCTGCAACAGAAAAATATAGGTCATAACTCAACCAATTTGGCTACAATAATGTCAGTGAAATAGGTTTCTAGCATAAGTCAAAGGGACCAAAACGCCAATATCACTTAACAACACATTGCAGTGACTTAAAAAGGACAAAAACAAGAGAACTCAAAAGCACAGGTTTTAAAATTTGTCTTCCAGATAGACCAATCTTGTACGATGTTTGGATTCTTTTAGCACATCATTACAAGTATAAGCCAAGATTTTATGATCAATGCATAAACAGATATAGTGTTCATGACATCACACCTACATTTAGAAGATCAGCAAAACAAAAAAAGATCTCCTTTTAGGTCTCAAAAGGAGCCAACACCGATCCCTCAACAATGCATTGCAATTAGATACTTTCAACTAGATCACTACCGCATGGACATCTGGATGAAAACTTTAGGGTGGGAGCAGAACATTGAGAGGGGTAGCTCAGTACATGGAAACATTTTGTCTATGCAGAATGCTATGAAGGACCGGGCATTTAGACCTTTTTGCACACTTAGTTACGTTATGTTTCTATAAGAGGCTGTTTCAACTGCTCGAATGCTTGACCCTGGTCACACGGCGATAGTTTTTACCGTTGTGACAAGGTTCACCGTCTAGAACCGGAAGTACGAGTATCAACACTTATTCTAAGGGTGTTGCAGTGAAGAGTATATTATGCATATGCGCAAACGCTTTGTCTAAAGAGGTTATATCACCATTTTTATTATTTAACTCAATGCATGTTATGTAGCGACAATAGGTAATATGAAAAGAAAATATTTGTGTGTGTGTTGGGGGGAGGGGGATTATTTTTAAGCTTAAGCTCTACCTACTACTTTTTCTATTCACTTTATGTTATTCGACAGCTTACGCTTTTTAATATTACTAAAATCCATGTTGAATGAAAAGATGCCAACTTTAAGAACATCAGTAGGACTGGTGGCCTCCATAGAAAGAAATTGTAAAATGTTTCAACTCAGATGTCTTCTTTAGAAAATTAAATGGCTGGAACAAGCACATAAGTACCATTAAACCAATAGAGTCTATCAAAGGAATGAGTCTAGAAGCAAAAAACAAAACTCAAACATGAAAGCATGCAAAAATGTTGGCAGTTCTTTTAAATCAAAAGTGAAAGCATTTCTTACTAAATCCTAAACACAAATGATAAAGGAAAGGAGGGGGAAAAAAAGATAGCATTCCAGGAATACACCAAAAGAACACGAAGGGGAGGAAGAGAACCAACAAACCTGATGTATTTTAAGGAGTTCAAGAATTGCCAGCACAATATCATTCACGTAGCAGAAACCAGAAGCCTCACATTTCTTTGCATGGTGCAACCCACCAGCCCAATTTATAGCGATATCACAGTGCCCGTGATTTAATTTCACTGCCCCACCCACCGATCCTCCAGCATATGTTTGACAGAAAGAGTATAGGCCATCAAATACTGGGCAGTCTTCACCAACATTAAACCTTTTCAACTGCCTCAATTGTTCTTGCTGGGTTTCCGGGGTTATATTACGCAAGAAGGAAATATAATCGTCCGCGTGAAACCTGCAAAGATCTTTTTCTCTGGCAGGATTGGGTTTCATAACATGCATGTGTTGCAGTAATCCATAATGAGCAAGAAGGGCATGTGTCATTCGCATTCTATGAGGTTTCATGGGGTGCCCTTGTCCATAATAGTAATTTCCAACCTCGGGATCGTAGAAATAACTCACTTTTCTCTTCACGCCGTCAGGTCCAGAGGGTAAGGAATTGCCTCCACTTTCCATTTGCTACCCTGTTGCTGACAAGGAGTAAACTACATTCAGGCCCAAATTGTAGAGGTTGAAACGCCTATTTCATCTCTAGGACGGTAGAGAAAGAAAAAAGAAAAAACAGGAATCAAATGCACAAGATACATATTCTGGCAATTCTATTAAATTTGCGATTAGTATAGCTCTTGAGAAAGGTACCAGTCAAAAATTGAGGGAAAAAGAAAAGACGCCGACGACGACAACAGCGATAAATTATAGGATATGGAGCGAAGATCACGTGTTTGAAAAAGTGGGGCTGATAAAATGTTTAATAAAACTGTGTCCTTTATCTTGATTTCCATCCCAAGCAACAATGGAAACAAATTATATCATAACGGAAACTGCATCCGTGGTGTCAATTTCCATACCAAGCATCAATAGGAAACAAATTATAACATAACCGAAACTGCAGACACGAATTTTAAAGCATTATTTTTCTTTGCAGGCTTGCCAGAAGGTATTTAAAAACATCAGGCCAGCTTGACAATAGAACCTTGAAGAAAGAAAAGGGGGAAAGAAGAAGTTAGCTAACAAGTTGCAATTCTGCTTTATCGGTCATCTTCTTTAATCTTCCTCATACTAATACCTCACTAATATCGCCCAGTAAGAAAAGTAGCCAGAAAACCTACATTTAACTACCTTAAAAACGAATAAAGAAAACAAAAAAATGCTGAAACTAGGCAAAAGATAGCAAGGGATAGTGGCCGATTAGCACAAAAGAAAGAAAAAGAAAAAAGCTTGCAAGTGAAAATGAAGGGCCATGTTAGCTCCGCTTTGCTTGGTGTTTGAGCTATTCACTGCATCACCATATCAAATCGAGAATCCAATCTTACCTAGAGCTATTTCAGCAATTTTAAGATTCTCTGCTGATAAGATGATAACTACAAATTATTATACTAGTATTATAAAAACAAAAACAAAAACAAAAAAAAAAAAAGGAAAGGAAATCCACCTGAAGCAAAAAGATTATCGAGATGAAAATCTTATCAATCGTCCAAACAGAAACAATAAACAACAAAAGGACCAGCTAATTCCTTACTTCCTCTTGCTTGAATCGAAAGATAAAAAAAGATAAGAGAAAGAATGAATCCATCAAAATTTGAAATTGGAAAAAGACATCCATACTCCTTAAAAAAGCAAATCGTCATACCTTTTTTGTGATGTTAATAATATAATAATAATGGAGAAACGAAGGAGTATTCCTCTGCAGTAGCAACCTTGTAAGACAAATCTGCAATGGTTGCTAATGGCTCTCAGCAGTCAGCTCTCGTTAATGAAGTGGTCCTTCCTTTCCGTTCCCAATTGCCATTTTTAAGTTCAGGAGTTTTCTACCCGAAAATAAAGCTCACGAGTTTTCTTACAACGATGTATGTATAAATGTGTGCACGGTACAACAAATGCACTTGACGAATTTAAGACCCCCCAACTTCTTAAAGGTGAACATTCCATATTTAACCTCCTCAACATCTAATTTTACTTTTCAAAAAAAAAAAAAAATCTAATTTTACCGAGGCAAACTGGTTCATAGTATTTTTTTTTAAACCAACGATCCGCATTTATTAAAAAAATAGAATACCACCATCAAAGTAGCAAAGAAAAGGGCAGTAAAAATGATAAACTACCTCGAAATAAATCTAGGAGAAAACTTCTGGTAAACTAATTGATGTCCCAAGTAAGTCGAAAGTCTCTCGTTCTTCGGATGGACTTTACGATGAATACAAGTGTCAGATGGTGGGTAGTCTCTGGATCAAACATAATCTTGTTCCTCCAGTACCATAGTCATACAAAGTTTCTCTAAAAAAGTACAGCCAACTATTTTGAGAGCTTGTCCGTAGATTGGTTGTAATCCAGTGGGCTGCCATTTGTGTTTGGGAGATATTTCGCCAATCTTCTTGAGTCAATAACTGTTGTCATACCTGATTGAACCACCAACAGTCACGTAAGGAATGCAAATCAGTTTCTTCACTCTGTCCGCAAATATTACATGTCAAGGATTAAGCAACTTGTCGATTGAACAGCAAGCTCGACGTACGAAGGGCATTATGCGAAGCCTGCCATAATAGAAAATCCAATCTCATCGGGCCTTTTAGCTTCCAAATATCTCGCCATATGTTTATTTTTTATTTTTTTTGAAGGGCCATATGTTTATTTTCGATATCTCTTAAATCGAATTGACCTGAACTTTTTTTTAAAGTCGAATATGAGTTCAATATTTCACTAGTTCATTTTCGATATCTCTTAAATCGAACCTGACCTAAACTCTTTAAAGTCGAATATAAGCTAAACATTTCACTTTAGAGAAGTCAAATATATATATAGTTGATAGAGTACTTTTTTTCTGAAACCAAATTTTTTTATCCATTAAGCAAATCCGCTAAAACTGCGGTTGTTACATTATTCGGGGGTTGTGTCCCTCAATCAATGGCACCAAAGAGTCAACACCTAATCGAGCTAACAGGTGAGCCGGTACATTACCGGTACGTTTAACAAAGGAAAAACTAACTGAAGAGAAATTGGCCGACTCTACAGCACAGTCCTGCAATAAGCTGCCAAAAGAAGAGAAATCATCCTCCCGACGACTCAACACACAAATCAAACAGTCACTCTCCACTAGTAGAGAAGGCAAACCCAGCCGCTGAGCTTCCACCAGAGCCATAAAACCGCTCGCAGCTCCAACATCGTAATCTAAATACCCGGGTCCAAGTGAAACAAGTAAGCTACCAAGATAGATCCCTGGTGGTCCCAGAAAATAAGACCTATCACTGACGCATGTGCCATGGCTGAGGCATCGACATTGCATTTAATCATCCCGACTGGCTGCTTTTCCCAATGACTCCACAGCTCCTACTGCTGCACTACAAGCACCTGATTGGCTTGCAAGAATTCGCTTGCTACACTAAGAGCCGAAGAACAAACCGAGACACATACACTGCATGATTGTCATAAACCGCACTGTAGCGAACCTTCCAAATATGCCACGTCACCCATACAAACTATGTCAGCTTCTCCAGCGACAACTGATCCAGAAAACACATAAAGTAGCTCCTAAAGTCAGAAGCTCTCCCCGGTGTTGCCAGAAATCCAAAAGGAGATTGCTCCCACACCCTAGCCACTATCTCACACTCAAACAATACGTGTGCCAGGGTCTCATCCACAGCCCCACACGCCAAACATCGACCATCTCCCAAATTGCGTTTAGCCAAGTTGCAGGCCACAGGCAAACAGTCATGCAGATACGTCCACAGTAAATGATGAATACGTGGTTGGACCACAACACCCCAACACTGTTTCCACACCCAGTCCGGCCTACACGAGCCCGAAGCCACTCCCTCTACCAGCCCCGGTCTGTACAAAGCCAATGCCAACCAATAACCAGACTTAACCGAGTAAATCCCCTGGCTCTCGTAATGCAAAATACGCCTATCCAAATGCCAACCTTGCTTAATCGAGGTACGTAGAATCACGTCACTCTCTTATGCACTAAACTACGCTCGCACCAGCGGGGCATTCCAATGCCAAGTCCCAGAGATAAACAAGTCTGCGGCCTTACAATTCGTCGGAAGGCCATGCCTAGCATGCGGAATCCGAAAAGAACAGGGGAGATCCACCCAAGCATCGTGAAAGACAAACACAGAGGATCCATTCCCCACCTACCATCGCCCACTCAGCAACAAGTCTCGTCCCTCAAGTATGCTCCGCCACAAGAAAGAAGGCCTCAATATGTGGGTAGCAGCTAGGAAAGTATTAGTGCAAAAGTATTTCGCGTGAAGCACCCGCCGACAAGCGACCCCGATAAAGGAGAACACGCCAAGCCTGTTTTGCCAAAAAAGCAAGGTTAAAACACTCCAAATCTCTGAATCCCAAACCCCCTCAGCGCTTCGGCATACAACACGTTTCTCAATTCTTCCAATGAATCTTGCGCTTTTTCCATGTATCCCTCCAGAAAAAGCCCCTAATTTCCTTCTATAGCTCCTATAGTATCGTAGTGGGCGCCTTAAAACATTACATAATAAACGTGGGAATGGCCCGTAGCATCGATTTAATCATCACCTCCTTGCCTACCGGAGAGAGAAGTTTATCCATCTAACTCGATAGTTTCTTCCAAATTTTCTCCCAAAGAAACTCAAACACCTGCCGCTTGTTACGACCAGTCATGTAAGGAAGCCCGAGGTACTTGCCTGATCCATTACCCAGTGGAACTTGCAATGTTAGAGACACTTCCTCGCGCAAGTCTTCTGCAATGCCCTGGCTAAAGAACAGACTAAACTCATGGAAATTGATTGCCTGACCCAACATAGCCCCGTATCGTTGGAAAAGCTCCAATAAATTCTCAGCCGCACCCTCAAGGAGCTCAAAGATCAGCATAGTGTCATCCGCAAACAGAAGATGAGAGACTGTAACACATTGCCACCAAAAGCGACACCTCGCAGCACACCTCTAGGCTCTAGCACAATAACTGTTAATAAGCGCCGCCAGACCCTCCGCACAAATAATAAATAAAAAAAGGGATAGTGGGTCTCTTTGCCGAATGCCCCGAGTTAGCAATGTGTTTTGTATGCATATGTATTTTTTTTGTTTTTGTTTTTGAAAAACACATATGTATAATGTATATTTAAATAAATAATAATCGACATGTCACAATCTTCAAAAATAAAAATAAGGTTCATAATGTTACATCCGTCTTTGCATGTGAGCTAGAATCCACTCAAAGTAATAGGTTTAAATGATGTCAAATACAAGTGGTCTAACCACGCATTCAAAATATGGAAATAATTTAGAATTACATTTTATTTTCAAAACTACGTCGTTTTGTTGTTAATGTTAAAAGACACTTGTACTTGAGGTTAGTTTTTGAGAGGATCTTGATGACGTTACATCTATCTTTGCATGCGGTTGTGTTTTCGTGAACATGTTACATTGTTTGTGAAAATCGAGTTTGAGGGTATTTTTATTATAATAAATCTGAATTTACCACCTCCCCTTTGATCACAGCAGGCGTGTGTTTTTTTCACAAGGGAACCACGATGGACCCAAGTGATTACATCAGTCATTAAGACTTAACTAGCGGGCCCTTATCGGCTCAAGTTTGGAGACATTACAAGCCCAAATGTTCCGGCTAAACTCGCATAAATGCAGGGTGAGCCATAAACCAAAACAAACAAGAAAGTATACATGTATGTGAAAAACTTCAGCCCATGTATATAGATTTATTTGTGAGATAAACTAATGTCACATTGCACGAATAAGGGCCGAGGAGAGAAGTAGTCAAATCCCTTGAAGAAAGAAACAATGTCCTCTTTCTAACATCAATCATGTCCCTCTTCCTTTCTCTTTCTCTTTCTCTTTCTCTTGTGAATAAATAAAACACCAACACCAACACCAGATCGATTTCTCAGTCTTATGTCCTCTGCTTACAGAGACCTGCAAGACATGAGCAGTTCCAGTCAGCGTTTCCAAGTCACTGCTACCACATTTAAGACGTGGGGGTCGCCTTTTACATATGGCATTTGAACACCTAGTGCATTCACCGCTTTGACAAACATTATTTTGAAGACTTAAAGCATTTTGAAATAAAATGATAAGACACATTGCATCATTTGATGAATGCTATAGATGTTGCTGACAGTGACACCATATGCACAAAAGATGATATGCACCTACGCTCTTCTGTGTGTAAGTCTAGCTTTAAGTTCATCAGCCACAGCATCAATGAATTCCTCAGTATTCAAATACTCTTTCCTAGAGACCCTGCCAACAGATGACAACGTATATACACATTAACTTACAATTAGGATATAAATACAGAAAGTTCATTCTTCCATGATCATCATCACACTCAGCAACTTCAAAAAAGAAACAGATGTATATAAAGAGCGGTTGCTCACTTGGATCCATGGATGAGAAGTGCAAGATCCTTGGTCATCTTTCCTGACTCAACTGCACCGATGCATGCACCCTCCAATTTCTCCGTGAATTCCAATAGTCTTGAATTCTCATCCAAATTTGCCCTGTCAACCCCAGGTGAACCCAAAAGTTAATACATCATACTAAAACTTGAATAAATAAATAAACAAATAATCGTAGCCTACAGCACTTGTATAATAAAAACAACAACTGCGAGTACCTGTGAGCAAGCCCCCTGGTCCAAGCAAAGATTGATGCAATGCTATTTGTGCTGGTTTCACCTCCTTTTTGGTGTACTCTGTAGTGACGAGTTACAGTTCCATGTGCTGCTTCTGCCTCTATAGTCTTCCCATCTGGACAAACCTATAATAAAACACCACACAATTATTCAGATGCCCAACGCGCGCAAGAGAGAGAGAATGCGCCAAATCCATTAGAAAGAAGAAATGTTTAAAAAGAAAGTATTGCTAAACTGAAAATGTGATGGGATGTGCTTTTAAATAGATGGGGATACATACCAGGACTGATGTCATCAATCCAAGAGATCCAAATCCTGGAAAATAAAAATGAATCAGAAAGAGTTAACACTAACACTGGAGAAATCTGCAGACCGAGCAATCCCTTTTCTCCTTTGACATTCATTCCGAATCGAAGTAGCACATTCATGGTTATGATTAAGTGAAGCACAAGTAATGACCAGGTAAAAAGATTGATGCTTTTAAGTCATGAAACTAACCTTGAGCTAGGAAGTCACTCTGCACATCCCCGTCGTAATTCTTGCATGCCCACACATAAGCCCCGTCACTCTTCAGAGCATAAGCAACCATATCATCAATAAGGCGGTGCTCATACCTGTGATTTTACAGCATGTTTTTACCGGTTGAGAGTTACTGGACACAGCGAAAAGTGGTATGTGTAGTAGGATGATGAATTACTCACCATATACCCGCAGCTTCAAATTTCGACTTCCAGTTGGCTTCATACACCTCTTGGAAGATGTCCTTGAACCTGGGATCAATACAATATACTACCGGATGAAAAGAATGGCCGAATAAAGAACATGAAGTGGCAAAAAGGATGCTGACAAGAAGTTCAGGCAGTGAACGGGAATTATCTGGGGAATTTGACGTGATTTCTCAAAGCAAAATGAATTTAAAGATCAAGAAGAGCAAGAACTGGAAGGTACAAACACGACCTTCCATCGTATTTTTTGAGTATGGTATTCTTGGTGCTAAGATACAGTGGCCATTTCTTCTGATACGCAGTATTCATTGAAGCTTCGGCAAAAGCTTGGATAGACTGAACTCAACAGACAATCACGCTATTAGATCGAGACAACAAACCAAAAGCACACAGTACTATCTGGCCAAAGTTTGCAAAACTTACCTCATCGGTGTTGTACATGGAAAGGGCTACTCCACCAGCACCGGTAAAGTTATAAACCTCTAGCTCTGTCTTATCATCTGTGCCTTCTGGCACTGTAAACAAATAATGTTGCAAGTTAAACATTGATTTTTTAAGCTCTTAATTCGATACGAAGCAGTAGATCAAGAAGCGTAAATTACCAAAAACCATTTTAAGCGTCCCAGCTCCTTTAATGACTGTATCAGTTGCCTTGTATTGATCCCCAAAAGCATGTCTTCCTATGCATATTGGCTTGGTCCATCCTGATAGGAGAAGCGACACATTTTTCGATTCATTGCAACCGAACAAACAAACAAAAACAAAAAAGAAAAATTGTGAAGAGCAGTGAATTAAAGCCCTTGCGTAAAATCAAACACCTGGGACAAGCCGGGGAACATTTTTGCAGATGATTGGCTCTCTAAAGACAGTTCCTACAAACAAAAAAGCGAATTGTCACATGTCAAACACGATGGAATGATTGAATCAAAGTAAATTGCGACAAAAATAAATAAATTAATAGATATATATATAAAGAGCTTACCATTCAGGATGTTCCTAATTGTTCCATTTGGACTCTTCCACATATGCTTCAAGTCGAACTCCGTCATGCGAGCTTCATCTGTACGTATCAAATATTAAACATGAAAATGCATATACACTCTGCCATTTTCTCCGGAAGGATTACCAATTCAGCTTCTTGGTCTATGTAAACCAAGAGATTTCATATCACGAATAAACTAAATTACCTGGTGTGATGGTTGCACACTTAATTGCCACATTGTACCTACGAGAGTCCAATACAGAAAATAAGAGCACAGGAAGATTATGAGGTGTTCATTACAGTGAAAAAAACTAGGATTCTTGAAAACAAGAGGCACAACTCAGTTTTGCAGCCTTATATAATGCACATCACAACGACAAAAGCGAAAAATAGAAGAAGAAAAGGAAAAAGAAATGTAAGAAATATCTCAAATCTCAATTATATGATAAATAAGGCCATAGCATACTTTAGAGTTGCTTCTGCACTTTCAACTGTAACTTTATCATCAGTGGCGTCACGATGTGGAAGCCCGAGGTCAAAGTACTTTATATCCAACTCCAAGAAAGGTAGGATAAGCTGCAGCATAAAAGTTATGGGGCATACACATTCAACATTATTGGAAGTCAGTGAAAAGAACAAAAAGAGGAACAAAAAAAGGAACAAAATAAATGGGAAAAGAGACATATTACCTTGTCCTTGATTAACTTCCAAATGACTCTGGTCATTTCATCTCCTGCATGATTTCAAGAGGGCGAAAAAGACAAAGTTACACTTCCAAAAAACTTCTCTGGAAAACCTAAAGAATCCTTGAAAGAAGGCTTGTCCAAGTTCACTGACTTATTGACAGAATGACAGAATAAAATATGAGAATTGGTATTGAAAATATATCAACTTTCTTCCAACCAATCTTTTGGCAGCCCATGCACAAAAGCAGATTGGTAAAATAAAATTTGTAGGTTAATGTAAAACAGTAAAAGTGTAATAGATTGCACCTAAGGTCACCTAATTTCCCATGTAAATGAGTACATAGAAAGAACACGGGACACTCAAAAGAAGCAAGATTAGCTAGTCTGGTTCCACTTGCTATTTTTTGCATTTTGCTGTCGTCTTTTAATTTTACACCCTCAACATTCAAACATAAGTACATAACTAGTCTGACTCTTGTTACCAAGTTTCTCCTTAGACTACACCAAAAATAGCGAACGCCCATTTGCTTTTCTTTCTTGGACTTGTGGTACACCTAAAGGAGCAATTTTGTTTGCCACGACACCATGATTGTATCTCTTGAAACTTTGTCATACATTTTCTTGAAACCGAGCAGTAAATCCCAAAAAACAACTCTTAGCTTTGCCGCTAGAGGAGCTAGGACTAAAACAGCCCAAATAGATGTGACTGGCAAAGGACGTACGCTATTACACTATCTATGGAATTTATCATCTTTATCATATATGAAAGCTAAAAGTACCAAATCAGATGTCATGGAACACATCCACAAATCACCAGAGATCAACAACTTAACTTCACCCACTAAGCAGACACTTAAAAATCAGACGAGCATTCACCATGTTCACATGATCCCAAGTCTCAACTAACTGAAAAGTTAAAAAGAAATAGATATGTTGACATCCTAAATGTTCTCAGGAAATTGAATAGCAAAGGATTTCTTATGTGGGTACCAAATAAAATTCACTCTGAGCAAAATAGCTTAAATATGCTGGATCTATATGTTTTGTCTATACATTATACAAGATCATAAATACCCCAAAGAACACCATCTCGATCAGTAACCCGAACTTGACTAAATGCAAACAAGATTCCAAAATTTGCAATTCAACAGTTTCAAAAGGTAAGTCAAGTATATGAGTATATCTGACTGCATGGAAGATCACATAAACCGATGGACACGCAAGTTCTCAAACCCAAATAAAAAGGGACCAGCTAAACTGAAAAACTTGGATTCTTACCATCCATTTCAACGATGGGATTGGCAACCTTGATCTTTTCGAAAGCCATATATTCCTAAAAAGCTAGCTTTTATTTTTTATCCTGTAGAGCTAGCAAGATTAAAGAGGTACAGTGTAAAAAGAGAGAGATGTAAAGAGAGAGAGATGGAAAGCGGTGCAGATTGGAAGAGGTTTAATTAGGCAGCTAAAAGGAGGAAGCAGGAGTTGGCTGACTTCAATAGAAAATCGAATAAGTTATTGCAAAGAATTGAATCGGCCGGCAATTGGCCACAAAACTCAGGCCACCTAACTATTAGAACAGATAATTCTAATGAGATAATAATAATATCAAATGTGAGATAAAATAGAGTTTGAAATAAATCAGAATACGCAAGACAGAAGATTCAAACTTTTGTTTTTATTGAATTGATAAATAAAGCTTACAATGTATTTTGTATATATAGTAGAGAAATAATACGAGATAAATCTAAATACTTATCCAAATATAATTTAAATAAAATAAATAAATAATCTTTTATTAGAAAATCTAAATTTATCTTGAATATATCATCTTTATCTCTTTTTTTTTATCTCCATTCATATCTTCCGACTTTATCTTCTAATCACTCCTCAAACGTTCACGGGGGTGGAAGCGATGTTTGCCATCAACAAAGAAAATCTTCTGACTTTTTGTTGACACCCACTAGCTTTTAATTTCTTGAATTCTTTTATTTTTCAATTCTTTCGCTTCTTGGCTTTTAAGGCGTGGCTTTTTTTTTTGTCGAAAAAATCTGCTCAATTTTTTTGTGACCGCAAAAGTCTTCTTTGATCTCTCAAATACACATCTGACGGAGGGATCTATGTCTTTCAATTGCAACGAAAATAAAATAGACATATATAACATAGATATCAAAGAAAATTATATGATGATATATGTAAGAATATTTTTATTCATAAATAAAACCTAAAAAAAAACATATTGGACTCCGAAAACAATCTGTGCATTAAACATCGTCTCCGCATCTATGCCTTGCTCTGCATCTGTGGACGACAAAATATTTCTGTAGTCAACCCACAATTTGGGAAGCCAAATTGCACCCACAATTTTATTTGGGCACAAGTTGTGGCACTGCACGACGTAATGTGAATTTTTTATTTTTATTTTTATTTTTATTTCTTTTTTGCACATAGCCTGCTGATGACAATGGATGACAATGATAGATATGTAGTTTCGGATTCCTTTGGAAGAACGAGATGATCGAAGGATATAATTTAATTTTTTTTTTAATTTTTAAAAAGAGTGGAAGAGGATCGATCGCGAGGTTCACCAATATTAAAAGACTCAACCCCGCACCTAGGCTACGTCTGTGAAAAAAAAAAACAATATCTGTAATCTGAAGACAAAAGCTACGGTATTTTATTGAATGAATAAAAATGATATAATGTTCTCCTTTATATAGGAGATAAATGATCTAACAACTGAATTTAAAATAAATAAAAAACAATTATCTCATCCTAATAATAAGATAATTACTATATGTGATTTATTTCAAACTCTATTTTATCTCACATTTGATATTATTATTATCTCATTAGAATTATCTGTTCTAATACTCTCCCATGACATTCACAGTGGTTGGAGTGCGATGTTTGTCTATCTACTGGAGAAGATGACTCGAACTTTTACTTCTTTGGCTCATGGCCAGTTGCTAGCTCGATACTATGAAAAAAAAATACGCAATACATGTAATCTGAACAAATGGCTACGGTATTTTATTTAATGAATAAAAATGATATAATGTTATCCTTTATATATAGGGATAAATGATCTAACAACCGAATTTAAAATAAATAAAAAACAATTATCTCATCCTAATAATAAGATAATTACTATATGTGATTTATTTCAAACTCTATTTTATCTCACATTTGATATTATTATTATCTCATTAGAATTATCTGTTCTAATACTAACATTAAAAAACAGTATGAAAATATTCTCCTCACTGTTGTATTCATTCACTTAAGTTGGGCCGTGAGACAAGAAAAATATTTTGGATTTGTGAAGCCCTTTGTAGATTTTTTTTATATTTATTTATAAAAATGATAATCGACAATTCGACATACAAGAGTTATAGTGATGTCAAGAAGTCATTTTATGAAAGACCATATTTAATAAAAGTTTGTCTAATAATAATTAGAAAACATTTGTCCCAAGAAACCATTTTATGAAAGACAATATTCAATAAACATTTGTCTAACAATTAGAAAACATTTATCCATTCGATGCTTTCCATCCAGAGCACTAAGAAAACATATGGCTATGTGATCGATAAAATGAAAAAAAAAAAATGAAAAAAATGAAATTGGCATGTTGGAAAGGAAAAATCCCTTGAGGCAACCTAAATGGGATGGAGACGATATGCTGAAGATTTTTTTTCTGGTGGAAGATGATGGTACTCGTAAAATGCATTATGTCTTCGAAGAAGTTGTGCATTTCTAAAGATGTAGGGGTCTTGGTTTCAATAGCGGCCAAAGTCCAAAACTAAGAATGTGACTGATCGGCGCACTTCTAAGTGTCAATCTCACCCCAGTAATGTCACGGCCAATCAGAAATTTAATTGGTGAGTTAAGGTCGTATCCATGGGAAATGCAGTGAGTCGAGCACCAAAGTCGGTCTCGCCTTCTGGTTTAGGTCAACACAAATATTGAGCGTGGTGATTTGTCGGATCACCGGTTCTACAAACTAAATATACACAAAACAAAGATTTAAAACTACATAAAAGAGATAGCCGAGCTATGATCCAATCAACTACTCTCTAACCCCAACTCGTTTCCGGAAGTGTTTCGACAAACTCTAATGTTCTCGGCATTGTTAAAGGATGTCGTCTCCTATTTCCGAAACTAAGCGCCAATTTCAACAACCTAGTTTCCTATGTCGAATTCAACAGTCCGCTGACCGGATTTAACTGACCCGACACGGTCTATGCTCTATGAGACGCTCGTTAACAACGATATAAACCTCACACACGAAACCAAATCTGAACAACTCAGTCGGTTTTACACGGTGATCCTAGAACCCCTTTTCCCGTACCCTCTCGCAAAATACATATGTAAAGAAGCCACGTGTGATACGATTATCGAGTCACGAGTTCAACAAACGTCATTAGGCATAAGTTCTAGAACAATAACAACACCGAGAGTAACATCAAAACACTTCAATCAACGAGCTAAGGATTCGATTTCGAAGGCTATCACATATCTCGACTATCGGGAAATTATCTAATCATTATACTAAGCAAAATATAAGGAAACCACAACAAAAGTTAACAAAGATAAAGATCGAAAGCAAGGAGAAATTGAAATTACCGAATCGAGACGAAGAAGAACACCGGAAGAAAAAAGCGAAATCAAAATGAAATTTCAATAGCTAGTAGCACCGATCTTCGGATTACAACAACATAAAACTAATCTAAGCTAAAACTATATACAAATCTAATCTAAGCTAAGGAAAACTGAAGAAAAACGCAGCAAATCGATCTAAAAATGGAGCAGTCTCGATGATAGATCGAAATGAGGGTGTATAAAAGGTGTTTTTTCAGATCTGGACCCACCACAGGCGCCGCCCGTCAGTTATTTCCTTCACAAACTCGATCAAAGAACTTTCGAGGTGACAGGCCTCGTAAAAACGGGCATAACTTTATGTGTAGACCTCCAAATCGAGTGATTCAAAATCCGTTGGAAAGCTAATGAAATTGTCTACAACTTTCATGAAGATGTCCAGCCCAGAATATGCCTCTAAGGTGAATCAAAATGCAGATAAGTGGAAGGTATGGTTGTAGTACCACCGCGTTTTGATCCATTTGAACGTTTAAGCTTCGGGCACACGTTCCAATCCTCGTAACTCGCATTCCAGCCTTCTCGAACACCTAATACCTGTACTTAATCACAACAAATACCACACGTAATCCCTACAGGACACTAGGGTGACCGAGAGTGTAGTAAATTACACCGAAAAAGACCGAGAATCCCGGACTTTACGTCCTAGGTCCCGAAATGATAACCAAGGTGTAAATACATCAAAATACAACCAAATGTCTCCGGAAACATATAAAACGAGGTATAAACGGGGTATAATCACATAGTAAATGATAGTCAACTTGACTCCCATCAGTGACCCTTTTGGGTAAGCTAGTTTGGAATATGCTAACGGGTGATCAATCTTTTTGGATGAAGGTGCTAGTATTGAAATATGGCAGTTAGAGCTGTTAACGAACAAAACCGTTCGTGAACAAACTCGTGTTCGGCTCGTTAGTGTTCGTGATCGTTTGTTCGTTTAGCTCAAAGAGCCGAGCTTGAACATGATTGTAGGCTCGTTTGCTTAACGAACGATCACGAGTTTGGTTCGCGATCGTTCGATTATGTTCGCGAACATGCTTATATAAATATATCAATTTACACGGTTTCCCTGTCTCAAACGAGGATAAATTATTCATTAATCTAATTGATATTATAGATTGGTTTTATATAATACTTACATATTTTTATAATGATTATGTAGTGTGATATATGTGATATTAATCAATAACTTGTTATTTTCGCATTTGCACTTTATGTTTTATACCTTAACGAACCGAACTCGAGCCATACTCGAGTTGGAAGACGACGATATGTTTAACAAGTCGAGTTTGAACATTTCATATTAAACGAGCCGAGTTCGAACAAATATATTTGTTCGTTTAACAAACAAACGAGCTCGTGAGCTGAACGAGATCAAGCTCATACCACCAATACTCGTTTCAACTCGGCTCGTTAACAGCTCTAATGGCAGGTCATTTGAGGTTCCAAAGCCCTCAACATCTTACTTCTGGAAAAGCATCGATCAACATGGCTATTGCGATTATGAAACATGGTATAGGGGTGGGAAATGGTAACATTGTATGAAATTCGGAAAAAAAGAAAAGAAAAATAAATATAGCATGGCAGATGGCTATGATTACCTTAGCCAGTAGGAATAAGATACAACCGATAGCATCTGGATGAACATTTAAAAGCTCAAAGGTCCATCAAGATTCAACTTTTTCTTATGGCAAGTTAGTCATAATGCTCTTCCTACCATAGGATTTCTGTACATGAGACAGGTAATTCCATTATTTGTAGTATTTGCGTGAACAACGAGGAGTCGAACATTCGTGTGCTGAGAGTTTGTTTATAGGCCAAAAATATGTGGAAGAACTTGGTTCCGAGAGCCAGGTGGAATGACTTCTTCACCTAGCCGACCATCAGGGAGTGGATTAAGTCAAATGTCAGAAAACAAAAGGAGTGTAAGTACTGGTCTTACATCTTTAAGGATGTCATCTGCAACATTTGGCATTGGAAGAATAAACTACACAACAATTGTGGGGATCGACCTCATATTTATGTGATAGTTTCGAATATCGTTAGAAGAACGCTGAATCTTAAAGTGGGCTTGTGGGGTTTTTAGCCTGGTAATGGCTTTCTTGAAATAAAGCTATCAAAAGGTTACTTGGCCACCACTAATATGACTTTGACACAAATATCAAATTAAATTTTGGAGGAGTTCCAGATTGGTGCGTAGTGGTTCTAGGAAAAAAGATGTTTTACCAAGCAACTCAGTTACACTATTTATTTATGGAGGGGAAGGTGGATGGGGTGGAAAAAAGTAACTGAAAAATTGAGCTATTAGAGCACATGCAATAAGTCAAATAATGACATTGTGAAATATCATTTTTGTGACGTGTCCGGGGGTGATGAGATGTCTCGGGCAATAGTTCCCTTTGTGGCCGCCGTTGACCCAGAAATGGGTCGAGTTGTGGATGATGAAGACATGAGGGATGCACTTGGGTCAGTTTATGGTGGCTTGACGGTGATGCCAGAATTAGTCTTACGGGGAGAGATGCCAATATTGAGGGAAGAACAAGTGGTTCATCGGTTGAGATTGTCGGCTATTCGTCGTCTTGCGCGTGCTAGGGGTAGTTCTCCAGCCCTACTTGAAGTCGATAGCTATAGGGAGGCGCGTAAGGCTATTGTGGAGGTTGATGGGGAGATCGAGATGAAGAGGCTTTGTCCACCTAATAGGACATTTACTGTTGATTTGCCATTGGTGGAGTCTGCCGAGGAGCAGGCCCACCCGGCGCCATGAATATTTTATGTTGGAACTGCCGGGGGCTCGGCCAACCCCGTGCAGTCAATGCGTTAAAAGGCCTTGTAAATAAATATTCGCCGTCTCTTTTATTTTTGTCTCAAAACTAAGCTAAATGCGAATCGATTTGAGTATGTTCGTTGTTCATTGGGTTATAGTAGTGCCCTTGTTGTGAGTAGTACAGGGGCGAGTGGGGGGCTTGCTTTATTGTGGAACCCGGATACGGATGTTTCTATATCTACCTATAATTCGGGCCATATTGATGCAACTATCCGTAGTGCTTCTGGGATGGTCTGGCGATTTACAGGATTTTATGGCAATCCAGTGGTGAGCGAGAGGGTGCATTCTTGGGATCTGTTGCGCCGTCTGCGGGATCGGATGATGCTCCCCTGGGTTGTGGCTGGAGACTTTAATGAAGTTTTATTGCGTACAGAGCAAGAGGGCCTGCATCTTCGACCGTATCCACAGATCGCGGCTTTCCAGAGTGCTCTTGCTGATTGTGACTTGGCCGATTTGGGGTATGTTGGAGCACCGTATACTTGGTATAAACGAGCAGATGGTTTGGCGACTAGGGTTCGGTTGGACCGGGGGGTGGCCAATCTAGGATGGCGCACCATCTTTCCGCACCATTTGGTCTATCATTTATCCAGTTCCAGGTCAGATCATGTCCCTATTTTGATCTCGTCGGTTAATCCTTTTGATCGGGGCTTGATCCGATGGGCACCGGTGCCACGATACGACCCTTTTTGGATGAGGGACCAGGAGTTTGAGGAGCGTTTCAGAGCATCTTGGCAGCGAGATATCGTTCAGGGGCCCTCTTCTCTCGTTGGGAGGGTAACACAGGTTCGCGGTGAATTGCGCTGTTGGAGTTCTCAGAGGCACGGAAACCTTGGGAAACGTATTACGAGAGAAGGAGGAAGACCTACGGAAATTGCGGGAATCATCTAGTTACTCGGTCCAGCAGGAGCACAGTATTATACATCAAATAGATCAGTGGCAAACTATGGAGGAGGAGTATTGGCGGCAGCGAGGTAGAAGTGAGTGGTTGGTCATGACAGACAGGAACACGCGGTACTTTCACCATAAAGCAGCGGCGAGGAGGAAGAGGAACACTATTCACTTGATATATAATTCCCACGGGGTGGTGTGTGAGGAGCCGGAGGACATCGAACGTGTGGTTGTGGATTACTTTCAGTCCATTTACTCGTCTAATGAGATTGCGGTTGATTTGGAGGGGTTACATTTTGCAGAGCTTGAGATGGGGCAGCAGCAGCATTTGGCGGCATATTTCACGAGGGATGAGGTATGTGCTGCTTTGAAGCAGCTGCCGGGGAGAAAGTCGCCGGGCCCGGACGGCATGCATGTGGTTTTTTTACAGAAATTTTGGGGTATAGTGGGAGAGGATGTTATGCATGTGGTGTTAGATGTTTTGAATAATGGTGTTCCCCTAGGCAAGCTGAATGAAACTTATATCTCGCTGATTCCCAAAGTCGCCATCCCCTCAGTTATGACGGAGTTTCGGCCGATTGCTCTCTGTAATTCGATCTACAAGCTCATTTCTCGGGTGATAATTAATCGACTTAAAGGCGTGATTGGAGATGTGGTTTCGGAGAATCAGAGTGCGTTTATTTCAGGCCGTCTTATTACAGATAATGCGATAATTGCTTTTGAAGCGTTTCACTCACTGCAGACGGGGGCGCCGGGAAGTGATAGACATGCTGCTTTGAAATTAGACATGGCTAAGGCCTTTGATAGAGTAGAATGGCAGTACCTCTGGAGGGTTATGGAGCTTATGAGGTTTCCCTTGTCTTTTATTGATTTAGTACGGCGTTGCGTGACGTCTCATTTCATACCGTGTCTTGATTAATGGGAAGCCCAAAGAGGCAGAATAGTGCCCGACCGAGGCATTCGGCGAGGGGACCCGTTGTCGCCATTTCTTTTCATTATATGTGCGAGGGGCTTCATCGCTGCGTGCTCAATGACTACGTGCATAGAGGTGCATTGCGGGGCATTCGATTTGGACACGAGGCCGAGGTCTCTATCTCTCACCGTTGTTTGGTGATGATTGTATCTTTTCTCTTTGAGCTTTTAGATGGGGCGGTGGAGACCGCGTAATCGCTTGATGTGTATGGTGCTCTTTCTGGTCAGGTGATTAATTTTCATAAATCCAGCTTATACTTTTCAGATGAAATCTCGGTGGAGGTGCGTGAGGCAGTGTCTAACGAGCTGCATATTCCCTGTGGGGCGGTTCGAGAAAGTATTTAGGGATGCCCATTGTGGTGGGGAGGAATAAAAGTCGTGTGTTAAGCTTACTTGAGGACAAAATCCGTAAAAGGTGGTGGGCCGAAAGATAAGTCGCTTTCACCGGTGGGAAAAGAGGTGTTCATCAAATCAAGACTTCAGGCTATTCCTACATTTATCATGCAAAGGCTTCAAGATTCTATCACCCTCATTCGGGAAATTGAGAAAGCGATTCGGAGTTTCTTTTGGGGAGATACAGATAATAAACGCAAGATACATTGGAAGAATTGGGAGGCCTGTTGTTTACCGAAAAATCTGGGAGGCTTGGGGTTTCGTGATTTGGAATGTTTTAACTTGGCTTTGCTGGCGAAGCAGTCTTGGAGGATTCTGAGCAGTCCGGGTTCGTTAGCGGCTCGAGTTTTACATGCGAAGTACTTTGAGGATAGTACCATCCTTGCGGCTGGGTTGGGGTCTCGGCCGTCCTTTCTTTGGCGTAGTATTCTGGAGGGGCGGGACCTGTTGTTCAATGGGATGAGATGGCGAGTGGGGGATGGGGACTCAGTGTATGTGTTTCATGATGCCTGGACAAGTCGGCAACCTTCGTTCCGCATACCTTTTGCCGGGCACGAGCTTCCAACAGATTCCAAGGTGTCAGATTTATTTATTCCCAATTCCAGAATGTGGGATGTGCAGCGGGTTCAGCAGGTATTCAGACCATGGGAGTCGGATGCCATTTTGGAGACTATCATAGCCCCTGGTGGGCATCCAGATAGGCGGATTTGGCATTATGATCGTAAGGGAGTTTACACAGTTCGGTCTGGGTACTTTCTGGCTTTATCACTCTATCGGACAACTTCTGTGGCTGGGCCATCTTCTTCAGGCGGGGAGAGTAAGAAATGGAGGAGTTCTTTGGCGGCTTCTGTGCGACCACGTATTCGGCATTTCTGTGGAGGTGCTACATGATTGTCTCATTGCCATTGGCCGGGATTACGAGAGGAGGCAAATTGGGGATGGACGTTGCCTGGCATGTGGGGAGGTCCGGAAACTTTACGACATGTGCTTTTCGAGTGTGGGATGGCGAGATAGGATTTGGCAAGTGTCGTCATTCTATGGGATATTGGGCGCCTCATTCTCGCCTCTTTTGCGGATTTCTTTATGCGCTAGTAGAGGATCGGGTGTTCGTGACACCGCGAGATTTGTGTGGCTCATGTGGGGGATTTGGAAGGCACGTTGCTCTGCGGTGTTTGATGATCAGGCTGTTTACGTCTCCGCGGTGTGTACACGCTCTTTAGCAGCATCGGCGGAGTATGCAGAGGCTCTGGCGGCTTATCAGACGCAGGCCTCCGTCCCACACTTTGTGGATAAGTGGGTGCGTCCAGCAGAAGGTGTTATAAAGGGCAATGTTGATGCGTCGATTCATCGGCGGGAGCGAGGGTAGAGTCATTTTTCGAGATTCTCGTGGTCGATTCTTCATTCTTTTGCATATCATTTTGATCTGGGGCTCGGTGGAATATATGGAGCTAAAAGCTATTTCCTTGGCTTTAGAGAAGCGCGCATTTTGGGGATTCAACGATTACGTGTAGAGAAGCGATTGTTTGGCGTGTATCTCGAGGCTCCGTGAGACTGTCGAAGATCTTACTGACACATGGATGCCTGTACAAGACTGTTTGACCACGTTATCTAGTTTCACTTCTGCTTCCTTTACCTTTATTCGGCGTATGGGGAATGTCCCTCACAGCCTTTTAAATTTCGACGCTTTATTAGTTTTAACTCGACATCTTGAGGCTTCGCCCATGGGTGTCCTACAGTACTGTTTGTGGATATTCTTTAATAATAGTTCTTTCCCTCAAAAAAAAAAAAAAGATTACAATAGCTCAAAAAGTGACCGTCTAATTCTTTGGGCCGTGGATGTGGTAGTGGTTCTGCCCACTACCATGTTCCCGTCGGCTTAATGAAAAGTGAATAAAAAAATAATGTCACTTATTTTCCCCCAAAATTTTCGATTCTTTGTATTATCACCCTTTCACCACTGCTTTCCCTATGCTCTATTTTTCATCAATGAAGAACAACTTCGGCTAGCGCATGTCAAGATTTATATTGTAAAATTGATGAACTCAACAATTTGTTTGATCCATTAAAAGCACTTCATTTTGCAGAAACAAGGTGAGTTTTTATAATCAATCATCTGATTTTTATTATCACGGTGTAGGATTCATCACGGTGACACAAAGCGCCGGTAATACAAAGTGCCGGAGTAGATAGCGATGGTGGTACAATTAGTGTTCGATGGTTTTGATTCAAGCGTCATAAATCAAATCTATCGCAAAAAATGTGAAGTACCAGGGGTTTAACAACTGTTAATCTAGAAAGGCCGGATCTTGAAGGCAATCGAACTTTACAAAGCTAAGGTATACAATCCTTGATTCCGTATGCTTATTGACTAAGAAGTTTTTTATGCTTTTCCCCTAAACTATATTGTTAAGTGGACAATTAATTGACAGGGAACTGAAAGTCATTTTGTGTGCTCATCAATAGGGTGAATGTTAAGTGTAAGCCCAAAGTTTCTTCTTGATTATATCTTGGCTGTTCAGATTGTGTTCCTTCGCTTCTTTTGTGTGTCAAAGATGACCTAAAGAGTGGCATAGTAAAAGAGTGAGCTGACTTTTGGCTTTAGGCATTGTTGTATTTAGCAAAAAATAAATAAATTACATGTGTTGATGATTCATTGGTTTGTTCTAGAAGGGATAGGTACTGGATATTAGTCGTTTGTGTTTCTTGTTTAGTTAGTGATACCTTAAAATTATGGTAATTGTACTCTTGTCTTGCATCTTTAGATTCCGTTTTACATGACTCTCTCTTTTGTCGTTTAAAAAAGAATTGGACTAGAAATTGATTATTTACTTTTTCATGTCAATGGAGTCCTTGTTTTGGTCGTGAAAAAATCTATCTCTTGCTCCTTGGGCGGTTACTTTTGTGTGTTTGGTTGGTGTTTGGAGTTCACTTGATTTTGCTTGGGTTGACGATGGGTGGTCCGTGTTTTATGAAACGTGTTGAATTGGTGTTGTTGGGTTTTGAGAATGAATGTGATGGCTTCTGCTTGTGCTTAGATCGTGTTTCTGCATACATGTTATGTGCTGATTAGTGATGGTGAATTGGATTGTTGTTTATTTTATTTATTATTGCTTGAGTTTTTGTGTTTGCTTGAGAAGATGGTGACTGAGTTTGATGGCTATTGACATTTCCTCAATCAAGTTTTGGTAGCTAAATTTAAAGTCACGTGTTTTATTCATTAAAATATTTGATGAGAAGTGTGGGAAGATATTACAAAAGTGCTTATATTTATTTAGATGAATGAAATGTGTGTAATTATTGCAGGTGCTGAATTGATTGAAGGGGGGTGCTTGGTGGAAATTTATGATCTTATTTCAGCAAGAATCTTTGTTGTATGTAAATGTAATACTTTGGATCAACTTTTTCACAGCCAAATATACCTCTATTAACCGGGGTGGCATTAGTGAAATTATTAACAAAATTCATAAACCTAACACATTCAAAAATTTAGCATGTGAGTGAATGGTGCAAGGATTATTTGAAATCATTTTGAAATTCTCAAAATCATTTTGAGAATCGAGGTCTTCTGTGTTCTCTGTTAGAGGTAAACACAGTGGTTTAGCTTTTTTTGTGTGAGGTTTTTGAATGTGCTGTTTGCTCTTGATTTCTGCATTATAGTAGTCCTATTAATACTAGTTTTGCTGGGTAGGTTCTGTTTGTGTTCTGGGTAGGTTGTAATGCCAACTAGGATAATTTCACTCCTTTTACATGTTAAGTGACATTGTCATATTTCAATTTTTGTCAAAATAAATGGCCCAAAAAAAAGGGAGCCATTACAACCGCCCTTTTTAGTTGGAGTTTGGTGTGAGTTGTAATGAACCTCCTGTGTGACTTTTTTCACTTTGTATAAATTCATTTTAGTTTGCTTAAAAAAAATTATACTCTCTCCGTTCTATAATAATCACATGATAATTCTTAAAAAATTATGTTTAAATAACTAGCAGAAGTGACATTTTCCAAAACATCATTTATTGTAATTTTTTCTACTTTACCCTTATTTAATACTAGGGAGGAAGTTAAAAGGAATACTGCATTAATTGTATCATGGGGTTTTTAGTCATTCAGATCCAAAGAAATCATAAGATTAAATCACGTCCCTAATAAACGTGTTTTTAGCAGAATCGCCTTCGGATAATTTAAAACGGAGGAGTATAAAGACTAAAGAGCGACAATGAATTTCGTGAGGGAGAGAAAAATAACTTCATCATATATTAAGAGACGTAAAATACTAATGAGTTAAAATGTATTTCATGAAACGTCAAACTCAGACTTAACGTTAATGAGCCTAGATTGAATCATCAAACTACACACTCTGTCTTGAATCAAGCTTAAAAACAATATGTAGTCCATAAAATAGTTTAGCATCCTTACGGGGATGACAACAATGAATATGAAAAAAACAGAATGTGCCAACATACCATGCATAATAAATATATACTTTTATTATTATAACCTAACTTTAGACCATACATTACCGATACAATACCAGTAAAAAAGTAAAAGAAAAAAAGAGAGAGTGTTTTTACATAAGAAGATATACCCCTTCCCCATGCAATAAAAAAACATAACTATTCGTTCGGTGCTTCTTAAAAGTATATCACGGTAAATTTACTGTGACATCACAATTCAATTTAGTTTTGATCTTAAAAACGTTGAAAATGGATATTCAATATCTCCGTAGAATTGAATGTTGTACTTAAATTTGATTTTTAAAAAGTCGAATATCACTATGCATGATATCCGACAATAAATTTGTTGTGATGCTTAACAACAGGCCCGCTGTAAGGATCAGATTAATCATTATTTATTATGTGATCCCAATCCCATATGCTTATTCCGTTTGAATTTATCTCGGCGCATTATAAAATCACACGTATTAAGGAGGTGAATTAATCGATTAACTTTTACAATAAAATATAAAATGTCCTAGATATAATTAATGAGGCACCTTTTTTATATATCTACTAATGTAATAATTAAGGGTAAATCAAGTAAAAACACAATAAATATTGTATTGGGAAATTGTACTGTCTCATATAAAATAAAATAAATTTTTTTATCAACTACCTCAGTTATTATGAAACGGAGAAGTATAGCATTAGTCTAAAGTTATAAAAGTTGTAAAAGACAAGTTTGCAGTCTTTTTTTTTTTTTTGGAAAAGGAAGTTTGCAGTCTTTAAAGAAAAAGAAAAAACATATATGTTCAAGTTTTTGTCTGAAGAAGAATAATAAAATCTGCTTTACCTTTGTTGTACTATCTCTCTTCCACAATGCCACACTCATTCATCCTTCTCCTTCAAGCTCAAGCTTTACTCATCGTTTTCACACTCATTCCCCCCACCCACTCTCATTACCGCTACTCCAACTCCGCACCTTCTCCTTACACGGAGTGGAAGTCCGCTAGAGCTACTTACTACGCCGCCGCAAACCCACGTGACTCTGACGGCGGAGCTTGTGGATTCGGTGATTTAGACAAGAATGGCTACGGCAAAGCTACAGCTGGTCTTAGCCAAGTGTTGTTCGACAAAGGTCAGATCTGTGGCGCCTGCTTTCAAGTTAGGTGTGCTGAGGATTTGAGATGGTGTATACCTGGGACCTCTTTGATTGTTACCGCTACCAATTTCTGTGCTCCAAATTATGGTCTTGAAGCTGATGGTGGTGGCCATTGTAATTTTCCTAATGCCCATTTTGTGCTTCCCATTGAAGCCTTTCAGAAAATTGCTAGCTGGAAAGCTTCTAATATGCCCCTTCAGTATCGCAGGTACTGCTTTAATTAACAAGTGCTTTTATGCTAAAGTTTTCCTTTTTAATGGTTTTTCATTTGTCATACAGAGATTATGTACTACTCTGCTAACAAACAAAGTTATCGACTTTAGGCAAATTTTAATGGTAATGTAAGCTGTTCATATCCATTTTGAATCTTTCAGAAACAAAGCAACATAAAGTTTAATCTTTTTTCTCAAATGGAGACTATAAATTAATTGGTCCATTCCTTGAAGGGCGTCTTTGGTGACTACCATTTTGGGCACCGCAGTACAATCAACTTTTCGACAGTCTATTAGAGCTGAGAATGAACTTACTCAACTTTTCAGTGGTCGACTGCCCAACACACAATTCTCAACTCTAGAATTAACTTTTCTCTCGTTGGTTGTTTTCAGTGTGTTGCCACACTAATAACGGTGCCCTTATTTGAAACATATGTTATTGTTTAACTTTCTGACATTTGATTTAGATTTCGATTATAGTTTAACCATGTATAGCTTAATTGGGGTAAATGCTTGTAGTTCAAGGATAGGATACTGAAACGGTGAAACCTTATTCTTTAACCAACTCTGAACTGAAAGAGTTGTTCATTGTTGATGGTATGTTAAAGCATTGGTTGATATTGGTATTAGGCATGGACTAATGCATTTTCCGGGAGATAGGTGACTATATGTGTTTCCTTCAAAATGGCTAAGCAGAAATTCATACACAGTGCATGGTGGTTCAGATAGATGCGTTTGTAAACCCATACATTATGAAAACTGGACTCTACCGCTGTACACATCCTTTATATACTAGGAAGACACAACCAAACTGAAGTACAATAGAAAACTGAACGCTAACCAACTCCAAAAGCGGTCTAACTAACTTTTACATCAACTGTCTGTGACATGCCTCAGTGAACTTCAGCTCTAACTTGTTTGTTTTGGTTTGCCACTAGATCATCACCCTGCCGTTACGTTTCATGTAATGCTGCTGCCCTTGAGCGTAACAGAAAACCTCCTCCTGGCTCCTGTTGTGAATAATTTGACAATTTCCACATATATGCTTATGTCTGTTATTATTGCTTTTGCTTGAAAAATTCTCCATTAATCGTGTTTGTTCTTGTTTTGAGATGCTAGAGCCTAGAGAGAGAATTCCACAAGTTTAGTCCCTATCTTTTCACTGGTCTTGTTGATTCATGCTAGTTATGATCATGCTTCCAACAGGGTGAAATGCAGAAAGGAAGGAGGAATTCGTTTCACGCTTAATGGTGCTGGGATATTCTTATCGGTGATGATCAGTAATGTTGCGGGTGCAGGAAACATAGAGGCGGTGAAAATAAAAGGGTCAAGAACAGGATGGCTCCAAATGGGTAGGAATTGGGGCCAGATATGGCATATTAATGCTGATCTAAAGAATCAACATCTATCTTTTGAGACTAGTGACAGTGATGGAATCACTATTGCATCTTACAATGTTGCTCCCAATGACTGGAGTTTTGGTCAGACATTTGAAGGCAAGCAGTTTGATGCATAGGAACACCACCATTTTATTTTATTACTACTACTACTACGAGGAAACATTAATTATTCTCCCAATTGTCTATTCAAAACGGCCTAAGAAGTAAAGATATGTGGAGGGACGGGACCCTTTAAATGCACCAATTGCAAACCGCAAACATTCTGTGAGACCATATGCATGCATTTGACCTTTTTCCAAGGTCGATTGTGACAAGAGTTGAGATTATAAAACAAACACTGAATGTTATGTGGTGGTAAGCCGAGTGTATGGTGAGATCACCGATGTTGTATGTATATGGACATTGTATGGAATTTTGGTGTTAACAAAATATATCATCATTATTGTTCTTCTTGTATTGTATTTGTATGTATGAAGATTATCTCTATTGCAGCACCATAATGTTATTAGATATGAGTGGCACATATATGTGTAAATAAAAGACAAAGCATCACTTACGTCTGTTGGTGTAACGAAGAGGAATCTCCCAACAGCAACAAGTGAGAGATATGTATTTTGAAAAGTATCAGCTAGCTAGCCTAGGACTCTAGGAGTGCATCAACTCTTAAACCAACTTTATTTGTCTTGAATAGTCTTAATTTTTTATTTTTTTATTTTTTTCTTTGGGGTCCCCATACTACGTTGCATTCCACTTTATTATTATTAGACATAAAAACTGATCCTATTAAACAACATTTCCAAAAAAATTGATTCTAAAATTGAATTTATTCATACCTGGATGGATGGCTCCGTTTGGTTTCGGACTGACTGGATCCATTTGGATCCAAGAAAGAGAATGAATTATAAAATATAGTGAAGTAATGATGATAAAGTTGAAAAGTTGTATTGAAATTTGTGTAGTTAAAGTAATGATTGTTGATTTGAAATATTATATTGAAAAAGTAATGGTTAAATAGTGTAATGAGTGTATAAAGTGATGGATTAATATTATTTTATTTGTTGATGTTGATTGATTGATGAAAGAATTTATAATAAAATAATAGAATTAATAAAATAATAATAAATAAGTTAGTGGGGTAAATAAAATATTGGTTTGGGATCCAAATGGATCAACCTAGTCCCAAACCAAACAAGGGCGGGATTGGATCTAAAAGTGCCCCATTTAGATTTAAAAAAAAGTAGTTTGTTTGTTTTTTTTTTCGAAAAAACTATTTTTTTAAGTATTAAAACAATGTAGTTTTAATGTTAAATATCAATTTCATTAACAATTTTAAATACTTTTCCAAAGATGAATGCAATGTGATATGAGTAGCAAAAGAAATAACAACAATAATGCATGTAATATGACGCCGGAGAGGCGGCCTGCGGCGGATGTTAGCGGTTCGAGTCCGCTTATCTCCAACTCATGAGCTTAGTCAATACAAAGCTATATGATAGCATCCAATTTTTCTCATTCGGTGGTTCGATCTAGGCTTTTATCATTCATAGACGTTGATAAGAACCATTCATTTAGCAGCATCTTAGGATGACACAACCCTTAAATTGAAAATAAAAATGAAGGGCGATGTTCAAACGAGAAAAGGCTGACGGTTGATACCCAAAGACGATGAAGGGCGTAGTATTCTACAAAATAACAAAAAAAAAAAAAAAAAAAAGATGATAGGAATCGAGTATCTTAAAAAAAAACCTTGTGTGTGTCAACACGGGAAATTTTATTATGGTCCTGGACCAATGATGACTTGGTGATCCAGGACCAATAGTGTAATATTCCGATTTTCGGGAAAGGGCAGACGTGTCTTTTTGCGAAGACGAAATATTAGGTTCGGTTTCCTTTTATTCGGAGTTAATTAGTTTGGGACGTTTTATATATATAATTTGAGTTTTATATATATAATTAAAAGAAAATTCATTTTAGTGATCAAGGGCAATTAAGGAAAAGATTGACCCTTTTTTTAATGTTTAGACCTAGCCTAAAAATCGAAATTGATCTAACAATTCCTCCCTTATGCGATTGAGAGAAAGAGAGAGAGAGAGGCTAGAAAGTTCTTCACTTTTGCTAAGGGAAAGGTTGATCGTTTGAAACGGATTCAAGAATTGGACTCGGCGTAAAAGCACACAGATTTTGGCATCGATTACATGGGATTGTAGCAGATTTTCGGAGCGATTTGGATCGATTTGGGGTTTTGCAAAAGGTAGAAACTTGATCCTATGAATTTCATCATTAGTTGTAAGGAATTGATCATGTTTTAAGACGTCTTGGTGTTAGAAACATGAATCTTTGTTTTGGTTAATGACTATAATTGTTATAGTGCGTTTAGATGGGGATTTTGTGTTGTTGTGTTGATTATTTCTTTGGTTTTGTGTTGAATTACGATCCGGAAATCGCATGGTGATGAAGTTAGGGTTTAGGTCGAACCCAGGTGAGCAGCGTCGGTATTCTGCAGACGAGCGTCGACTTAGTTCCACCTTGACGCAGCGTCTGGTTGTATTGGACGGGCGTCTGGTGCTATTTTACATTCGAGATTGAATCGTTTTGGGTGGACGAAGGTCCACTATTTTGGAGCAGGCGTCGATAAAGCTTGAACGGGCGTCCAAGTCTTTAAACGGGCGTCGATTACATCTTGCCTCCTTTATTGTTAATTGTTGTTTAGCCATATATATACATGCTTTACTTACCTAAAATCTATAATTATGATATGTTAAACATGGTATAACTTAGACAAGCCTGAATTGAGCTTACGATTCGTTCGATTTAAAACACCGAATGTACTCTTAAAGGGAGTTGAAGTTCGGATCCGTCGGAAGAACATGATAGGCTTGTGCTTTGATGAATTAGCATTCATCAATGTCTGTATATGTCTTAGGACTTGTCCGTGTCTAGTGGTCTGTAAAGAGAGTAGTATGTGTGAGGAGATTATTTGAAAATACTTAGGTTGGCTAGTTAATAACTTAATAAACAACGTATGTGACTAGTAAAAGATTAAACAACATGTCTCTCTTGGCTGGGCACCGGGCTAAATCGCGATGCATGTGCTACCTCTGAAGGTGGAAGAACTTCGTGGGTCAAAAGACCCTAAGTGCGGAGGGACTCTGTTTGAGGTGTGCGTGCTATCGGAGTCTACCTTTTCTAGACTTCGTGGGTATTGGTGTGATCCATTGATATGTTGCAAAAGAGTGTTCCCAAGGTAGAAGAACTCAGTGGGTCAAAGACCACTAAGTCTGAGAGGACTCTGCTTTGAGGGGATCGCGTAGTGCCCTTGAGTGCGGTTGTAACATAGATAGGTTAAGTTAAAGCAGATTAGTCACAGCGTGTTGATGAGCATGAAGTGAACCCTAGATGGAGTTGGTCTCATTTAATCAACTAATTAAATAAATGTCTATTCGTTATAACTATGATTGTTTTCATAGCTTCTCTTTCTTTCTAAGTCGTTGTACTTACCTCGAATGCATACTTTTTCTATGTGTTTGGGGACGAGAAGAACGAAACAGTTTTCGAGGAAGAGTTTGACGACGACGTTTGACGCCGCTCGTTGAAGAATCAAGATGTTTCTTTTCTGCTTTTCTTTGGTTGTACTTTCCGTACTTTTGAGGTAGAATACCGTTTTTGACGATTTGTCGTAGTTTGTCTTTTGGGATTTTTCGTACTTTTCCAAATGTAATAATTTACATTTCTACCCTTTAGATTTCTTTTCTACTCTTTATTTTTGGGAAAAATTTTATATACCCGAGTTTGCTTCCGTTTGCCTTCATTTTGATACGACGTAGTAGAGGCTTACGTATAAAATGAATTTATATTTATTTTATACGTGCCGAACGTTTCTTTTCCGGATAAGGACTCGGTGTCCGGGAACGGGGCGTTACAGTTGGTATCAGAGAGAAAGCGTTCTTTAGACTTCCTTTCCTTAAGATAAGTTTCTTTAGATCTTTAGTAACGTCTGGTTTTCTTGATCTTTCAGCATGGTAACGACAAGAAGAGGCGTTCGTGGAGCTGAGAGCTCAGGGGTTAGACAAGGGGCAGAGAGCCCAGTGCCCGTAGTAGGGGGTGGTTTTGTGGCGAGAATCCTTCGTCTCGTTTGAGTCTTTCGCCACCACCCCATACGACCACGCCTACACCACGGTCTCAACAGGATGTGTCACCGAGGCGCATCGAGAACCGCCACCCCGACCACCGCCAAGATATAACTACATTTATGGAGAGCCTGGACAAGCACTATTCGTGTCACCATGTAGTAGTGGCGACATTCCACCGATTAGTGCGCCACCACCAAAGACCAATGTGTATCCACCACCATCTAGTGCTTATCCTCCAGTGTATCCTCGGCGAAGGGTCTCTTTACCCTCCTCGCACTTGTAGGTCATGTTCCTCAACCTCTGGTACCACCTTCACCACGCTTTGACCACCAAAGCAAGGCGTCGGTCATCTACCCTTTGGTTTTCAGCGGACCTCAGCGGCATCGGTTTTATCGAGTACTATCCGTGTCGAGAATGAGCCTCAAGTAATCTCACCTTATCCTCAACATCAGCGATGATCGGCCGCATGTATCTTATGGTTACCCTCAGGTTCACCCACCGATTAGACCGGCTTTTGAGCAAGCACCAACGGTGGATTGGTATACAAGATTGAGGAGAAATCGAGTTGAGAACTTCTTTGGTAATGTGGAGCATTCTAAAGCGAGAGGAATGGATAAGAGGATTCGAGAAAGCTTGTAGGAACATACATGTTCCTGAGACGAGAGATAACACAGACTAGCGATCGATTTATGTTGGGATCGTGAAGCATGGATTGATCTTTGTTCAAAGCGACAACGGTAAGGTAACGGTTGGGAAGGGTTCAAGACGATGTTTTATAATGAGTACTTCCCGTTCTGATTCAAGCGAGATAAAGCAAGTCAATTCACTGAAGCACAAGCAAGGTAATCATCGGCGATGTCCCATACACTAATAAATTCAATGAGTTAGGAAGGTTCTATCCGGAATTGATGAAAGTGGAAGAGAGAAAGATGGCCTCTATAAGGATGGGTTGGCTACGAGATTGATCGGGCATGCTAGGATTCACGGCAAATATGGCGAGTTGATGAATAAAGCCTTGGAAGTCGAAACTTTCGGGAAGAGAGCTACGTGGTTGTTAATAATAAGAGAAATTTTGGGACAAGTCAAAGCGATTATAGGGGCGCCACGGCAAGCGACCAAGAAGACTACGGCTCTACAAAGCAGGCTAAGGCCCCGAGCAATTGCACCACTTTGCCCCAAGTGCAGCGAAAATCATACGAGAGAGTGCGAGCGAGTAGTAACGGTTTATTACGTTTGTGGTGAGCAAGGACACTTTTCTAGGCGTGTCCAAGCGGAGAGAAACAAGAGTGGTTCGAGCCAAGGTAGCGGGAGAGCGGCCCGAGCCGACCGGTTCGAGTTTTTGCGGCGGATGCTAATTTTGTGGAACCAGAGGATGACGTTATTTCGGTACCATGTTTTGTTTCATTCTTTTGTTAAGATATTTTATAGCGTGATTATTCATGTTGTAACTATATTTAAATAAATGAATATGCATCCTAAATGCGATAATGTTAGAAAACTTAGTGGTCAAGGCTTTGTTTGACACGGGAGCGTCAAATACTTTTGTGTCAACCAAGGTAGCTAAGAAGTTGGATTTACCTTCAGAGCCTTTAAGAAACACTTTGGAGATAACTACGCCGTTAGGGAAAGTAACAAGGGTAACTAGAATGATACCACAAGTGGAAGTTCGAGTCGGACCTTATCGATGTAAGAGCAACTTTACAGTTTTGGACTTTTCGGATTTTGATGTAATCCTCGGAATAGATTGGCTATCCGAGAATTATGTACACTTGGATTTGTAAAGAGAAGAAAGTGACTTTTAAAGTACACGGAAATCGGACAAGGCGTATCAAGGAATGTATACAAGCCGAGTAAGAAGAAACATCCGATCATGCTCGCGGTTAAAGCGATAAGGGCTTGTCAGAAGGGTTGTGAGGGCTACTTGTTGTATGTAGTGGACGTGGAACAAGTGAAGCCTAAGTTAGAGGAGACTCCCATAGTGAGGGAATACCCTGAGGTATTTCCAGAAGAGTTACCGGGAAACATGCCGGACAGAGAGATAGAGTTTGAGATCCAGTTGATACCAGGAGCGGCACCAGTTGCTAAGGCACCTTACAGAATGGCACCGGCTGAATTAAAGGAGTTGAAAGCTCAACTTAAAGATATGCTTGAAAGGAACATAATTCAGCCCGATTACCTGCGCCAGGAGGAGCCCTGTTTTGTTCGTGAAGAAGAAAGATGGCGGCATGAGAGATGTGTATCGACTACTGAGCAACGAACAACCTTACCATCAAGAATAAGTATCCTCTACCAAGAATAGATGACTGTTTAATCGATTGCGAGGGTAAGAAAGTGTTCTCAAAGATTGACTGAGGTCGGATATCATCAAGCGAAGGTTAAAATAGCGAGATATACCGAAGACGGCTTTGATGACGAGATATGGACATTATGAGTTCCTTGTTATGCCTTTTGGGCTCACTAATGCTCCATCTGCATTTATGGATTTGATGCGGCGAGTCTTCATGCCGTGCTTGGATAAGTTCGTGATAGTGTTCATAGGCGATATCCTAGTTTACTCTGGGGACGAGAAAGAACGAGGAACACTTAAGGATAGTGTTGGACACACCGAAGAAGAATCGGTTATGCGCAAAGTTTTCCAAGTGTGACTTTTGGTTGGATCGAGTGAGTTTCTTGGGTCATGTAATTTACGGAGATGGTATTCAAGTTGATCCGGCAAAGATCGAGCGATTGAGAATTGGCCTAAACCTACCACAGATCTCGAAGTAAGAAGTTTTCTTGGGTTGGTGGTTACTACCGGAAGTTCGTGAAGATTTCTCGAAGATAGCTACTCCACTCACCAGTGACACGAAGAATGTGAAATTTGAATGGACTAATGAGTGTGATAAGGCCTTTCATACCTTGAAGAGTAAGTTGACTACGGCACCAGTGTTAGCGATTCCGGAGATTTTTGATAACTATGATGTCTACACGGATGCTTGGGGACGGGTTTTGGGTTGTGTGTTGATGCAAGGAGGAAAAGTGATAGCTTATGCATCTAGGCGATTGAAGGTACATGAGAAGAACTACCCGACACATGATCTAGAGTTGGCGGTAGTAGTTTTGCCTTAAAGACTTGGAGGCATTACTTATATGGGGTTAAAGCAAGGATCTTCACCGACCATAAGAGTTTAAAGTATTTCTTCACACAAGAGAACACGAATATGAGGCAGAGAGAGATGGTTAGAGTTCGTTAAGGACTATGATTTGGACATTCGGTACCATCCGGGTAAAGCGAATGTAGTGGCGAGGCGCTCTGAGTAGAAACCGGTGTTTGCGGCTTCGGTGTTGAGGTAATGGCGAGAAAGGTTAGATGGGTTGGAAATCGAAGCTTTGATCGAGTTGAAGACAGACGGTTTGTGGCACCGTTGTTAGCAAGGTCGAGTTGATGGATGATATTCGGGAAAGCAAGGCGAAGACCGGTTTTGTTGGATTTGAAGCGTGTTGCTAGGGAGAAGCTTCACGGTTGGTTACGTGTTGGATAAGAGTGGAAATCAGTGGTATCGGGATCGTCTATGTGTGTACAATGTTGGCGACTTAAGACAAAGAGTTATGGAAGAAGCACATAGGATAGCTTTTGCGGTTCATCCGGTGCTACTAAAATGTATAGAGACTTAAAGGAAAGATTTTGGTGGCCTCGATGAAAGTGGAGATAGCCAAGTTTGTGGCGAGTGTGATGTATGTCGAAAGGTTAAGGCGGAGCATAGAAGACCGGTGGAATGCTTAAGCCATTGGATATCCCGAGAATGGAAGTGGGATAAGATCACAATGGACTTCATCACGGATTACCTAAGACAAGAGGCGGACACGGCGCAATTTGGGTAATCGTGACCAGATTGACCAAATCGCCCATTTCTTACCGTACAAGGTCGACATGCCATTAAAGAAGATGGCGACACTTGTATCTGGACAATATAGTGAAGCTACATGGAGTTCCAATCTCGATAGTTTCGGACCGTGATTCGAGGTTTGTAAGTCGGTTTGGAAGAGCTTGCAAGAAGCCTTCGGGACCAAGTTGGATTTGAGCACGGCTTTTCACCCTCGAGACGGATGGACAATCTGAGAGGACCATCCGGACACTCGAGGACATGTTGAGAGCTTGTGTTTTGGAGGTAGGCGGATCATGGGATGATTACCTATCGGTAGCGGAGTTTGCCTACAACAACAGTTTCCATGCAAGTATAGGCATGCCGCCCGTTTGAAGCGTTGTATGGGAGAAGATGCCGCACGCCACTTGTTTTGGGATGAAGTCGGGAGAGACAGATTACGAGGGCGAGAGATGGTTGAACAAGCAAAGGAAAGGGTTCGATTGGTCAAGAAGAATCAAAAGCGACTCAAGGCAGAGCAGAGAAAAGTTGGGGTGATGTTAGAAGACCTCTTGAGTTTGAAGTCGGCGATAGAGTTTACTCTACGGGCTTCACCGATGAAGGGAGTGAAACGCTTTGGACAAAAAGAAGCTAAGTCCAAGGTATGTTGGACCTTTTGAGGTTTTGAGAGAGTTGGGGCGTTAGCTTATAAGCTTGATTGCGAGAATCAATGTCGAGAGTCCATAATGTGTTTCACGTTTCGATGTTGAAGAAGTGTTTGACGAAGAATGATGTGGAAACTACGGTTGACCAGGAATCTTACAAGATAACCTTGCATATGACGAGAGACCAATCAAGATTACGGACCGGAAAGAAAAGATGATTAAGAGGCGGATGATCCCGCTTGTGTTAGTTCGATGAGCAATCATTCACCCGAGGAGGCAACTTGGGAAGTGAAGCGACATGCTTAGTGAGTTCCAAGAGTTTGGGGATTTACCAGGTATATGTTCTAGTTTCGAGGACGAAACTCCTTTTAAGGGGAGAATGTAATATTCGATTTTCGGAAAGAGGCGAGACGTGTCTTTTTGCGAAGACGAAATATTAGGTTCGGTTTCCTTTTATTCGAGTTAATTAGTTTGGGGCGTTTTATATATATAATTTGAGTTTTATATATATAATTAAAAGAAAAATTCATTTTAGTGATCAAGGGCAATTAAGGAAAAGATTGACCCTTTTTAATGTTTAGACCTAGCCTAAAAATCGAAATTGATCTAACAATTCCTCCCTTATGCGATTGAGAGAAAGAGAGGAGAGGCTAGAAAGTTCTTCACTTTTGCTAAGGGAAGGTTGATCGTTTTCAGAACGGATTCAAGAATTGGACTCGGCGTAAAGAGCACAGCATTTTGGCATCAGTTCTGTGGGATTGTAGCAGATTTTCGGAGCGATTTGGATCGATTTGGGGGTTTGCAAAAGGTAAGAGAAACAGTCCTATGAATTTCATCATTAGCTGTAAGGAATTGATCATGTTTTAAGACGTCTTGGTGTTAGAAACATGAATCTTTGTTTTGGTTAATGACTATAATTGTTATAAATGCGTTTAGATGGGGATTTTGTGTTGTTGTGTTGATTATTTGCTTTGGTTTTGTGTTGAATTACGATCCGGAAATCGCATGGTGATGAAGTTAGGGTTTAGGTCGAACCAGGTGAGCAGCGTCGGTATTGCAGACGGCGTCCCAGCTTAGGTTCCACCTTTGACGAAAGCGTCTGGTTGTATTGGGCGGGCGTCTAAGGTGCTATTTTACATTCGAGATTGAATCGTTTTGGGTGGACGGCGTCCACTATTTTGGACAGGCGTCGATAAGCTTGAACAGGCGTCCAAGTCTTTAAACGGGCGTCCCGATTAGATCGCCTCCTTTCTATTGTTAATTGTTGTTTAGCCATATATATACATGCTTTACTTACCTAAAATCTATAATTATGATATGTTAAACATGGTATAACTTAGACAAGCTGAATTGAGCTTACGATTCGTTCGATTAAAACACCGAATGTACTCTTAAAGGAGTTGAAGTTCGGATCCGTCGGAAGAACATGATAGGCTTGTGCTTTGATGAATTAGCATTCATCAATGTATGCGTGTATGTCTTGCAGACTTGTCCGTGTCTAGTGGTCTAGGAAGAGAGTAGTATGTGTGAGGAGATTATTTGAAAATACTTAGGTGGCTAGTTAATAACTTAATAAACAACGTATGTGACTAGTAAAAGATTAAACAACATGTCTCTCTTGGCTGGGCACCGGCTAAATCGCGATGCATGTGCTACCTCTGAAGGTGGAAGAACCGTGGGTCAAAAAGACCCTAAGTGCGGAGGGACTCTGCTTTGAGGTGTCGCGTGCTATCGAGTCTACCTTTCTAGACTTCGTGGGTATTGGTGTGATCCACTCGATATGTTG
This sequence comes from Gentiana macrophylla, assembly GCA_026214975.1. NCBI lineage: Eukaryota > Viridiplantae > Streptophyta > Magnoliopsida > Gentianales > Gentianaceae > Gentiana > Gentiana macrophylla. The sequence continues at coordinate 140,994,790 of CM047806.1, forward strand.
CAAAAGAGTGTTCCCAAGGTAGAAGAACTCAGAGGTCAAAGACCACTAAGTCTGAGGGACTCTGCTGAGGGATCGCGCGTAGTGCCTTGAGTCGCGGTTAGAACATAGATATGTTAAGTTAAAGCGATTAGTCACAACGTGTTGATGAAAGCGTAAGTGAACCCTGGGAGATGGAGTTGGTCTCATTTAATCAACTAATTAAATAAATGTCTATTCGTTATAACTATGATTGTTTTCATAAACTTCTTTCTTTCTAAGTCGTTGTACTTACCTCGAATCATACTTTTTCTATGTGTTTGGGGGCGAGAAGGCGAAACGAGTTTTAGAGGAAGAGTTTGACGACGACGTTTGACACCGCTCGTTGAAGAATCAAGATGTTTCTTTTACGCTTTTCTTTGGTTGTACTTTCCGTACTTTTGAGGTAGAATACCGCTTTTGACGATTTATGTCGTAGTTTGTCTTTTAGGATTTTTCGTATTTTTTCCAAATGTAATAATTTACATTTCTACCTTTAGATTTCTTTTCTACTCTTTATTTTTGGGAAACATTTTATATACCCGAGTTTGCTTCCGTTTAAGCCATTTTGATCTGACGTAGTAGAACTACGTATAAAATGAATTTATATTTATTTTATACGTCTTGAACGTTTTTTCCTGATAAGGACTTCGGTGTCCTAACGGAGCAGGCGTTCTGAATAGAAAAATGACAAATAACACAAGGCCCGAATGTAAAATATAAATCACATGTATTGGCGTTTTTCTGCTTCTTATAAGGCATTTTATTGGTGACCAGAGATGATATGGTGGTGCCTGACCACCATAAAACCACCTGTGTCAACACTATTCTAAATTCTAAATTGGAATCATAATTTTGTCGTTAAACGTAGTCGGTGAGGCGGAGTTGAGCAGCAACAAGGACTCTTCTCTTATTTTCTTCTTGCGTGCTTCGGTGATCAAATTCTAGTTTGAATCTCCCGGCCCCCATTTAAACCCTCCCCTCCCCTCCTCTCTATCCAACCCATTTTCTCTCCGATTCGCCCCCATAAAGCTGTTACAAGGTAGGGGGTCAAATGGAAATCAAAGGTACTGAAGCTCAAAAGTATGTCTGGGAAGGAGCTATACCTCTGCAAATTCATCTCCATGAATCTGAAGTCACTACTCTCCCTCCTCCCCCTCCTGCTCTGGTTTTTCCTCTTTCTTGTTTTTTTTAATTTTTTTTTTTTTTATTGTCTTTTGTACTTTTTCTCGCCTCTAGTTGTTGAACATGATTCTGTTTTACTTCTCTTTGCTAGCCATTGTTGTTGATTGTGTGTTGATCATGTGTTCTTGTGGTCTTTCTTGCCATTTCCAAACTGAATTGGGGTTGAATTGTGCATATTTTCGCCAGAGTAAGAAACGGAGACTTACCAATTTCTGGTGTGATGGATGTGAAAAAATGGAGTTTTCTAGGGCAAAAATTAGTGGCTGTGATGGTATGTACGTTATGGAAGCTCAAATCCCAAGTCCAATTTCTTGGTCATATGGTTTCTTTTGTCTGTTGGTACACCAAAATTCAATGTGCTCCACTCGAACCATTTTAAAAGAAAAAAATCAAGGAAAAATTCCAGTGAAAGTTTTAGGTAGTTGAGGAATAGGCAGAACTGGAAAACGAGAGCTGAAAAGAAACATAAGGCAGTAGAGAGAAGGATCTCAATAAGGGTTCGATGTTATGGCTAATACAAGTTGTTCAAGGAAATATACCACCTGGTTCCCATTTTAGTTACCTTCTTTCCATTAGCATGTATGCTTTTGTGTACTGCATGCTGGCTCAAAATCTTGTGATTCGTTTTGTTTATTTGCAAGATCTTGATGAAGTGGTGAACCAGAACCTTTCCAGTTAGTTAATAATGTAACATGTTTAGTGCTGCAACACTTCTGTCGGTGCATTTATCTTTACTTGCATGCATTATTGTCACTTGTGCTAAAGGTTTGAAAATCTGATTCAGCATCCCTTATTTCCCCATAAAATTATGCTCTGACCTTTTTCTTTGTTTCAGATCTTGGCTCCTCGGCTAGGTTACCTACCACTTTTAGTGCCACAATTAAAGCCTTTGTTCAGTAGCATAGTTCCGCCTGGTGTTGACAAAGTATGGTTTGAGTACAAAGGGTTGCCTCTCAGATGGTATGATGGTTTGATAGTCTTTTCTAACTTGTCTTTGTTTTGCGATCTGTGCTCTTGTTGAATAATTTGTTGGCTGAAATACTTCTTGAATATTACCTTTTGATCACAGCAGCTATACTCGTAATCTTTCATACAAAGGTATAATTGCCATTCTGTTGGATGAGTTCATTACATGAATGAAGCATCATATTCCCTTTTTTTTTTTTTTTTTAGGTTTCAACTTTGCTTGCAATCTTTCTAACATGTGGGGATGACAATCAAAGGGAAGACAAAATGATGTTAACATTTTGAGCTTAGTGAAACAATTTGACGTCTACCAGGGCACTTTGTCAGGCACCTAGAATAAGCGAAAATTCCTACTGGTGTTCTCATTTGCTTGATAGAAATCATATTTTCTCAAGGTAGAGAAGGAGCTTAAAAGGTTTCTTTGGCATTTTAGAGCTCAGGAAATTAATAAGAATGTTCTTGATGTGAGCAAATTGATTTCAATGGGCCCTTCTTTGGCTGCTTAAATCAGTTATAAGTCATAAGCTTATAAATACGTCTTTTAAGGTTGTGCCTATTGATTATTAAATGTTTTTTTGGAACATCGTTCTTTTCTAACATGCACAACCCATGCTTTTTCCAAATAGACATGCCTTAAATGAGTACTGTAGCTGTAATTGAACATGCCATGGTGTTTACCAGCATAGCGTTTATAGGGACTGTATTTCACCTGCTACTTTTATCTTTATTGCAATAACTTCTTTAAACAGTTCTTTTGATGTACATTAGCTTGCTTGTTCCAGGTATATACCCACTGGGGTACTTTTTGATCTGCTTTGTGCAGAACCAGAGCGACCTTGGGATCTAACGGTGAATACTTTTTTCCTTCTCATCTCTGCATCTCATGAAAGTTTTAAACACTCTCGTCATCATAATTTTAGAAGTGTACCATATTAATGGCAAACATGAAAAAGGCAGCTCTATGAGTTGAACATAACTCTTGGTTGAAGCCTGAAGGTTTTCTGGGGAGGCTTTGATTTCCCCTACTATGATTGGTCCTTATTATTTTTGTTAAAACATCTTTTGAAACTGACAAAGGAAGCATTTTCGCACGCGTCTAGGCACAAGTCAATTCATGGTGAGTTTGTGACAGTTTGGTGCTTACAGTGTGTGTAGGCATGATCTCAATCGAGATTACAAATTTTAGATATGCATTACTGTGTATTTGATAATTTTAAATTAGTATGAAAGCTTTAATAAGCATGCTCTTGACGAGTGTAACATGATGCAACCGTTTCATTGGGTTTAAGTACCCCGTAAGTTTGAAAAATGACTGGGCAAAGAATACTAGTAGTACAGAATATGCACGGTATTGTCATCTCTCCTTTTTTTGATAAGAGCGGTAGAAAACATCTATTTTTCCTGAGTGTACGAAAAATGTTGCCGCAGTCATTGCTAGGATGATTTCTATTCTGTATCTGACGCAGTTGATTGCTTTCACTGCAGGTACATTTTAGGGGATTTCCAGAACATGTTTTGACTCCCTGTGATGGTGAAGATAGTGTAAAGTGGAGCTTTATTAATTCATTAAAAGAGGTTAGGTATAATATCTACATTATCTAGTTTTCTGGTTTCTTTTTTCCTAGGAAGCTTGGGCATGTGTTACCATTTCCTTTATACAGTAATAAATGTGAATCATTCTAGAGTTGAAAAGGGATTATTATTTTGTTTAATGAGCAAGTGACTAAATTTAAACATTAGAAAGATGTATATCCTCTACTTAGTTATACGAAAATTCATATGACTATTTCTGATCATATGTCTGTCTGTCTGAGTGCTGATTTGAGCTAGGGAAGATCCACCGGCTTGAATAGCGACATGTTTCTGCATGGTAGGAGCTTTTGATTATGATATCTTGCAAAACCTTAGCAATGTACGCAGATGTGTGTACATGTGCGAGTCACTCAATCATCGAGCGTGGCCGTCATAGTTATCATTTTCGTTGTGTGTGGATTTGTTAACATGCTCTGGATAACAGTGCTGCTAATTCTTTTCATCTTCTTTCTTTTTCAAATTTCCCTACTAATGTGGTCTATCGTTTTCCTTTTTGCCAGCAGGGTTTTAATCACTTATTTCATATGTAGAGCTAGAATTACTTGTTTGGTTTTATTATCATTTGGGATGGGTTGGTTGTCTCATATGCTTTGCTTTTTGCAGGCTGCATGTATTATCACTGGCAACTCTAAAAATGTCATGAACATGTCACAATCTGATCAATCGGAACTTTGGCGCTCTGTCTTGAATGGTATGCATTTCTCATGATTGGGGTATTTTTATTTTTTTGAAAGAATGATTGGGGTAGTTCTTTCCATGTTGGGCGCTTCCATTCTCTGAATCCAAGTCTACCGATGCTTGGTGTATATTCTGGCTAAAAAGAGCTAGCATCTTCTGATGTTAAGGTTCCCATGTTCATATTATTAATGCCCAGTTACATCTGATTATCTTTCGTTTTTCTGTGTGGCATCTTCTAGCACCTTGAGTTTCTTGTGTATATTGATGTCTAAACCCGGGGAAACTAATGTATTAACTAATTGTCTTACTGGTGAATATTGTATTTCTAGGCATTTTTCTTCTGCTGAGATTTGGTTACATGCGGACCTTTTCTCCTCCCCTATTTATCCCCCCAACCCCGCCCTCTAAATTTGCTTCTTCAAATATATATATATATATATTTTTTTGTGGTGAAGGGGTCGTTTTTTTAAGCATAAGAATTGGTTATATCTTGTTGGACATTGGTGTGCTTAATTCTCCAATAGCTTGCACTGCTTCTTCATTAAAGTAACCTGCAACTCTAATTATAATCAGGTAACTTGGAGACATACCTTCGGATTTCATCTAAGCTAAAGCTCGACTTCAGCGGTGATGATTTTTCTCTTAAATTAACCTCGCACTCTTCAAAATCTCGACAGAGTGGTGATGATGCTGATCATAAAGGGACAGAAAAACCAGGTGAATGAACTTTTTTACCTTAGTGATGGACCAAAGTGATGCATGCAGTGCTCCTTTGAAAAGAGAGCCACAAGACTTGTTCATGTTTTATTTGATATCTCTAATCTATCGCATTTAGATCCTATCAATGAGATGCTTGTAAGGAGAAATGGTTCGATGCTTTGCATGTTTCTACGTTATATCTTATGCTCATATCTCAATTATTGAATTACCAAGAATCTTGGTCAGCTGTTCTGGCAGAACATGTTTCATAGATCAGATTTGGCATGGATGAGTCATATTGCTGGTGGTTTACATTATTTCTTATTATTGTGATAATGTCTTTGTTTTAAGTTTGTTGTTAACATAATGAAGTGGCAGGTAGAATTCCGGTGAGGTTATACGTTAGGATTTCAAAAGAAGATTTTGATGATATAGAAGACGCGCCGACAGTTCAAACTTGGGACAAAGTGTCTTACATAAATCGACCACCTGAAATCCATGGAGATGGTAAGAAAATTTCGGTTAAACTTTTAAAATAACAAAAGAAAACAGCATTTATATTATGATTCTTATCCTTATTAGTTTTAGTATTTTGTATACTGAACCTGGTGAGTGAGTGATTGAACAGAAGTGTTTGTAAGTGCAGATAAATTCACCTTATTAGATGCCATGAAAGGTCTGCTTCCAGAATTTTGGACGACAAATGATACGGCTGATGTGGTGGAGGAGGAAGAGAGATGGTCGTCAGAAGAAGCTACTAGAAGCATAGAAGAAACAGCAGCAAGATGTGGAGAAGGAAACCGTGATTCCACCAGAAGAAGTGTATCAGAAGGAGGAGGAGGAGGTGCAGAGATAAAGGTGATTCGTATTCAAGGAATCGAACCAAAACTGGAGGTTCCTTTTGCTTGGATCGTTAACAACTTGATGAACCCTGATCACTTTCTTCATATTTGTGCTTATGTCAAAATTGTGGAGCCCCCACTTGCTTAGCAGCAGTTCATCAGACATCATCATCATAGAGACAACTAGTCGTCTTTTTGTCTTATGATGTGATTTGATTTGATGACGATTTACCTTTTGAAATATATTCTTTTGATGATTGTACAGCAGCCAGCAACTTACTTACAATGAAACAAATGATGAAAGTGGTACGTAGCTATTCTTTTCTTTCCTTTTCTTTCTTTCTGTTAGAATCATTTGACTTCTTTAATTAAAATATCACTATTCCACTGAAAATTGGTCATTATCTTAGAAAGCGCTTTGGTAAATACAAAGTTTCATGCAGCCCATTATAACACTAGAGGTGTTTACAAGGTGAAATTTTGGGTGTGGACACCCTAAAACGCTCGCGTTTTCTAATGCAAAGTGAGGCGTGGGTACACTTGTATACACCGTAAAAAACGCTCTTGTTTTCTAATGCAAGGTGATAAATACGCTCGTGTTTTCCGGTGTTAAATAAGGCTATTTGCACCTTGAAGATATACTATCCAAAAATTCCCTGTTTACAAGTTGCACTATCATCCAGAAATAAAATAAAAATATACCAAATTCTTATCATTTGTTCCTTTCGTTACACAAGACTGGATATGTCACAGTGGCGGCCAATTGGGGTGGAATGCCATCGCTGACCGAGATCTGAAATACGTGTGAGGATTCGAGTCCGTAAAGAGCCGGTCCTTTTCGATGTAAGCGGAAATAACAATGGCCTCTTCCCGAAATTGTTAGGTCCCGATTAACTCTCTCATCGCACTCACGTGGGATCGGGAGAGAGGGCACTTCCTAATAGCGTTTAACCGTTTAACTAAAGAAAAAGAAGCATCAGATTCTACTGGGGGGACCTGCAGCTTTCGGCATGTGTAATTTCTATTTTGTTGTTCTCAGTATTAGGATGATGTATTGTCTGTATTCACAAACTTACTTTACTTTATAATAAATAATCCATATATATCATATTTCATGTGAGAGCACCATTTATTTTTAGCTGACTTTTTTTTAATAAAAATTTGCTTACAGTTATATAAATGAACAGTCACATTTGGAGCTATAAATTATGAATTAGTGGATGATTTTACATTCATAAACAGGAAATTAATATACGTACATGTGAAAAGAGTTCCAAATGATGAAATAAATCTAATTACTAATAAATAATGATTTCAATTGGGAGATCAATATATAGCACATCCACCACCAGCTCGATTTTGGTGTGCTATCATCATGCGGTCATTAGTGTCAGCTTAAGGTTTGTTAGAATATAATATGTATTTGTGTTGGTACACTTGTACGGTTGTGATATCTACATGTGTAGTAGATCAGTCACTACTATTTGTTTTCCTGTACTATTGTTTATCTAATTGTATTAAGTACCACTGGTACATGATATTAATGATAGGATGAATATTCTAAATCATTTCTAGTAGTCTTTGTTGGTATCAGAGCCACAAAATGGCCGACGCCGCTGAGACATCAACGACGGTGCCACCCACCACCGCCGTCACAAGCATTGGTGTAACCACCACACCAAATGTTACAAACAGGACCATCAGCAGCAACAACAGCAAGCGATCGGATCGCCACCATTGATCCATATTCTTCTTTTGATGTGATCATGCCTGATGATTTAGACGACAACTTTCACTATGATACAATCCCAATAATATCTGCCAGTCGCTCCTCCAATATGCTTCATTCTTTAGATACAGATATTGCTGCTCAACAAACCGATACAAAATGGTTGCAGTATTTATATCAGAGGAAGCTTTTGGCTTCCATGACAATCCATCCCTCTTCTTCAAGTATTTCTGGGGCATTGCCATATACCCCATCTAAGGTAATCATATACTTAGTTGTCCTATCCTAGCTCAATACATGCATTTAAATACACGCAATGGCCATTAGCGTACATGTGTACTTATTAATGAAACAAGTAATAATGCTGAAGTTTCTCGTATCATATGATTCAAGTACGTGATTGGAATAAGTTCACTACATCTTCCTTATTACATTGGATTTGATGAAATATCCAAATGTACAGGAGGAGATATTATTGTCTATGGCTCGATCAAGCTTCTTCGTGAGATTTGATGATGAATCGAAGCATGCAATTGGGATGTTGGAAACTCAATGTTTCTGCTGCTGACGACTTGCCTTTCCTTTCTCCTGTTGTAAATCAAAATCATGATACGTACAGTTGGTTCTTCATTCAACTATAAAAAGGACATGTTAATTGGGGATCAGAGAATCTTAGTTAGGTCCACTGAAACAGAAGACAAAGATTGTACTCATCATATGTTTGATGCAAATGATGATTCCACACACGGTGGAGGAGACATATTGGACGACTTCTCGAGTTCCCCAGACTTGAAAGTATACGAGAAAACACAAGTAAAATATGGGATGCTGATTTCAAATCGCCAAAATGCATAGACATATTATCATCAAGTGGACCTTCAAAAACTGCGAGGGTTCAACTACACTCTGTGATAACTCATGAAGTTGCGGTTTGATAACACCATGATAGAGAATTTGCTCCAAGAAATTGCGAATCGACTAAGCGTTGTGTATTTGTTGATTTGATAACTCATGAAGTTGCGGTCATTAAACAAGACTCAAGGAAAAAAAATCAAATCAACAAATACACAACGTTTAGTCAGATTCGCAATTTCTCTATCATGGTTATCAAATCTCTAACACCATGCAAGCAACGCCACCTTTTTCAGTTTGTGTGAATATGATCAATTGCAACAGAACAGAACATATGACATGAAAATAAGATAAATTAGATTGTGATGATTGCTCAAGAAATATTCTGAAGAAATAAAAAATCCGTTGAATATACAAGAAAATGGCATTAAAGATGAATGTTGCAAAAATTCAGGTGTTGGTCAGAGCAGAACATTCACCTTAGCCCTCTGCACCTTTTGGATTTTTTTAGTTGTTAATTGGTATTCATACAAGCTAACATACCGTCTCTGTAAAAACCATCAACTCTCAAGCAATGGGTGGAATGAATTGCGCATAGCAGAATACACAAAATACAACACCAATTCGATGCATCATTTACAACAACAAAAGAAACTAGTCATAGAGCATCTGTAATACCAAAAAATGGATAGGACGATTTACGTGCTGTTTTGTGGAGGCCTATTGTTCTCCCGGGATGTAAGATAAGTTTAAAGCGTAATAGCATGAATGAACAAAAATTTGTGCAAGTGAAAACTTAATGTGATATATCAAACAGGCTTTCCTAAACTTACCTGATGCCACTATTCATAAATACACCAGAAAAAGACCAGAACAACAACCTGCATGGAGACAACTTGACCTTGAACCAACTCAGGAGCAAATCAATCCAAAAAATGTACAAGGTATGTCTGATTCTCAAAATACATCTGATACTGATGTAGTTTCAAACATAAACCAGGATTTGAATTTACCAATTGCGTTAAGAAAGGCGAGAAACATACACTCAAGACCCTATGAGTTATCATATGCGTCGAGAGAGCAATGAAAGTGAAGAGGTTCGAATCGCTGCATTAAATGCTCAATTGGGCTATCAAGTTCAGGAACCGTTCGCCACGCTGGTCTTCCTCATCCATCGTTTATGGATGTGTTGTTCTTCTCACCGGTACTCAACAAGAGATCGACGCACTGAGATTTGCAGGCACGTCTGGATCGACGCACTGAGATTTGCAGGCACGTCTGGAAGGACTGTTGTCCGTGGATAGGCCAGAGGTATAATCTTCATTTTTAAAGTGTTAGATTTGAATTTAATTTTTAAGTACTGATTTGATTTATCTGATTTGTAGGTGCGTCGAGAGAAGTGAAAGAGAACATGGAGAAGAAGAGGCCCGGAACTCTCAATGCTGAAAACAGTAGATGATTTGCATCTTTTTTTTCCTTTGAATTTGGTTTAATGATTGCAAAATTATTGAGTGATCACAGATATGTAGTGGTATAGTCATTTTTTTTACAATTTTTCACGCAGCCTAGTAATAATCGATATTATTGAACATGTTATTATTCTGGAATTGTTAGGACTCAAGAACTGTTTATGGAATCTGGATTGCATATAGCATTGTTATGCAAGCCCTGTTTTTCTGTATCTAGATGACAGCTTACAGACAGGGCTTGCATGACAACTCTAAATGCAGTCCAGATTCCATAAACAGATCATGAGCCCTAATAATTCCAGAATAACAACATGTTTAATAATGTCGATTATTACTAGGCTGAGCATAGAATTGTAAAAAAGAACTGCAAAAACTGAATGTCTGTGATCACTAAAGAATTTGCAATCATTAACCAGATTTCAATGGAAAAAAAGATACAAATCATCTGCTGTACTTGAGCATTAAGAGTTCTATGCATCACACTTTCACTCCTCCCTCGACGCACCTACAAATCAGATAAATCAATACTTAAGGGCCTATGTTTATGTTGAATTAATCTATGATATATAGGTTAATTCTTATATAGTTCAAACCGATCTGTTATATTGTTCGTTATTCATGTCGAAACTCCTTTGAGCCCATTGACGCAAAGACATATTCCAATTGATTTGAACTTGATTTCATATCCATGTATAACTGGAAAAAATTGTAAATAAAGAGTTTTTACTATCTTGAAATTCTTATATACTGTATTGTTTAGTTACAGTAGAGACTATAGATCGATGATCTTTGAAACTCAGAGAAAGGAAATAAAAAGTAATTATTGGTATTATTACTTGTTGGCATGTTGCTCTAATATTCATGTCTTAGCGGTGCTACGTTTTGATGCAATAGTTAATCTGTCAAGTGCAGAACCTGGTGGTTTAAATATTGTTTGTACGTATAAACCACTTTTGTGCATTAATAAGGTAGACCCAATTTTCCGGTTGGTGTGGCAAGGTGTGTATATATCTTATACATAAATTGGTTTGTAGAAGGAAAAACGATGCACATGTATAAATTAATCATTATTTGATTTGTTGATCTTCTGTTTGCTGAACGTAAATTAAAGGATACATCGAGGTGAATCCAAATGTGATTGTGTCTTTTGTGACACGAGTGTAGGTGTCTGTAGTAGCACTAGACGTAGCACCAGTGACCGGTTAATCTCATCCCTTGGATGAAGAAATTCGGTAGTGCAACGAACGATGGTTTGAATGATCAAACCGGAATGTTGACAGTGAAACTGTCTATTGAGGTCCATAGTGATGATTCGTAAAGAGTAAGTGAGATTGGCTTTAAGATTTGCTTACATGCTTGAGTAATATTGCTTGTGACACTATGACTAGGACTTGCAGATTTCTAATTCGTTCGTCAATTGATGAACATGGTGTTGTTACTAAATTTGAAATTTGATCCTAATCACAAGTGAGTGTCTAGTATGTACGTGTTGAAGCCATTTGCAGACAATTCCCAAAAAAACTAGCAATACTTATACATAGTGAATTGGGCTCCTCAAGTAATAACAACAACCTAGTAATACTTATTGTTAGATAGCAAGTTTTTTGCTGTTAGTCTGAAGCTGAGGAGCGCAGGCATGATTGATGGGACCTTTATTGTGATAGCTGCATGCCCTGTAGACTATATAACCATTTCTCCTAGTTTTCCATATGCATGTCCTCAACATAACACTCAATTTTATTTTATTTTTGGCAAACAGTTGTTCAAATGGGAGGGGCCTTCCCGAGGATCGTATAATTAAGTTGTTTCCCGAGGGTCATTCTTAACAATTAAGGAAATGGTAAAGACAAGCGGCCTGCTTTCACGTCGATGGTTGATCAACTTGTGGGTGAACACTCGATCGGGTACTTGATTTCCATGCCCTAGTTTCAGATTCTATATATATCAATAAATGACTGGGAACGGTCGGAATTATGTCAAGTGGGGGTTAATCATGTCTTATATATGGCAGCACAAGAGTCTCTATTTGAAGGAATTTAAAATTGTCTGATGCCTTGATAAACGCTACCGGAAGGACATTAACAGGTGGTTGGTATTAATTTGCATTAATTAAGCAAGGAAAGTTGAGAAACTGGAACTGAGTTTCTTTGCTTAATTTCAGGTCGTGACCAATGCAATGATCGAGAGGGAAAGTTACTAAAAATTGACCTAGCAGGAGCTCACCATCCCTGAAAAGCGAAAGCCTAAAAGGTTATTGAGTTGAAGGGTTTTTATGCATGCGATGTTGAACTGATCAAGGAAGTAGTGGATTATATATGATGTTTGTCTTGAGAAGATCATCATTGATCACGGCCATATAAATATAGAATCTACGTAGCACTTTTAATTAAGCATATATAGTACGTAATTATTAAGGTTAGGAGGAGGCAAACAAGAGGAAGCTAAAAGTAATGCACTGGAGTAGTTTAAAATTCTCAGACAGAGAAACTATATATAGTACCTATTTATCCATTAGCTCTTAATTTGTTCGTTGTAGCATTGGAGTTACGGGATCGATGATGATGTGATGTGATTTAGGGTGTTTTTATCTTCTTTTAATTGAACATGCATGGGCAGGATGAAATAATTAAGCTCGATCATGCATGCTCTTTCTTCTTCTGGTAATCGAAGGCAAAATCATATTAGAATGTCCGTCTACTTTAATTTTGTTATATGACAATTGACAAGTGAATAGAAGCACATATTATAATTTCAATGCACGTACTATATACAACTATAATGTAATATATAATAGAAGCAGTAATTAAAGCCCAACTTTGTCTTTGGCGCACCTATGAAGCTGTACAATTTATCCTTATATATATATAGCTAGGTTGATATATTGTATATATGATAGGACTTGGTTCATGAAGATAGATTTTGTTATTGCAGTGTTTAGTGATTTTCTATTTTATGAGGCTTAATACATATTTATTTCAACAGATGCAGAAATGTCAGAAAAATATTTATCACTGGGAAGTTCTTACCTAGAGACCCCTCCCCAGAAGCGTTCCTGTCCAAATTTAGGATCGGGGCCAAATATTGTTTTAGGCCCACATGATTTTCTATTTTCTCGGCTTAATACACACCTCCATATCGTCAAATTCCTGAGAGATGTCCATATTTATTTCAATAGATGCAAAAATGTCAGAAAAATATTTATCACTGGGAAGTTCTTACCTAGAGACACTGGGCGTCAGTATCGGGTTTAAATTGAGCCGTGAAATATTGTTTAAGTGACTTAAAAAAAAAAAAACCCCTGTCCAAATTTAGGGCATCCAGGACACACTAATAGCTTATTTGGTAATAAGGACAAATGACTTTTTAATGGACTAATTAACCCTTAATAACAAATATTTTTGTGTATAACAACCGTATCCAAAAAAAGTGCCGTGATTTCAGGTGGCACAATATGTTAACTTATATCACAATTCGTTAACGTTCAAAGCAAAAGTAACATGGACTCTTTGTTTGATCTCAAAAAAAAAAAAACACAATTTGTTAACATTCTAAGCGGTAACATAGAGTCTTTGTTTGATCTAAAAAAAAAAAGAAAAAGAGAGAGATAACAACAACAACGTGGACTCTTAGTAAATACATTTCAAATATTGTAAAATCATATGATAATTATCAATACATAGATAATGATTCTTAATGCGTTGATGTCACTACATAAACAACCATATATTGTTATTGCGATAATGTCGTTGATGTATTATCGATTGTATTATTCTTACGTTGGTAGTGTCCCTGCACTAGTGTCACTACATAGAGAATTATTGTTCTTTGCGTTGATGTCACGGCATAAACAACTATATTGTTATTGTGTTAATGTCATTTGCGTATAATCATTGTATTATTCTTCATTTGATAGTCACTACGCTAGTATCACTGCGATAGTGTCACTACATATATTTAGATCTTAACAACTTCAATATCACTGCATTCGTGGTGAAGCTTGAAAACAAATCGAATTTTCATAATTTATGTTGTGAAAATGTTGAATGAGGTATCATTTTTTTTTTCATAATTTTTTGGAAGATCTGCCTGATTCCTTGTGGTTACGTTATCTAGCTACATAATTTTTTTTTTTTTTTGAGATAATAGCTACATAAATTTCGTGAATGGATATTATTATTATTATTATTTTTTTTGGGTAGGATCATGAATGGATATATATATATTTTCGAATACAAGAATGAATGGAGATGGAAAATAGAATTTTGGGAGGGTAATTTGGTCTACATAGTTTCATATTGTTCTTACACACAATTATAAAAAAAAAAAACATGTCATATTCTCCTATTATTTCACCTTTTATGTTCTTTTGGATAATTTATCATTTTCTAAAAGCAACACACATCCAAATTTAAATTCAAATGATCAAATATTATTTTAGACACTTCTAAAAAAAAGGTAACCGAAAAAAATGTACTATTTTTGTCTCTAGCAAGAATCGAACCCTAGTCACTTGTCAAATTATACCATATTACTTACCATTAAAAAAATACCTTATTTGTTTTAAAAATTGCAATATATATATATATATATATAATTAGTAAAATCTTTTAACGTCATGGATCTTGCGCGTGTTTTAATTAGTGAAATGATACTTTTGAAAACAATATTAATTAATATATAATTTATTAAGTATTTATTCCTCGTAAAATATATACAATTATACAAAATAATCTTAGTTTTTTTGTTAGCATTTTGAATTTATAACTTCATGTACTCGATACATTTAACACCCTTCTAAAGATAATAAGCATTCTAAATTTGCAAATCATGTATTTAATACATATTAAGAACATGTTCTTTATAATTATCTAATAAACATGTGAACATTTACAAAAAAGTAAGCAACTTTTGTGATGTTCTTACTCTAAAACAATTCATTTTGATAAGTGCATTCAAAAATTATAGAATGTGGGTTTCATGTGCATATAATTTGATACGTTTATAATATCATAGATATAAATATACTTTAGTAATTGTAAAGTAACACTTATTAAACAAAGTAATATTTGAGATAATTATCAAGATATTTTAAACATTTGATATATAAATCTAAGATTCAATTTTAATTATGATAGAAAGAATTGTGAAAAGCAGTAGAATTTTATTGTCGGTTGTAAATGGTTAGACATATATTTTAGTCATTATAACTATCATTCAGCTTATTTTATAAGTTATATTTTCATCGTTCTATTTAATTGACGAAGTTGCCAAAACCATGTATGCCACCAAACATATCTCCATTATAATAAATGTGTTCCTATTTAATAGATGGATTATACAACCTGGAATTACTCTTTGTCCCCAATTTTACAATATATACTATCTTTGGATTAGACATGATCAACTCATCTTAAGTGCCCTTATTTCTTTTCTTTCTCAAAATATCATCTCGTAAATCACTCAAGAAACGACTTCTCGTGAGGCAAGGAATACTTTATATGATACATATGTGATGTGCACGAAACGGAGCTGTACAATCCTTAACCGACAGTGTATCGGGTCAAATTGCGCGTAGTATGGTGAGTCAGTGTCGTATCCTCGGGAAAATCTTGGTAATTCAAAGTGTGGTTAAACACCAAGAAGTTTATTATTAACTCGATCTAAGTCATGCAGCTTTTATCATATCCCCAAAGTTAGATCGTTAGATTAGTTAGTAATGTTAGAGTTAGATATTAGATTGTTAGATGTTAGTAAAACAAGTAAATAAATAAATATTAATATAACACATATATATAATTAATATATATAAATACATAGATATATATATAAATACATAGACATAAATATATATATATAGATATAGATATATAAATAATTATATAAATATAGATATACTAATATATAATATATAAAACTAGCCAAGAATATATTCTTGAATTACGATCTCTTTTAGTAGAAATAGATGAGATGAGATCTTCCTTTTTTTCAAGGTCCAATCAATTATATACGAACCGGTGTACTCTAAGCTAGCTAGGCAATTCCTCCTCACACGAGTGTATGAAATTGTCATATGTCCAAATCCTCTGTCCAATGTCATCCTCGAGCATGGGTCACTCCCGCTTTTGTCATACGGCCAATTTTAAGATATGTCAATTAAACAGGTGATTTCAACGTAATAATATCTCGAGTACAATTTTAATAAGATTCATTTCTCCCGAAACAAATCTACCCCGGTTTAGGAAATAGGATTCCGTTGTCACGCTTTCACTCGGCCAATTTTACCTCCGGTCTTTCTATTAACGAGTTCATAACCTAACTTCGAGGCGTCAATTCATAATTAGATTATGAATTCTTTCATATCGATTAGCTACGTCAATACGAACATAGAAAGAGATTCATTATAACCGATTTTAGTCAATTTTAACATAGTCGTTATCTATTTCCCTAAAAAGATAAAACTAATCCAATTTCATATCTTGGCTAGATATTAAGTTAGCCTAATATCATTATAACTAATATATAGATATTAATAAAAACAAACAAACATAATAACATTAGAAAATTACCGATTACAAGCTATTTGAATTGGAGCCTAATCCTCGTGTAAAGTAACAACGACTTGAGAGACAACAATCCTCGATAATCTTCTCCAAAGATTACAACATTACTACGTTTATTCATACATATAAGCATATATACATACATACATAGACATATATATGTATACATGGGCCCAAACATAAAAGAAATAGAAAGAAAACGATAGAGGAAAGTATATATATAGATATATACATAAATTCCAGGGCAGGCTGAACAAAGGGGCTGAGGGGAGTATTTATAGAGGTAGTCACCGGCGCGTGCCGGACACCAACCGGCGCATGCCGGTCAAATAGTATATATTCCCTTGTCAGAGATTTGTGGGCCCAATGTCAGAGATTTTTCTGCAAGATCCGGCCTTCTCGGCGCGTCGCGGACATACAACATATCCGATGTTCAGTAAAAACCTATCTCGAAATTTGTAGACCTCAGATTGACATGATTTGATATTCGTTGGAAAGCTCTTTTGAAGGGCTACAACTTTCATCAAGGACTTTTTCTCTGAAAATGCCTCTAAGTTAGATCAAATGTCCGTTGAAGATGAGTTACGGTAGAAACATTAAGGACAGTTGATCTGTTCAAAGTTGTTAGATTTTGGCATAATCTTTTATCCCACAAAAACTCATGATTTATACTTCAAAGTATGTCATATTTTGGGATCTCGGTAAACATCTGATCCTGCAATAAAATCAACGAAACACCAAACGTAAATCTGACAAAAAACCATCATTTTTATCGTTTTTTATAACTTATGCATCTAATTATAACTAACTATGATTTTTATAAGTTTTCAATGCATTTATATGAAATTATGCTAAAATATCATAAATATAATAATAAAAAGTCTTATAATATGATCATATATTTTTCATACATCACAACTCCCCACTTAGCTTTTGATCGTCCTCGAGCAAAATAAGCGATAAAACAAAATGAATGAGAGATAAATTCATGAAGATCTAAGATGTAAGGGACAACCAGATGCTGCAACCTTTAGAATTACAACCAGGCGTTAACCTTAATATAAATGTATAACAGAGTGTGTGTGTGACTAGCCTTTTCAATTTCCACTATCCTCTCTTGAATAATTCAAGCAAACACACAAATATCCATTCAGACAGTCCTAATAACTTTCCTAGGTATAGGCAGGAACAGTTCCACACAAAGTTCTCCCGTGTACTTATTAGGATAATCCCTAAAGCATATCATTCAGTTTATACTGGGGATAGTCAGAAGATAACTAAATTTTCAACCATGCTTAACCAATTTTTTTTTTTTTTTTTTTTTTTTTTTTTTTTTTTTTGATGAGCTTACTTTCACATGTGTAGCATATGCCTTCATTCCCAGCAATAGGATGTTTCGTGATAACACCCTAGTTTGACTACTATCATCGAGCGATCGGGAGCTTTTAAGCCTCATAGTGATATAAGACGTTTCGTGATAACGCCCTACTGCACTCAAATCATTGGTAGCTACAACCGACATATAAATAGTTCATCTTATTTTGGTATTCTTCCTTAACTTATATCCTTTCTATCACATTCAAACCTTCAGATATTCACAGTACACGTTCAAAAGTTAGGTACTAAGTTACTTGCTATTATCTCAGAATAACCACTAGGATCTTTGAATAGATCTGATTTAAAATTTTCGTTTCAATATCAAAGGCTTACGTGAAGGAATTCATGTTACACAAATATATTTGGAATTACAATGCACTTACGGTTCACATTGGTTATACACATCCAAATTGATCATTACATCTTCAAATCCATGAAATATATACCTTATACAGTTTATTTTAATCAACTAAATAATGCTCGAAAAAAATCGAAAACTAAGAGATTTATTGATACAAAATAAACATTAACTTCATTGCTTTAGACCAACAACTCCACTCCCCACTTACGAACTTACATTGTCCCCAATGTAAAGTGAGTGTAAATAAGTTGTTGGGAAAGCAATGGTGCTAAAAACAAGTCAAAACAAATACTCGGATGATAAAAAAGGTGGGTGGGTGGGTTAAAGTTATGACCTCCTCAATTCCATAGTATTTGAACTAATACATGTCACACGTTATTTGAAATTTAAAATGACTAGATCATGAAATGTAACGTATGGCAAAGTATTAACTCGAGTCTTTTATACCCGGATCCTCGAGGTTATTTCAAATCGTTCTATCAACCTTAGTCCAAGAAATGATGCATTTGAATTTTCTCTTTGCTTTCTCTCGGATTTTCGGATAACCACCTAATCGTTCCCGTTTAATGTCATTCAAACATTCATCCTAAGTCTTGGTGAAAAAAATGAAAATCAATCCTAAGTATTAGCAAAGTATCATCCAAAGTATGAGTAATTATTATATTTAACATTTTTACGGGTCCGCCTCCGGTAGCGCTTTTTGTTAACGCTGTTTGCTCGACCAAAATGATAAGGATTAACTAATATAATATACTAAACAAAACGGGATACTTCTAACAATTACTCACAAAAGCACGTAACAATTAAGCACATAATCCACTAAAAATAAATGCTTAAGGGAGTAAAAGGAAGGATAGTACCCGTCATTGACTACATTTATAGTCTATAGCCAGACTTTACCGTGCTTCAGTTTTTAAGGCACTGGTGGTGGGTCATCCTCACGCACTGCATCCTTCTTCAATACCGGTCTCCAACATAGAGCAGACAAATTCCGTCGAATCCAACGATTCTTGACCTTTTCCTTTGATTTTTGAGCTTTCGTTTTGTGAGCTTCCACATTATTGCTGGAGTCATCTTCTTCAATTACATGCATGTTAGTACGATCCACAACAAGGGGACACAAAGTGTTCACACAAGAACAAGATTCTAGTGTAGTGCATGGATATTTCAATGAAATGTAAATGTTGAAGACAACGCGCTCATTATTCACTCCCAAACTAAGCTCTCCCTTACGAACATCGATGAAAGGGATATTAATAGTTAAGTGCCGAAAAGTATCAATAAAATGTGCATACTTCTTATCCAACTTCATCTTTTTGATTTCCTCTATCGGGGAAGAGAGAAGTGATTCAAGATCAATTAAAGTAGGGTTAGAATGTATACTTCCTTACCCTTGTCGTTAGACGAAGATGGTAAAGCTTCCTCGAATGATTGTGCCTTTTGAGGACAACTGTGTGTCATCATTCATGCACTTTTCTTCAAAATATGCACTTTGGATGTGGTGCTACCCTATCGATTGAACCGAGGTGAATTTGGGTTGAGCGGATAAGGTTCGATTTGAATTGGCCCTTTCAAACTTGATTCCTTTTCATCCCGCTCATTGAACAAGGTCCTCGAGATCACTCGATCTTGGATTTTTCAATATTCTAGAACCTTGACCCAATCCTCATTCTCACTTTCGTGTTCAATATGTCTGCTTTGTCTTAGGAAATCTTCAATAATGTCCTCTTCCTCTTTAGTGAATTCGGTTTATTTTCCATATCCTTTTCAAATTTACCATCTAAATCATTCTCTACTTCATTATATCCAAAGTTTTCTAATCCATTACTTCCACAGATACTTCCACTTCTAGTAATAATGACTTTTTACCTCTCTCGGTTCCTTTCGGTATTACTTGATAATCCTCCTGGAGGTCTACTGTTTTTACGTTCTACCTCTCTACTCAAGTGATATTCCAAATTCCGTAATGAAGCTTCTACAATTCTCATTCTGGTATCATGTCCACTTATAGATGTTTTCAACGTACTCATATCCTTAGTGACTTTACCTATAGAAGTCATCATGGTTTCCATATTCTGAGCTTGAGTAGATATCATACCCATCATATTTTCCATTAATTTCTCCCATTTATCAACTCCCTCTGCAGGATGAGTTGAACTTTGGGTGACTGGTATGCTTTGAGTGGTATATTGTGGATATGATCTAGGTAATGATTGTAGGTTCTGATTTGAGGGATCTCCTTGATAAACTTGATATGGATTCTTATACTGGATTGGATACGGTGGTTGTCCTTGCTTACTAGGGATTTCATACCAACGAAAAATAGGGTGATCTCTTCTAAAAGCATTAAACGAGTTTGAATACGCGTCGTTCAAATTCCTATGTTGTTTTAAAAAAACTCACCTTTTCCCTTGAATAGCCTTCTGGTTCTTCCATCCCTAATGACACATTATCATGATTTGAGTAGTCATTCGGTATGATATTTTCTGAGTTTATAGTTTTACTGGCTAATAAGCGATCAAATTTCCTACTCAAATTCTCCAAGTGTGCTAGAACTTCCGTATTCGGTGTACATTCTCTCTGCCAAAAGCTACTTTTCTTGTGCTAGAACCGGTTTCCCACATTCACATTATTTTTGGAAATCTTTTATATAGCATCGTAAACTATTTGGGCTTGATCATCATTAACGAACCACCACATGCATGATCTATATCTCGCACGTGAGTCTTTCCTTAATTTACAACGAAAAGTTGGATTTGCATTTCTAAGGAATAACAATGATCGGGACAAGCTCGTAATAACTTTTAAATCTTTCCCAAAGCATTCCCGGCGTTTCTTGAGATCCTTGTTTAAGTTAGCAATCTCGACTATTAATTCCAATTTTTTCCAGAGTAAAATATTGCTTTAAGAACTCGGTTTGAATCTCCTCCCAACTTGTCAATGAATGATGTGGAAGTGATGAAAAACCAATCTCGTGCTCTTCCTTTTAAAGAAAAAGGAAACATAGACATCCTCGTTAGTTCTCGATGAGCATCTTGACTTTTGGCTATATTACACAATTATTCGAAAAGATAGAGATGATGATGTGGATCCTCATCATCTTCTCCTTGAAATTGGGCTCTTGTGTCAATTAAACAAAAAAGATGAGATTTTATTTCGAAATCATTTGCTCCTTTATTCGGTAAAAGAATTGGATTATTAATCTGATTCCTTCTTACGGTCTGATCATAGATAAGTCTCGGGTTTGGTGGGTGATTATTACGATTATGCTGGTTCCGATCTTGATTATTTCTATTATTCCTTTGGGCATGATCAAGCACTCGTTCCGGTGTTTCATCACTGAATTCGGCCATTTATATATTTCGATTTGAAGATGATTCTTGGTCAGGATTTCCCTGACTGATACGACCGTCACCCTGCTCTAAACTGCCTTCCGTGTTTAACTCAGGCTTATAAGGAGTGAGTGGGGCCTTACCACTTCTGGTCATCAACTAACGAAAATAGAAAATAACTCGAAAAAGATAGCAGTAAAAAAATTGATAACTTACCTATAAGGCAAGTACCAACGAAAAAAAGAAAATAGAAATGAGATAAAGAAGAGAGTTGACTTATTCTCGAAATTTTGAGCTAATACAAGTAGTAACCATTCGAACACAATGAATTAGCGTTGTTTTCCCGGCAACGGCCCCAAAACTCGATGTGCACGAAACGGAGTGTACAATCCTTAACCGACGATTGTATCGGGTCAAATTGCAGCGTAGTATGGTGAGTCGTGTCGTCGATCCTCGGGAAAATCTTGGTAATTCAAAGTGTGGTTAAACACCAAGAAGCTATTATTAACTCGATCTAAGTCGCAGTTTTTATCATATCCCCAAAGTTAGATCGTTAGATTAGTTAGTAATGTTAGAGTTAGATATTAGATTGTTAGATGTTAGTAAAACAAGTAAATAAATAAATATTAATATAACACATATATATAATTAATATATATAAATACATAGATATATATATAAATACATAGACATAAATATATATATATAGATATAGATATATAAATAATTATATAAATATAGATATACTAATATATAATATATAAAACTAGCCAAAAATATATTCTTGAATTACGATCTCTTTTAGTAGAAATAGATGAGATGATCTTCCTTTTTTTCAAGGTCCAATCAATTATATACTGAACCGGTGTACTCTAAGCTAGGCAATTCCTCCTCACACGAGTGTATGAAATTGTCATATGTCCATCCTCTGTCCAATGTCATCCTCGAAGCATGGGTCACTCCCGTTTTGTCATACGGCCAATTTTAAGATATGTCAATTAAACAGGTGATTTCAACGTAATAATATCTCGAAGTACAATTTTAATAAGATTCATTTCTCCCAAACAAATCTAATCTACCCCGTTTAGGAAATAGGATTCCGTTGTCACGCTTTCACTCGGCCAATTTTACCCTCCGGTCTTTCTATTAACGAGTTCATAACCTAACTTCGAGCGTCAAATTCATAATTAGATTATGAATTCTTTCATATCGATTAGCTACGTCAATACGAACATAGAAAGAGATTCATTATAACCGATTTTAGTCAATTTTAACATAGTCGTTATCTATTTCCTAAAAAGATAAAACTAATCCAATTTCATATCTTGGCTAGATATTAAGTTAGCCTAATATCATTATAACTAATATATAGATATTAATAAAAACAAACAAACATAATAACATTAGAAAATTACCGATTACAAGCTATTGAATTGGAGCCTAATCCTCGTGAAAGTAACAACGACTTGGAGACAACAATCCTCGATAATCTTCTCCAAAGATTACAACATTACTACGTTTATTCATACATATAAGCATATATACATACATACATAGACATATATATGTATACATGGGCCCAAACATAAAAGAAATAGAAAGAAAACGATAGAGGAAAGTATATATATAGATATATACATAAATTCGAGGCGGTGAACAAAGAGGTGAGGGAGTATTTATAGAGGTAGTCACCGGCGCGTGCGGACACCAACCGCGCGTGCGGTCAAATAGTATATATTCCCTTGTCGAGATTTGTGGGCCCAATGTCGAGATTTTTCTGCAAGATCCGCCTTCTCCGTAGCGCGTGCCGGACATACAACATATCGATGTTCGTAAAAACCTATCTCGAAATTTGTAGACCTCAGATTGACATGATTTGATATTCGTTGGAAAGCTCTTTTGAAGGCCTACAACTTTCATCAAGGACTTTTTCTCTGAAAATGCCTCTAAGTTAGATCAAATGTCCGTTGAAGATGAGTTACTGGTAGAAACATTAAGATACGATTGATCTGTTCAAAGTTGTTAGATTTTGGCATAATCTTTTATCCCACAAAACTCATGATTTATACTTCAAAGTATGTCATATTTTGGGATCTCGGTAAACATCTGATCCTGCAATAAAATCAACGAAACACCAAACGTAAATCTGACAAAAAACCATCATTTTTATCGTTTTTTATAACTTATGCATCTAATTATAACTAACTATGATTTTTATAAGTTTTCAATGCATTTATATGAAATTATGCTAAAATATCATAAATATAATAATAAAAAGTCTTATAATATGATCATATATTTTTCATACATTAATATGCAAAGCCATCTCTGTGGCCGAATCAATCAAATTAAACAGTACCTCAAATCTATGCAAAAAAAAGTTCTTAAGCAATCTCTAATTATCTTCATGTTATGAAAACTAAAGCTGATAAATTAGTCGACGGATCTGGATGATCTTGTGAATCTTATTTTAGACAATTTGGGAGATGACTATAAAGACTTGAAAAGGGTTGTTCAAACACGTGACATCCCTATTGATTTTGAAGAACTCCAAGAAAATCTATTTAAATATGAGACTCTTCCGTTTAAAGATGCCACGGTTCACTTTTTCTGGTCTTGCTACAATTTGATCGTACGACATCCCTCTCCCAGTGCTGGTTCGTTTCCACGTCTTACTATTCCTGATTCTTGGAAACATCCACAAAATACTTTCTCTCATGCAGTAGCCTCGAGTTTTCACCCTAAAAAACCTTACTTGGTTATTTCCAGTGTGGAAAGTGCAATGACATTCAGAGAAATGGCGCATTTCTTACCAGGTTCAACCTCATTCAAAATTTTCTCATTCGGTCTAGTCCTCCAACATTGCGTCATCTTCAAACACATTTGGATGCTCTGTCATCTTCTCTATGGCTTCTTGGTAGTGGTGTCATGCATCATGTTACCACTGATCTCAAATATTTGGCATTACGCATGCCTTATTCTGGCAATGAAGGCATCACACACATAGGTTTTATTTTTCTCTCTACTCCTTTAAAATAGTTTATGTTTGACGATGTATGAAATCCTCTGGGTTACAATTGAGTTGATATTCGGGTAAATGTACCTCTAGGTGATGATCCAAATAACTTTTGTAATTGAGGATGATGATACTTTATATAACACTCCTTCATGTAGGGGTGAATTATGATGCAATGTAGTCATGGTTAAGGAGTTTACCATGTATTGATGTAATGAAGCTCTTTATGGAGCGATTAGAGCTCGAAAGCTATAACGGGCGTGAAATTTCAAAGCCATCACTATATCCGTTACTATTGTGGAGTAATGTCTGCGTGAAGTCCGAACTCTCATTGAAGATAATGTAACCGTTGTTTGAGGTTGAGGATGATTGTATTGTATTGATCATAAATTACAGGTGACTTGCGACATCGGTAATAAGGGACCGTAGACGTCTTACATCTTGCCGATTAAGAGGGGATGAGAATGTGACATATGTCATGTCAAACATAGGATGACCTACATCATGTCGGATGATGATATAATGATGGAGCTTCTTTGGTTAATGCCCGATATCGATCGAGCTCATGCCGTCCCATATATTGATATGTCATTTATCACTCTATGTGAGTCATGATGAGTGTTGCGTGTACAGTGAACTGCTGAACTCGTCTTATTTCTTCTCCTTCTCAAAATATCATTCCGTTTATCACTCAGACAAAGATTTTTTTGTGAGGCATGTACTACTTTATATGATACATATGCAAACCCCTCCCGTAGACAAATCAAACAAATTAAACAGTACCTCAAATCTATGCAAAAAAAAGTACTTAAATAGTCTCTATTTATCTTCATGTTGTGAAAATTTAAAGCTGATGAATTAGTCCACGGATTCAGATGATCTTGTGAAACTCATTTAGGACAATTTGAGAGATGACTATAAAAAGTTGGCTAAGGTTGTTCAATCACGTGACACCCCCATTGATTTTGAAGAGCTTCATGAAAAGCTACTTAATTATGATATTCTTCAATAAAATTGCGACCCGATCGCTTTTCTTTGGTCTTCTTTATAGCTCATTCAGCCGTATGACATCCCTCTCAAAGTACTGGTTCATTTTCACATCTTAATATTCCTAATTCTTGGAAACAGACACAAAATACTTTCTCACATGCAATATGCCCATTTTTTCCCCCTAAAAACCTTACTTGGGTATTTTCAGTGTGAAAATTGCAAGGACAAAAAGAGAAATTGTGCAATTGTTACCAGGTTCAACCTCTTACAACCTTTTCTCATTCGGTCCAGCCCTTCAACATTGCGTCCTCTTATGCCCCATTTGGATGCTCCGTAATTTTGGCATTACACACGCCTTATTCTGACAATGAAGACATCATGGTTGGTGATGGAAATAATCTTTCCATCACACACATAGGTTCTATTTTCTCTACTCCTTCGAAATATTTTACATTGAATGATGCTTGATGATGTCTCAAAATGCAGGTTACAATTAAGTTGATATACGGGTAAATAGACATCTGAGTGATGATCCAAATAATTTTTTTAAGTGGATTCAAGAGTGGACCTACAGCTAGAGCTTTTTCCGGGGGGAGACTCTCACGCTCAACGCAATATTTGAATAGGGAATTTCTATTAAGGCGATGGCGAGAATGTATATCAAGTGTATTATGCGCGTACCTTGTAATTGGGGATGATGACCACTTATATAAATCTAACTAAGCTTGTCAGGGAGTAGATTATGATGCATTGAAGTCATGGTCAAAGGAGTTTACCACATATTCATGTAATGGAGCATGTTATGGAGCCGTTATGGCTCAAGCTATAACGAACGTATATTTTAGAGCCATCACTATAGCGATTACTATCAAGAAGTAATGTGCTGTGTGAACTCCGGAACGATCATTGAAGAGAATGTAACCGTTGCTTGAGGTCGAGGATGACATGTATTGTTTGAACATAAATGACCGAACTAACCTACACAACGTCAGCAATAAGAGAATATAAGTGTCTTGTATCTTACCGGCTATGAGGGTCAGAAGGCGACATGCACCATGTCAGACAAAGGACGACATGCGTCATATTGGTTGAAGATATATTGGTGGCATGCAATGTACTAAAGATGGACCTTGCCGCTTGAGGCCCGATATCAAGTTGAGCTCATGTCGGCCCAAATGTTGATATGACCTTTATTACTCTGTGTGAGTCTGAAAAGTACTACACATAAGGTGACCGATCTCTCACTTTTCAATGTTTTTGTAGTGTTCTGGCATGTCTCGTATTTTTTTATCTATATCTTAGCTTTGTCAATCCCATAATGTTTCTTTTGAATTCTTACCCTCTAAATTTTTAAGGGATCTTCAAACCACTACTCCTATTATTCATCGAATGTTAAAAATGAATTGTATGAATGACCAAACTCCTTTTTTTCCAGCTTTTCACAGTGAATAAAATATCAAAAAGAGCTTGGCATCATCGTCTTGGTCATACAACTACCCCCATTTTCAAGATATTCTTTGTCTAAATAATCTAAGTGTTTCCACCACGTCTGTTTATTCCATTTGTTTTACTTCTTTAGAGAACAAAAGTCACAAACTTTTTTTTTTTATTTCAATTTTATGTTATTCCCTCCCAAAAATTAATTTCACCGACGTTTGGACATCCCCGATTGTGTCGTGTGATGGTTTCAAATATTACATAATTTTACCAAGTATACATGGTTCACCCATGAATTTGTATATTTGATGTGATTTGTGTTTTTATGCCTTTTAAGGCTCTTGTTCAAAATTCTTTGATCTTCGCAATTAAAATTATGTTGATCTTGATGGTGAATACATAGCATTTAAAAAGTTATCTCAAGCACAAAGGTATAATTCATCAAACCACACACATGAACACAATTTTTAGAGACTTCATCTTATCATTATTACCCCACCTTTTATCTATGTTATTTAACATTTAACCATGATTGTTATATTTAAGGAGAAAATTAATTAGGGATAAACACTTGTTGAGAGAAATATTTAGGAAAGAAACTCACTTACACTATTATTATTTTTCTGTTTCTAAAATTTGGTTAGCAATCAACACACTAATTTGGTTAGAGATGATTATATAGTTTTATTTCACAGTTAATGAAAATAAATATTATATAATAATATGAATATTCTTCTTATGTTTATTGTTAGTTAGATAGATAGATGATTATGTATTTTTCTAAGTTATGTAATGTGATTATTCTTCTTACGCTTTTAGGTACGCTTTTTCATTTTCATTTGACGTATGCTTTTGTTATATAGATAAATCATTATAATATTTATTTTAAGTTTATCATTTTGTTTATTTTTTTAAAGGTAAGTTTATATTTTTTGAGTTGATGTGGGGAATCTTTTGATGTCGGCTTATTACCTTTTCTTTCATGTAAGCCTTTTCTTGTTAATTAAAATAATAACAGATGATAGATCTCTAGATGATTATATTTATGATTAGATAAATCATATTAGATATATTGAATTTTTTATAGAGTTTAACGTGCATTTTTTTAAATAAATTTAATTTTGTTTTGTTGAATACTCATTCTAATTAGATCACTATGGAGTATATGAGGGTTAACTATCAGGTTAAACCATGCACGGTGTATTGTGGATTTTGAATCACAATTAGTGAAACAATAACTAATTTCCACACAACTTAATTATTCATAAGAAATATGCACGTAGGCAAATCAATTATTTTTTCTGCTTTGTTTCGTACTTAATGAGCTAGAAATCTCTACTTTTATGCTAATTTGACAGTGTTTCAATTAACATTGACCGTGAATACACAGACATAATCAACACATAATCCACACACACAATTCATGTTAACAAATGGACTGCTTATGAAAAACAATACATGAATCGTTATATTTACAATTTATTATTAACAATTTATTATTGTATGGTCACCTTCTACGCACGGTGTATTTTGTTTTCCTATCATTGTTGATTTTTTTTTAGATCACTATCATTTTTCAACTTTATCATCTTATATTATTTGTTATTGGTATTTTTATATTTTTTGATTTGATGTGGGTAATTTTTTATGTGGGTGATTATATAGATGATTATGTTTATGATTAGATTAGATAGTTTGATGTGGGTAATTTTTTATGTTGGTGATTATATAGATGATTATGTTTATGATTAGATTAGATAGATGAATGGTTTTTTTTTTTTGTAGGATTTAACAATTGATAAATGGCTTGATTTAACGATAGATGATTATGTTTAATGATTGATGCTTGTGGATCAATATGATAAATGGCTTGATTTTTGTGTTAAAAAATGATTGATAAATGAAGATGGATTTAACATTAGATAGACGATTGATTTTTTAAATAGGAATTACATTTATAACTTAATAATTACTTATAATTATTATATTTATTATTGAAATAAATTAACATGTTCATTGAATTTTTTAAATAAAGGTTTTAACATGTTGCTACAAGTTGATAAAAAAAAAAAAAAAAAAAAAAAAAAAAAAAAAAAAAAAAAAAAAAAAGTGTGCTACAAAAAAATATACCAAATTTAATGTGTTGGTACAAAAAAAAAAGGTAATTAAATTTATGGATAGTTTCTACAAAAATAAAAATAAAAATTATGGATAAATACATATATGGAATTTAATTAAAGAACATGATTGATTGATTGTATATATGGAATCTAATTAAATTTATAACAATTTTGAAAGGGAAACACTTGAAATTAAACACATTTCTTTTATAATAGTAATAATAATAATAATCTTATTGAGTTAAAATTTACTTTGCCTCTTAGAGCAGTCACAATGATACATAAAGTGCCGATGTAATATACACTTTACGTCAGAAGTGCTAATGTGATTAAACAATAAACTTTACAATGAAACGAAAAGTCACGATGGCAATAGTCACAATGGGAAGAGGAACGTGGGTCTGACCACTTTCCTGCTCACGACGGGAATTTACATAAAAGAAAAGAAAAAAAAACCTTCTCTCTCCTTAATCTATTTTTTTTCTTCCCGTTAATGTCTCGTGTCTCCCTCTTCCCTCTTTCGTTCCAAGCTTCGTTCTTCACCACAACTTCCTCACGATTCTCCGACCAAATTGATTGTAGCCTCCTTCAACCTCACTCTCACCGCTTTCCGGCGAATTGCTATCACAACGTCAAGTCAAAATTTGTTGCTCGTAGTCTGGTTTGAGTTTTTTCAGAGTCTCCAAACAAATTGAAGCATGTTAAGACTTGTTATCTACCTTAATTCTTTGAGAAATTGTGTTTTTCTTGTGCGATTGAAGTATCATTTCATCAGCCTAAAGAGAAACCTAGAAAGTCTCATGCTTTACCTATATACATATCCGTTGTTTTAATGAGTGGTAGTCCGCTTATATTTAGTTGCTAATGGTCATTGCAATTCATCACAGAGAAGGGCAAGGACGCTATCACCTTTTTTTAGATTCACTATTGAACAACACCCGCTAGCAGTTGATGAATCGGTTCCTATGATTATTTATCTATTAAATGCACAAGGGTTTTATGTTAATATCTTTTGTGTATTTGTTGATTGAATGTTAAAAAATTATGCAACCTTTTAAATTTTGAATTTTCTTCAGTGTTCTAAAAATCTCTAGGCGAGGTCGGTACGCTGCAGGGGCGCCTAGCGCCTAGGGCGCCCAGGCGGTTATAGGGTTTTAAGGGGTTTTAGGGTTTTAGGCGCTTTACACTAACTGAGTACAAGTCTCTTGAGTTCCAACATTCAAAGTAATAGCTTTTTACAGTTTGGGGGAAAACTCTAGAGTGTAATATCTTTACTTTGGATGACTTGATCCGAAGAATTCTAGTTTACAAAGCTTTTTCCTAGATGGAACCCTAATATCCTAGGGTCGCCTAGGCGGCGCCAGTCGCCAGAGGCGCCTAGAAGGGCCTAGGAGCGCCAGAGCATGAAAAAATCGCCCAGACACCAGTGTCGCCTAGCTGAGATCGCCTAGAGCCAAGTCGAATCGCTTGGGGTGCGCCTAGCGCCTAGGCGACCGCGTTTTGCGATTTTTAGAACACTGGTTTTCTTTAAGTCTGCTATTCATTGAGGAAAGAATTGTGTGGATTTTCTTTAACTTGTTATTTTAATTTGCCGTATGTTGGCTATTTGTGTTTAGAGGATTCAGAGTTAAATTTCTTTTCTATTGTGTGGAGATTCAGTTTTCTTGTGCCAATAGATGTTTTAGTCATTTTAAACCAAGAAGGGGAAGAAAAGTGTAGTATACATGGGTGAGTGGCTTTCCTTTATATCATATTAGGACTTGTTTTACGATAAAATTCAATCAAAGACATTCACCTACCAAATAAGTAAAGCTCCAATTCATAGTTGAATCTCATTGAATAGCTAGGAATTTTTCTTGATGAACATTCAGATAAGGCTGTGGGTTACTTACTTCATTATGAATGTGATGTTACCTTCTATCTAGCTATTTGCAAGTCACTTTCATTCTGAGATGCTTATTCTTGACTTAATTCTTTAGAAACTCATGCATGTACTAGCTAAGAAATGGG
This sequence comes from Gentiana macrophylla, assembly GCA_026214975.1. Classification (NCBI taxonomy): domain Eukaryota; kingdom Viridiplantae; phylum Streptophyta; class Magnoliopsida; order Gentianales; family Gentianaceae; genus Gentiana; species Gentiana macrophylla. Next base: position 141,026,021 of record CM047806.1, read on the forward strand.
CATTGGAAATGGGGGTAAATTTTGTCAAGTGCATGAGAGGAACTCGGTTTTGCTTGCAAATAGATTATGAGTTGTACTTTGTCTTCTTAAAAAAGGTTGTAGGGCATGAAGAAATGTGGATTATGCCTGAACTTGAACTCTTTGTGTATAGGCAGTGACCATTCCAATACCGGACCTCCTGCTTTCACTCGAAGGTCTTGTTGATATTATACATCAAAGTCTCTTAAATGAATCATCTATTATTCACTATGAAACATGAGAAACAATTGACGATGCATGTTCATATCATGTATGTTACTTTTCTGATGTTGTTGGAGTAAACCAATCCATCATCATCAGGTTGATGGAAACTTGTCAATCTATGATGGTTTATGTTCCATGATATATGTGTGGTACTTATCTACATTTTTTGGGTGTGTAGACTTATGTTTGATAAGTTCAATTCCTTTGAAGTCTGAGGATGTTTGTTCTTGCAGCAGGAGATGGAAGATAGAAAGACAAACAGCAAAACTTGCAATACAATACTTAGCTATGTTTGGTGGAAGCAATAGTGGATTAGAACGCACAGACTTTATAACGAGCATGCTTACTCTAGTTGGGTAAAATTCTTTTTCAGGAACGATGAGTATCAAGGAGTGGTTGCAACAGAATTCCAAGGAGATGTGATCTTTAATTTGTGGCATTGGAGAAACAAAGGCTTCTATGATCCAAAGACGAGTCGTCCGCCAGTTTGAAACAACTTTGAAGATCAAGTGTCTCAGAGGTATTTTAAAAATTGTTCGATTAGTATTATTTAGTTTTTGTGCTGAGGAATGTTTTGAATTAAATGCATTTGACATTAGTGTACAGCAGGTTGATGATGAAATAATATTTTTAATGTAGCTTGAGGCTTTTTTTTTTATACATAAATCATCATTATTCAGGCCTGTATATTTTTATGCTTAAATTTATAAATTTAGTAGTAAAATTAATAGGCATTTGTTGAATTTGGTGGGAAATTCCTGATGAACTAAAATGCCATTGTATGCCATTGTAGATGGCAATGTGAATGTGAATGCCAATTGGGTTCCACGTAGGATATTTTGTTTACTTCAAGGCAAAGTGACATTGTAAATAGCATGGATCATTGTGAGTGTTCTTAAAATTGTAGATTTTGTGGGGGCTCGGGGCCATCAGGGGCGGATCTAGAGCCAAGTAAGAGGGGTCCATGGTCCCTGTTAAAGTTAGAAATACTCTACATTTTACCTATAGAAAAATATTTCAGACCCCGTGAAAAAAAAATATTTACTGTATTAAATATTTATAGACCTCGCTGAAAAGTTTTCTGGATCCGCCACTGGAGGACATGGCCTCTTGGCCAGGGGCGCCCATGGAGACCCCAAATGTGGAGTGACCACGTGGCTCGGACCACAAAGTTTCATTGTATTTATTTCAACAGTATATTTAGGTAAAAAGTTGCCGTTTATTACTCCACATCTACCGACTACCAACCAACTACCACACTACACACATCATTCATTATTATATTTAAATAGTAGTGTACTACTATTTCACCACTCCATCAACATACCCCTCCTGTAAAAATCTGCTATCTTCAAAACTTGTTTATCATTCCCTTCACTTCTTTCTTCTTTGCCCAAAGCCTTCTAGTTCTAGAGTCTAGACTATTGTTGTCTCTGGGAGAAATCAAGAAACAGCCGTTCTCTTCTTTCCCTCAAGATCTGTTCAAACTCCTCTAGTTAGTTAGGTTGAACTCCTTGCTTCTTTTATTTTTATAAAAAGATCATGGTGCTGCTTATCTAACATTTTGCTCAGCAGAGATTTAAGTCTCAAAAGCTTGAATCATGTTTTCTCCTAAGCTTTTTCTTTTTGACATGGTTCTTTAGCATCACATTTACTCATAGATTAATGCTATCGTAGTTGCTAGCTTGATCTATCTCATTTTTGATATGATACTTCTCATTTTGATCTGTACAGTTGATGAACATGGATGGCATGGTACATGATCATGACTTCGCCACTGAATTTTGAAACCAAGCTATGACGATTACTTCGTATAATCAAAATGATGGTACGTTTTCATTTTATTTATATAACCTAGCATAAGTGTATGTCATATGTCTTTTCTTTCATACTAGTTCTATTTTTCTACGGAAGAGTGATTTAGGCACATAAATCATCCATACAACATTTTATAACCACATATTTTAACACTTAAAAGGAAAACAAAATAACATAAAAATTATGGACCATAAAAATCCACTTTTATGTGGATGAGTTGGGGACGAGGGGTTGTGCCTTAATCATTTTTTTTCCTACCAAACAATTGCTTTTAACCCATATAGTCTATAGTGAGAGACATGTTCATTGGGCTGAGGGATAAGAAAAGCCCAGATTAGTTATGGGCTGCAAAGAGAAGGTTTTCTTTTCGGACACTACAATATCTTCATGTTTCGAAACATTTGATCAGGAATTTTGTTGATATTTCCTGGAAATACTTGTGTGGGGATGGATTTTAAGATGAAGTGACGGGTTGAAACGATCAAAACCACACATTTAATATACATAATGAAACTGTGTGTGGAGACACAACACAAGTATTTCCCGCTATTTATACCTTTCAGCACTTTGTATCTTTCTTTATTCTTCTTCTCTCTTGTCAAATGGGAAACTCAAGCTCACATCAATGGCTGCTACGGTAAGTTATTGCAATCTATTCCGTGGAGACGTGCTGGTGGAAGCGAAGAGCGAAACAATTCCGTTACGAAGGCCACGGAGAACATCGCGCTGAGTGTCAATAATATCATGGAAAGCGAAAGACATATCAAAGAAGCTAAGACGTTGTTAGACCGTGCATTCAATACGCTTAGGAGAAAAAAATTCGAGACGCTGGCGAACTGAACTTGCTGGTCTTCCTCAGACATCGTTTCGGTTGGAATGACTGTGCTGTTCTCACCGGTACTCAACAACAGGTGGATGCGCTGAGATAGCAGGGAGAAGGTATATTGTCCGTGGATAGGCCAGAGGTATAATCCTGATTTTTAAAGTGTTGATTTGAATTATCTGATTTGAATTCAATTTTTAGGTATTGATTTGATTTATGTGATTTGTAGGTGCGTCGATAGAAAGAAGAAGAGTCATGGAAGTCTCAATGCTCAGTACAGTAGATGATTTGTATCTTTTCCCCTTGAATCTGGTTTAATGATTGCAAATTCTTGACTATACTTGTAGCCAGTGGTATAGTCAGCCTAGTAATAAATGTTACTACCTCCGTCCCAAAACTTAAGTTCGTTTATCTTTTTGGTTTTGTGCCATAATGTAAGTCCATTTAAGTTGAGTAGCAGTTTCTTGGCAGTATTGCTGTTGTTATGCTTAGGGAGATGCTGCCCCGGATTATCCCGGTTTTTATTTTATTTTCTGTTTTTTAGCTGTATTGTTTGATGTAATATGTTTGGTTTGGGTGATTTGTAGATCACCTTTCTTTTAGTTTTATGGATGGGTTTTTGCCAACGTATAGCGCCTATACTCTTTCCTAAAGATCCGCTTTTCCTTCCCGGTTTTGCAGACTGCGGGTTTTAAGCAGGCAGAAACTATACATCACGACGTAAAGGTGTTGGCGCCATACGCAGACAAACCTCAGAATCTTTTACAATGAATAAAATTACAGGTTTGAAAAAAAATCCATTTACAAAACCAATGTATTTATTACATTTTTCTTTTTACCCTCATTTATTAAATATTCACACGTTTTTCACTACTTGTATTAATAATAATCAAATGTTATTTTAGATTTTTAATCAAATTTAATGACACATAATTACTTTAACTAACTTTCTTAATTTTCCGCCATTCTTAATGTCATGACATCCGAAATTGTCAAACCATTTCCCGTCAGCATTTTTTGCAAAGAATAAAAATTAAGCCAAGACAGAGTCAAACTTGCAACCCAATCAAGATTTTCCGGTGTGTGCAGGATCAATTTTATAAAAATCGTCAGCATTTTTGCAAATAATAAATAATTAAGCCAAGACAGAGTCGAACTTGCAACCCAATCAAGATTTTCCAGTGTGTGGGGACCAATTTTATAAAAATAAAAAAATTATAACCGGAGAAGAATCATGACTAAATGTAAAAACAAACATGACCGAATGTAAAACACGTCCACTTACAGAACTAAATTTACAATTTTGCCGTTAACAAACCTAGTCATTTTTGTTATCTCACAATTATTTTTAATAGTATTTGTAACATTTTAAAACCTATCACATGAAGAGATTTTATGACAATATGACGTAATGGCTTTATTAACATCGTACCAAATGATATACAATATTTTATTTTTAATTTCTTGCGTAAATGTACTTTTAATGCGGGTTGAGATCAAGATGTTTAATTTTCGGTGTCTCAAGAAAAAGCTACGAAATTTTCACGTATGTTTTATTTTTAAGAGAAAATTCAAGGAAAACAAAAAAATAAAACAAACGTGAAACTATATAGTTTTTACGTAGAAACCGAAATTAGACATCGAAATTGGACAGATGACTCGGCTCTTTGTGTGGCAAGAATCAACACCGAGGAGGAAGCAATGGGCTTGATGGAAGAGAAGATTAAAGACATTAAGAAAGCTTTTTAGATCTTGCTCTTTTAGATTTACTAGCAAAATGCACGTGCTTCGCACGTGTTCTGTTAAATTATTATTTTAAAATATTTTTTGATATTATATCTATATTGTTGACTATGAGCTTAATTTATAAAATAAGTATATGTTAATTAATGACAATTGTTATACAATGATTTTATGCTTGGTATAATTATTTTATTTCTCTTACTCATATGCAATGAATCAAACTTGTCATGTTATATTTTCATTCTTTTAAGTACGATAAGCTTTTTCTTGTTATAAAATCATGATTTTATTGGTATCAAACGAATATTTATTCCAAGATGCTGCACTTCAAATTCCGCAATATAGGGCTATTGATTTTTACACAGATTAAGAAAATTAATAAATAAGTTGCTTTTTAAAATTTCAAGGTGAAATATTGTACTCCTCCGCTTTAAATAAACTATAGCGATTGCCAAAAGATTCGCTCCAAAATAATCGGCGCAGCTTACATTTTCAACGCAGATGTTTTATCGCGCTTTTTCCTACATCTACCCTTATTTATTAGTGGGTGAGGGAATAAATATAACAATGTATTAATTATAGACTAAGGGTTTTTAGTCAATTTTTGCATTCAAATTAAAGTATTTACTTATATCCTTAATATGCGTGTTTTTGTCAACTGCATCAGTTATTTCGGAACGGAGAGAGTATTGTTTTTTTGGTGCCGACCTATAATATCGCATTGTTTAATTGTAAAAAATGTATTTAATACTGAATTGGGATGTGAAAATGCCTTATATTATGGAACAAAGCCGAAAAAACTAAAAGACCATATATACTGGACGGAGGGAGTATATCTTTAGATACCCTCCAAGTTCTTTCTAACCTAATAAACATCATCAAAATATATCATGTTAAAAAAATTCTGTGATGTTTAATTGCATGTATTTTATAGAAACATTCTATTACAACTGCAAATATTTTTTGTTAAATAATTTACTATCAATCAAATTTAATAATCACAAAGACAGAGAATCATTAATTGTATCACATGAGTATTAATGAGTTATATTTATCTTAGGATAAAACTAATTGTACAAGCAAAAAAACGACACGAATAATTAATTTGATTGATATTTATTTTGTTCTTTTAAGTATTATTCATGCTTTATTTCACGCTTTTGTGATGTTATTTGCCCCTTTTTCTCAAATAGAATATAATGGTTTAATTTGGTCAACATGTCCACTACTACTATGTTGGCTTCCTTTCTTTCAGACTTTGGAAATCCTTCTATAAAATCCATGATGAGTTAGGACCATGCATGCGTGGGATTGGAAATGGGTGGAGCAATCCTTGAGGTTTACCATGTAGACTCATTGCACTGACCGACAAGTAATACACTTTTTGATAACTTCTTGAACATCCTTCTTAAGTTGGGCCAAAGAAAATAGTCTCTCAATCTTGCTATAACATGCCCCAATCCTCGAATGATCTTCTATTGACTTGAATGCAACTTCCTATCAATTTGGATCTCAAACCTTCATTCCTACATATATCATCTATTTGTACTTAAGAATCCTCTCCTGCATAGTGTAGTGTAGGATTTTGAGGCTATACTAATCATCATTCCCTTAATTTTTCCTTAAACTATAGGTCATTCTTGTAGCTAAAAGTTACTTCTTGCATTCAATATGGGGATATTATGCTCACAACAAATGTTGTCACCGAACATGACTTTGCCTCGACAATGCATTAACCAAAACATTTTCACTTCTCTTTTCGTACACAAATAGTGAAATTCAACCCAAGTAACTTGTTCACCCTTTTTGTTGTAGTTTTGTAATGACCCATGAATCCGCACTTTGACTTTTTTGATCGCTTTGATGGTAAAGGGCTTGCCTTGAATATATGGCTTCCATTTAGTTATCATAGTTAGGAGTTCATACTCATAAATGGACAATTCCGCCTTCTTAGAGTTGAAGGCCTTGCTTAGATAAGCCACAAGTTTTTTTTTGTTTTGCTATTAAACAACTCCTACGCCTTTGTCACATGCATCTGTTTCAATGCAAAATGGAATTCCAAAATCTGCAAGACAAGTATTAGTGATTCGCATATGGCCTCCTTGAGTTTATAGAATACTTTTGAGGCACGCTATGACCAAAGAAACCCATATTACTTGAGTATGTCATTCAAGGGTTGCAATAATCCCATAATGGAGCACAAATATCATGTAGAAACCGTTAGACCCAAAACCTCTTCGCTTAGTCACATTATAGGGTTGGCCAATCTGACACGCCTTATATCTTGCTTGGGCCGTCCATGTCATCCTCGTATGATATGGCTTGAGTATTCCACCTTGGTTTGTCCAAAAGGCATTTGGAAATTTAGCATGGTATTGGTTCTTCTTCAAAACTTCTAACCACTTTAAGATGTTGTATGTGAGAAGCCATGTCGTGGTTGAAAATTAGGATGTCGTAAAAATACAAGCACAAACATCCTCAAGTATGGTATCAACATCTCATTCATACTTCTAAAAATGTGGCCGGGCGCTTGTGAGCCCAAATGCCATCACTTTGAATTCGAATCGCCATGGTGAGTTACGGGCGCCTTTCTGTACATCATCTTCACCATCATAATCGATTGTATCCAAACCTAAAGTCTATTTTTGAAAATTCCCAACACTTAACTCATCCAACAATTTATCTATTGTAGAGGAATATGGTGGATATCATTGATGACCAAGTCACTCAATCTTCCTCGTAGTCCACACAAAGATCTTCAGTTCCATTTTTCTTTTCACAATGAGCAAGGAGATGCAAATGGACGATTATTGTGTCAGATAATCCCCATTGTATAATTTGATCAACCAACTACTATATTTCACCCTTCCGATAAATGGTGGAGCATATCTATAAGGTTTTAGTTTCACAAGTTTAACACCTTCTTTTAAAGTTATGGAATGCTCATAGCCTCTCATTGATGGCAATCCTTGGGAATTTGCAAACACCTTATGATACTCTTCTAGAACATAAATCACCGATCAATAGGCACAAGATTCAGAGTTGTTCCTCAGATTAAATTTCGCACCAAGAGTCCATAGTCCATTTCTGGGTTTGTTAGTTGATGTTATGTAAAACATCAGTTTTTGGTGTAATGATGTTTAACCGAGGATATAAGGCTATATAAAGTGTATTTTAGTGGTGTTTTCCGGTGGCGCTTTGGTGGCGCCATGGATTCCAGCGTGGTGCAATGTAAGAGACGAAGACGGGGCAATTCGGCTTTGCCTTGTGTTTTATATCATTTTGCCCGAGACTTAAATGAGTTAAATGGCTCCCTATTTATAGGAGAGAGCAAACTTAATAGCTAAGTAAACTAAAATATCTAGATGGTAAGTGGATCGAATATCTCGGCGGCGCCCACACAGATCGAGGTCGCCGGCGGACCCGCTTTACCGATCGAGGTCGCGTGTCGCCCCCTAATCCCCTTTGTGTGGTGATAAGGTCGAGGTCTCAAATGGGTCCGGCGGCTCGTGGTCCCGATTTTGACTTGAGAGCTCGCGACAAGAATGGCCGATGGCCTCATCCACTAATGCCGGTGGTGGGTCGACCGAACGAGGATCCGCGGACCGGCAATGTACGACTTTTAGGCACATCAATGGCCCCTTACCTCGCGCGCTCCTAATCATTTTCTCAAAATGTTAGGCGGGGAGTAATAGTCTGTTTATGGATCCGCTTGCCTTGAAATATCGTGATGGCTCGCCGCTGCGGCGGATCGCCTGTTAGCTTTGCCTAAGTTCCGTACTCGAGTAGATCTTCTCGCTTGCTTGTATGTAGTTGATGAATTTCGCTTCTTGGGCTTGTGCCATGAATTGATTCTCGACTTTGTGGTTTTTGGCGTCGTGAATCGATTTAGCCTTTGGTGGCTTGAGAGCTTTTAGTCTTGTAGAGGCTCGCCAAGACGAGCTCCAAAATATGATGCCGAGCTGTAGTCGGGCTTATAAATGTTCGCCGAGGCGAACTCTAAATATGATGCCGACCAAGGCGTCGGGCTTATAAATGTTCGCCGAGGGCGAACTCCAATATGATGCCGACCGGCGCCGGGCTTATAAGAAGGTTCGCCGTGGCGAACTCCGACATGATGCCGACCAAGCGTCGGGCTTATAAATGTTCGCCGGCGGCGAACTCCAATATGATGCCGACCGGCGCCGGGCTTATAAGAAGGTTCGCCGTGGGCGAACTCCAAAATATGATGCCGACGGGCGTCGGGCTTATAAGAAGTTCGCCGAGGCGAACTCCAATATGATGCCGACTGGCGCCGGGCTTATAAGAAGGTTCGCCGCGGCGAACTCAAAATATGATGCCGACCGGCGCCGGGCTTATAAATGTTCGCCGAGGGCGAACTCCAAAATATGATGCCGACCGGCGTCGGCTTATAAATGTTCGCCGGGGCGAACTCCAAAATATGATGCCGACCGGCGTCGGGCTTAATCGCCGACAACGCTCTGCCGGGCTTAGTCGCCGATAACGTTTATCGGGCTTGAACTAGTGTTGATGGAAACCACCGCTTGTATGTCAGTAATATGTAATGATGTGCTTTTTCGCCGATTACGCTTATCGGGCTTAGTCGCCGACAACGCCTCGTCGGGCTTAGTTGCCGACAACGCCTGGCCGGGCTTTTTGTTGTAGAGAAATCCATGTCGATGAGCTCACGACATGGAGCATGTAATAAAATGTTTACTTTATTTTTGCTCAAAATATTCCATCTTTTTTGAGTTCATTGCTTGGGTCCGACATGTCCGTATGTGTATATATATAGGCCCCTTGTTTTTGGCGAGGTCGAGGATGTTAAAGCGCCGAACTTGCTAAAAATAATTGAATTGAAAGCCTTACTTGTTTCTCTGAGCTTGATGACCGAATCGAAAAATCATGTACGGCCCCTTGTTTTCGTGAGATTGAGGAGCTAAAAACCGAGCTCGCCAAAATACTTGATAATAAAGTCTCACTTGAGCTTGATAATCGAATCAAAAATTCCAATGTGTGGCCCTTTGTTTGGGACAAGATTGAGATTGCGAGTAACTTGTCCGAAATAAATGTTGAGGTCGAGCTTTAATTGGACTTAGAGCTTGCCGACCGAGGTCGGGCTTAGAGCTGGCCGAAAGGTCGGACTTAGAGCTGGCCGACCGAGGTCGGGCTTAGAGCTGGCCGATAGTTCGGACTTAGAGCTTGCCGACCGAGGTCGGACTTAGAGCTGGCCGATAGTTCAGACTTAGAGCTTGCCGACCGAGGTCGGACTTAGAGCTGGCCGATAGGTCGGATTTAGAGCTGGCCGATAGTTCGGACTTAGAGCTTGCCGACCGAGGTCGGACTTAGAGCTGGCCGAGCTATGATTATCCGGTGCAATTAATCTTGGAGAAATCGTAGTTGGAGATTAAGGACCTGGCGAGCCCATGAGCTCGATTTCTGCTGTGAGCTGCGAGCTCGATTTGACTCGCACCAATCGCTCACATATAAAAATTCAAAATATCATTCAATATTCCGACGAATACTAGCCGGACATTATGCTTCTCCTCCGACCCTTTATTGACATTTTCACTCCATATTTAGCACGTAAATCAGCCGAATCACAATTGCCCCCACTTTTCTTAATTTCTTCGACATTACCTCAAACCTGCTTGCACCCTCCCCATTGGAATAATAATGCAAAAGTTTGTTAAAATCACACCTTGGCACCTCAGGTCCGACGAATCTTCTTCTCCTCTTTTTTTTTTTTTTTTTTTTTTTTTGGGCATTAACAGGGACCTGAAAACTCAGGCTTGAGCTTTTTGTAATCAACATTTGACCATTCCATGGGAACAAATCGAAGAAAATATCATTGAGCTCACAATATACCTGATAACCTGGATTTGAGCCATAAATTTATTTTTTTTCGATGATTGAATCTGATAACTCCATAAAGAATTTTCCATCCCGGGCGTGATCTCGAGAGCTGGTCTTCCTTCCATTTTTTCACCCATCAAAAACTTTTGACTCCCGATCCTCTTCTTCTTCTTTAGCTTGCAACTCCGGCGGTTGACCAAGGCCGGAGGCTTCTTCTTCGAACAAATCATGCTTTGGGATTGACCACTTCGACTAGTGATGAAAATCAACAAGTAATGACTCTCAAAGTTGTCTTTTACTTTTTGTGGTGTTTGATTATCCACGGGGATAAAAGCAAACACAGACACAGTCCCCATGGTAGATCTAAATGAAGATCTTGATAAAAGATTGGCCGGAAAACCAAAAAAAGGTGGCGGGTTCAGCCGCCGAAATTCTAGATCCGGCCGGAAAATGTTGAAAAATGTCGAGTTCCCGGTAACGGAGCTAATCGATGTTGCGTAAAACATCGTGTTTGCGGTAATAAAGATGTTTAATCGAGGATATAAGGCTATATAAAGTGTATTTTAGTGGTGTTTTCCGTGGCGCTTGGTGGCGCCATGGATTCCAGCCGGTGGTGCAATGTAAGAGACGAAGACGGGGCAATTCGGCTTTGCCTTGTGTTTTATATCATTTTGCCCGAGACTTAAATGAGTTAAATGGCTCCCTATTTATAGGAGGAGCAAACTTAGTGAGAATGCAAGAAACTAAAATATCTAGATGGTAAGTGATCGAATATCTCGGCGCGCGCACACACAGATCGAGGTCGCAAGGCGGACCCGCTTTACCGATCGAGGTCGCGTGTCGCCCCCTAATCCCTTTTGTGGGCTGCATAAGGTTGAGGTCTTGAAATGGGTCCGAAGGCCGTGGTCCCCGATTTTGACTTGAGAGCTCATGACAAGAATGGTGACTACCATCCACTAATGCGGTGGTGGGGTCGACTAACGAGATCCGCGATCAAGATTTACTTTCAGCACATCGCTTAGTAAATATTTTACAACCGGTCATCTTAAGTTGAGTTTCTTTTGTGTAATCTTCACCTTAATTTGTTATCCATCGTTAGTGAAAACCAAATTGGGTTATAACATTTCGTCCAATACACCTTAATACCATGTCACAAAGATCTCACTGATCAATCTCACATATCATTTGATCTTAACTCCGTCTTCAGTACTACTTTGTAATTTCTAAGTAGTTATTTGTGATTTCTTTTTTAGTACGCATAAAGATTTTATGAATTACTTTTTCCTAAAAATATGAATTACTATTTTATTTTGTGTAAGTAAATAGATAATGATAAACGTACTATTTTATTTATATAGTTTAATACATTTTTTTCCTATTTCATTTTTTATTTTTACTTTCTTTTATTGACGTTTTTTTTTTCTTTTTTATGCTGTATATAGTTTATTACTATTTTTTTCTGTATCACTTTTGATTTTTACCTTTCTTTTATTAAAATTTTTTTCCCTTTTTTATGCTGATGATAGTTATCCTCTTTCTATTTGTATTTTTATAGATTATTATTATAATTATTTCACGTTATTCTTATATAAGTTAAAGGTAGAAAAGATCGTTGATCTAAAATGGCGAAAAGGATGAAAGAAAAAAGATAAATGATCGGTATGACAAAAACGCCAGACGTTATTAGAGATTACAGCATTACACGTCGCTACAACCAAACGTAAAGAAATACGTAGTAATAAAGGCGAGATTGTTTGATTAAAAAGGTTTTTCTTTTTTTTTTCCTACTTTTTCTGAAGAAAGTTCAAAAGGAGTTATGGAGATTGTTTTATCTTTATATATATTTTCACGATAGTTTTTTTCCTTATTTTTTAGTTTTTGATGATGTTTATCTTCATTAATTAATTATTATTATTATTATTATTATTATTATTATTATGGAGAAACACTTTTATTTAAACATCCGGTATTGAAACACATCGCATTTTTTTAATATAGCTAAGACGCTAAATTGTAATATCCCAACAGATATGCTAGCTAAATTAGGGTTCTCTATACCTAATTTTCTCTCTCGTTATTGTAATTAGGATACCCAACCCCTCAAAATGTACTATGCTGTTTTAGCAGATGCCTCTTAATTCTAATGAAGATTAAATTTCAAAAAAAATAAATAAATTATGGCATCATTAGTATTTCAATCGATCACCGTCTGCAAGGGTAAAAGCGTCACATTAATAATTTATCATCCTATAAAAAGTCTCGAGGACTCAATGGTCCACACGAGAGAAACCCTAGTTTTAATTTATCTCTGTTACTGCTTGCTGCCGGCAGCTTGAACCTGGATTGTGAGTCGGAATTTCTAATTATTGTTTTTGTTATGTTGAAAAGGAGAAAGATTTACAGTGGCTCAATGTATTTTATTATACGAAGGAATCGTCATAGAGAGAAAGCAGGAACGATTGAAAGTGTAATAAATCCAGTATTTTTATGGCGTTCCTTCGTTTAATGAGATTCGTTGGGTCATAAACATGATTAATGGTTGCCTTCACCACTGACATCTAGTAAATCAGGCTTCGGCTTCGGCTTCATATCGGCAGCATAAAACATTTCTATTTAACAGGTGCATAAATGGACACAAACTAGATGATTGCAGGAACAATAACAAAGACACAGTGTTGCAGAAATTACCGTTTTCAGCTGAGAAACTGAGCAATGATCCAGACTTTGTCCTTTTTGCTGTAGAGGTAAGCAAAGATGCAAACTGTTCCCCATGAAATCCGAATTTCGCAGTGCTCAAATCTTCAGAAACATAGAAATCAAGAAAGCCCTGTATCTTTTGAACTACAAGCTTGCATACCCTCCCTCCTTCACGTCTCTTGTTCTACACCATCTAACAATGAGTTGAAGGTTGGGTGCATATATCATTTTCCGTTTATAGGAATTAATGTCCAGAGATTTGATTGGACCTACAGAATCGGTGACTAAAGTTGGAATATTTGATTGAAGTATAATTGCAAGAAGATTGGGAATCGGTGATTAATTGTAGAATATTTGAATATTTGATTGGCCGGAGTATATAATATGACTAGAAAGTATATATACTTAATGTGTTATGATATATCAGATAAATGTATATATCATTTTCCGCTTATAGGAATTAATGTCCAGAGATTTGATTGGACCTACAGAATCGGTGACTAAAGTTGGAATATTTGATTGAAGTATAATTGCAAGAAGATTGGGAATCGATGATTAATTGTAGAATATTTGATGGGAGTAAATTGCAAGAAGATTCGTCGGGATTGAGGTAATGATAGAATATTTGATTGGAGTATTTCAGGGGATTAGTAATAATATCAATGGTTGCTTAAATGACTTTCTGACATTTTTTTTCCACACAACGAAACTATCTTATTTAGATGACAGTAAACACACACGTACACCATGGGAAACGAACCTCATTGGCGGTGCGGCTTTGTGACATTATAACTGTCATTTATTTAATTTTATTTTGTTTTCAAAACCTCAATAATAAAAAAAGGAACACAACTCCCTCATTGCTGAAATTAATCCTGGTAAGGAGGAGATTGAAACTGTATTCAAATGATGTAAACTTAATGGAACTTTCTTGATTTTCTGCTTCAACAGATTTGATCACTCGACTTGGTAGTGCTGGAGTTTCAATAATCGGATTGCATGGAGAAAAGTTTGAGTCTTTGCTCTCCTTCTCCGCTTAAAATGGTTATTCATTTTCTGCCCCCTGCATACTTAATTACTCAAATAAGCTTTAGTACATATATCCTCCTCATTGTCTTTTAGCTTTTGCACCAAGAATCTTCATAAATGAATTAGTTTTTAACGTTTCAAGACACATTGTTGCATTGTTTGTTTGTGCAAAATGTTCCTCAAGCCCTTTAAAGAAATTCCAAATGAATCAGTTTTTAACGTTTCATGACCAAATTGTTTGTATTGTTTTCTTTTTTGGTGAGAAAGACTTGTACTATTTTCGGACACCACCAAAAAGCTAAACAGCCTTATATTACAGATATTACGGGACGGAAGGTATATCTTAGTCCCTTCATCAGCTTTCTAATTTGTGTCTCTTGATGCCTATATTCATAATACTTATTGTTACTCTTTTTCAGTGTTCTAAAAGTCGGCCTAGGCGGTGCGGGTAGCAAGCATCCCGTTTATACCCGAGGCGGGTTGGGTCCTAGACGGGTTCTAGGCAGTCTAGGCGGATTAGGGCTTAAGTTTAAATATAATGCTTTAGGTCTAGAATTCTGTGAAGTAGTATTATTTAAAATTCAGAAAATGAAAAATATAAACCTAGACGCCGCCTATGCAGGTCTAGGCGCCCCCTCACCGACCTACTAGCGTCCAGCGTTTTTTTTTGTTGCAATATTGCTCTTTTTCCACCTGTTGAATAGCAACTCTAATTTGTATCAGCTTAATGCATATATGCTAGTAATACTTATTGTTAATCTTTTTCCACCTGTTAAATAGCAAGTTTTTTGCTGTTAGTCTGAAGCTGAGGCAGGCATGATTGATTGGACCTTTATTGTGCTTGCTGCCCTGTAGACTATATAACTATTTCTCCTAGTTTTCCATATGTCCTCAACATAACACTCAATTTTATTTTATTTTTGGCAAACAGTATTCAGATGGGAGGCGCCTTCCCGAGGATCGTATAAGTTGTTTGCTGGATGATATTCTTGTGGTCATTCTTTCATTCTTAACAATTAAGGAAATGGTAAAGACAAGTCTGCTTTCACGTCGATGGTTGAACTTGTGGGTGAACAGTCCGGTACTTGATTTCCATGCCCCAGTTTCAGATGCTACATCAATAAATGACCAGGAACGTCGGAATTATGTCAAGTGGGTTAATCATGTCTTACGGCAGCATGAGAGTCTCTATTTGAAGCAATTTAAAATTGTATGTTGCCTTGATAAATGCTACTGGAAGGACATTAACTGGTGGTTGGTATTTGCTTTAGCAAGGAAAGTTGAGAATCTGGAACTGAGTTTCTTGCTTTCAGGTCGTGACCTGTACAATGAGAGTGAAAGTTACGCCTTTCCTGATCCCTTTCTTAAGTTTAGTTGGGGGAAAGCTGATTCCGTGAGCCGGTTACTAAAATTTGACCTTAAGTGCCTGAAATCGTTGTCATTGAAAAGTGTAAATGTAACTAGTGAAGCTATCAACTTTTTTCTTTTAAGTTGTCCATTTCTAAAGACTTGAGGTGGTTGGCTCCAAAATTTTGGTCAATCTAGTGATTTCAGATCCTAGTTTGGTGTTGAAATATCTGAAGATCGAGTACTGCTTCAATTTGGAAGTTGTCAGTATCTCAAACTTTAACCTGGTCTCACTAGACATATTATCTCCTAAAGATTTAACTCTTACAAACCTTCCAATGCTTGTTGAGTTGTCCATTGCGACAAACAGTTCAGGACCTCATTTATCTGAAGCTACTCTTTGCCACTCTCAGCTTGAGGCTCTCAAGTTAGATGCATTCCAACTGAAGGTACGTACCAATGCCATGGAAGCGTAGGTTCAATTGTCTTGATAGTGGTCCTTGTTGGGTGTGGCTATTATAAAGAGGGTGTAATAGGCCGGTGCATTGATATTCTGCTATGGGTACAAATAGACAAATTGTTTGCACAATGGCAGAGAGTCCCATTGCAATGGTCCTTAACATAGACTAACACGCCCTTATTGTGTTTTTTCTACTTCATACAGGACGTACCTCAGCTGTCAATTTCTTATCAACTGAAAAACTCTGCCGATTGGCCATCAATGTCGGAGCTTGGGGCGATGAAAGTCTAACTATGTTGATTTCCTACATAAATTATTGCCCTCGTCTTGAGGAATTTAAACTGATGGTATGCACTCCTTTGTATGTTATGATATGCATTTTTGGTTATGCGTGTCGCTTAGTGTGCATTAGTACAGTTGTTGAGTCGTATGCTTCAGTTTTTGTTAATAAATGTAGTTTCTTTTAATGGAGTAATAGTATAGTTATAGTCATAAAAGATTTTGAGTAATCTTAGGGGGAAAATGTTTCGGTGCTGATAAAAACAGCGTTTGCAATTTGCAGATGACATGGTACGAGCCTAGGCGGAGTAGTGGGCCTATTCGTGAAGTTAAAAGGCAATGCTCTTCCCTAAAAAACAAAAGTCTGAAGGTTTTTGATTTCCGGGGTTATTATGGTCGGAGTAGCGATGTTGAACTGATCATGCACGTAGTGGAGAATGCTGTTGCTCTTGAAAAAATCATCCTTGATCCCACTGATGAATATCTCAGTGGCCCTAGTGAATCTCCCACTATGATTGAACTTGACGCTAGATGTGTTGCATTCCAGCAGCTTAATTCTCTCAGGGAAGCTATACCGCCACATGTTGAATTGCTTCTCCTTTAGTTCTTCTTTACCGTCCGATAGCAATAACGCAATGGTTGTGAATGTTATTTTAATTTTCGGCTTTTGTTTTCAGTAATTAATAAAATCATGAAATGTTTCCCTTGTTACATGCCTTGAGTTGAGCATCAAACATTCATCCAGTTGCATTCTTCTTCTTTTACTGTTTTGTTTTTTTAATATCATCAGATGGGCTATCTATAGAAACTTTATTCTTGTTCATATAGCTGGAAAAGAATATCAAACTTTTGTACAAATCGAATAATAATATATGGTACATTGAGACAATCAAGTAGTCTTCATCCTCTTAAGTAAATCGTCTCTTCATTTGCGTTTGGTACCATTATTATAAGAATATTTATCAAAGTATGAAATGTGAATGGAAGCGTGTGAATTTATATACAATGACATGAATGTGACCCGACATTATACATGTGACACTTAATGAGCTACTTCGGATCCTCTTATTATTTATTAAATGGGCCAAAGAAGTGACATTCCAGTTTGGGGCCTTAGAGTCCATATAACTTCGTTAAAGATGAAACAGTAAGCTTTGATAAACCTGCAGCTAAAAGGTAACCCCAGAAGCTCCACTGACATACTTGTTTTTCTGATTCTTGAAATATTCAAACTTTGAACAACCTGAGAATAAGCAAGTTTTTCAATTGCATTATTATACACATTATCTGTTGGATTAGTTCAATCTGACAAGAAGATTGAAACAGCTTTTACCTTTGTAGTGTGGTTTGTGATCGCCTGAATTTAAAAAAAATAAAAATATATGTACATATCAGTTCAGGGAGCAATGAGATATTACAATAAAGATTTAATTACCATGTGTCATAAAATCGAGATATGGTTTTATCGCATAAATCTAAGTACAACATAGATCATGTGTGTTTTCCTCATGTCAATTAGTTCTAGTGCATGTTATTATTAACTTCAAAAGCTGCATTGTTCTGTGTTTAGTCTATATTATTAAGTTTATTTTTTCTCTACAGTATAGCATAGGCGAAAAAAGCTCGTTTGCAGCTATGTTGTAAGTATTGTCCAGACCAGAATATTCATTTCATTTGAGACTGATCATAAAACCAAATAGGAGCAAGTTAAAATACAAAGATTGCACTACAATTACCGATTAGGCTAGCAGCTTAACGTGGGATGTGTTACAAGGCTCTCCTACGAAAAAAGAGTGGACAGCGTAAGTAAGGAGCGTGCCTCTTTAGGGGCGGAGGCCTAGCTTTCTCCGGCAGTGGCTTAGTTTTTTCCTTTGTCTCTTGCTTAGGAGTTTCATCCGTTTTAACCGGTACACCCTTCACCTGCGAAAAGAAATAGTTTAGTTAAAATTTAAGGACTCAATCTTCTTAGTATTTGAAGATATCCCATGTTATGTTGATTACCAAGCTTCGATATTGAAGATTGTAGAACGTCTGGATGTATCGTTGCTTTGCTTGCTTCTGTGTATTGTTCAGTCCTCTCCAGAAGCTATATATACATCCCATATTCAAAACCTTGTTTGCGTAGATCTTCCATGTATAGCTGCATGCAACCATTTAGTAAGACTTATCATTCCATATTTAGACAGAGTATGTATGTGTTACAAAGTATAATTAAACAGGTACCCTCAGTACCATTCGTATATACGCTTGTAGACCCTGGGACGAGATCATATCCCAGTACTTAGGATCATTCTTGCACTTATGAAAGAAGTCAGCAATCTTATTGCTGGACTCTTCTCCATTGTTGGGATCGATCAGAAAACCGGAAATCCCATCAACAATTATCTCAGCTGGCCCTCCTTGATTAGTTGCAAAAGTCGGCAATCCGCAGTTCATTGCCTCGATCACTGTAAGACCGAATGCTTCGTACAGAGCAGGCTGCACAAAAGCCCCTCTTGTATCAGCAATTGTCCGGTACAGCTCACTGTTTCTGTGCTTATCAGTTTGAGCTGCTATCCATCTAATCTGGCCCTTTAGTTGGTATTTCTCTATTAGGATATGCATCTTTCTAATTTCGGCTGCTTCTTCTCTATCTTTTGATTTCAAAGGATCGAAGAACGCGCCAACGATTACAAGATTAGCCATGTTTCTGAGCCTCTTGTCCTTCCCGTACCATTCCGTCAATCCAGTAATGTTCTTGACAATATCAAGCCTTGCCATGGAGAATATAAGAGGCTTTGTTCTATCTTCTAGGAACCCTCTGTTTATTTACGCAACAAAACCAAACCGCACGTTATAGCTTTAGAATCTAAATGAATGCTATCTGACACCTTCAATTTGATAATTCAAACTTACATATGTTCATCATTTTCAACTTTACTATAGAGAAGTTCTTCTATAGAAGACTGAAACTGTGTCAGTCTTCTATCCTTTTCCGTATGGGGAAAATAGACTGATTGGTCTGCTCCTGGGGAAGCAATGTTGAATTTTGGATCGAAAACATTCGTTCCTGAAACAACCCTGTAAAGCCCTGGAAGAGAAAATGCAGTATGGCTCTCGTATTGGCCTGGCCTGTCTTTGCTGCAAAAAGTTACAGAAAACCATAACTAAGCTTTTTTATTATTATTCCTATGAAAGTAATGCATTTCGACAGAAACTTGTTCCTACCTTCCAGCTATCTCTTGGTAGGTACTTGTAATGACAAAATCAGCTGTATTCATCGCGATCAAATCAGCTGTAAATTGACATGAGAAATGATACTTTGGGTCCAATTCCTTCCATTTGAAGTCTGAATCTTCGTACTTTGTCTTCTCCAAAGCATGTGCTATTGTTCCCTGACAATCATATAATGTGGAATGTCGGTATCTTTTGCCTATTCAACTGAGCAGATTAAATGTAACTATATAAATATATAATGTACCAAAGTTATCCCAAGCTTGCTGGCCATTAATGACGCCACCAGATTCCCATCAGTATAGTTCCCAATAATTAAATCTGGTTTTCCTTCCAAAACCTCAATAATCTTGTTGGTTGCATCCTGTTGCATGGAAATAAAAGTAGCGAGCATAAAATTAATATATTGAAGAAAGAAAGAAAAGAAACCCTAGATTTTGTATGATGGGGGGGGGTGGCATAAAAGGGTATAATACTACCTGAGTAAACCTCTCTAGATAAGGATAGATGTCAAATCTAGAAATCCAATGGGGAACAATTTCACCAGTTTCTTTCTTAAACGGGACTCTAAGAATGTGTGAATGCTTAGTATTGTTTATCGGTTCTAGTTCTTGATTGCATGTAGTGCCTTTCGCATCAGGGATCAGTCTGGTAACCTGCATAATCCCATATCATATATACTATATGTTTCAGAATGTGACGGTGAATATATTAAACTACATTACAGATATATGTGTATCGCTCGAAACCTACCACAAGGATTTGAGGCTTGGCATTGAGACCTTGCTGCTTAATTCTCATGAGCAATTCCTCTTCAAAAGCAACTGCTTGATCTAACACATATACTACCTTTTGGAACAACAAAGAATGTAAATTCAACTGCATGTTTTTTATGAAGTTCCCCAAATAATTAATTAAGGTAAAAGAACCTCTACCTGTCCTCCGGTGTCGGGCAATCCGAGGACATTGGCTTGTCCAAAGTATCCATGGACAGAAAAGAGCACAACATTGAATATAATTGGAAGCCTGCTAAAGAATTTGTCAACATTTAAAGGGTCTGGAGCCTGAAGCATTTCGGAAAGTGATCTCATTGTATCCTTTGTTCTTTCAGCAGTATCTCCCCAGCCTTTCTCAAACCCCCATTCCTTAAACCTGGAGAAAGTTAATAAACTTTTTTATATATATATCGCATTTCTACAGAAAGCTATATACTATATGTATACTAGCATGTAATGAAGTGATGATATCGGCTAGCTGGTTCTCACCGTAGTTGAAAACTCTCGTATGGGGTATCCTTGGGAAGTGCAGAAAGAGCCGTATCAGCTACTATCAGGGCTGACTGCAGCTTTGATGCTGTATTAATTGTCTCATTTATCACAAGCTTCTGAAACAACAAAAAGATGGAGGGAACTGCAAGTCAGAAACTTGTGAAGATTTCTCTCTCATTTTTTTTTAGTAATAAGAAGAAAGGATTAATTTTGTCATACTTCTCCATGGTGATTGAGTGAGCTCAAATAATCCACAAGAAGTTGCGTATTCCCAGGCCTTTATCAAATTTGAAGAGAGAAACTTGGAAACATAGCTGACACCATTTCCAATTGATGAAGAAAGAGTAAGGTGAGGTATAGAGTAGTCCATTGATCCGAAATCAACTTCTAAGGCATTTTCGTCATTCGCCCTGATCGACAGGTTGAAACAAACAGAGACACGTACGTACTGTCATTTTCTTTACTTTTCTAGCTACTTACCGCAATAAAAAGATTGAAAAAGGGGGTGCGTGAAATTATTTTCAGTTATGAAACACAAACTAATTAAGGCAATGCAATGGCGAATTACCATTTATCATCGATGATCGATTCCTTGTATTTCAAGTAGTCAGTAGCAGTAATACCATCAACAGAGAGATCATTTGCGTTTACTTTAACATACTCCCAAAACCCAGGATTCGGTCTAATAGCAAAGGCGACGTATGGAGGAACAACAGCAGCCTCCTACAGAAACCAACAAGAGCACACACAACACAACCAATTACAGATTTAAGCTGCAGAGCTCTGTATAACAAGAACCATCTAAACGTACAAAACTTCAAGAAAGGAAAAAGAAAAAAAGAAAAAAAGAAAAAAAAAAAGGTTGTAAAATGAAGCACGCAAAACGCACTCACGTACCTTTGTAGTACACAAGATATAACCAAGTAGACCTTCCAGTACTTGGTTCCTTTGTGTTTGATCATCTATAACTTTCTCAACTTCATCCATCAGTTGATGGACTTTGATCAAACGCCTTCCTTGCTCAATGTACTTTGCGAAACACCTCTTCATATGATTCCTGCTGCTTTGTTTCAAGGCCTCTGACGACGACGTTGATGAATCAGACTTCTTAATGGGCGATGCCGACGAAGCCATTTCTTTTGTAGCTAGCTAGCTTGTTGCAAGAAAACAGAGATATGGGGGATTTAGTTTGTGTACGTAAGATATGTGTAGGAAGTTGGAGGGAATTTATAAACTAACTCAACCGGCCAGCTGGAGCATATATGCATGACATGAAGATGAAGAATTCAAGCAGCAGCATCATTATAATAATATTGGGGAGAGGAGATGTATGAAGCTGGCATTAGCATTTGTGTGAAGAAAGGAAATGATGAGAAGGGTGTACCGTGTGTAAGATGAGAAAAAGAACATTCTTTGCTTTTGATTGAGAATAGAGTAAAGAAAGGAACTTTCCAACGGTTTTGGGGTTTGTATTTCGGAGGCAAAAGCGATCTCTGCCGTATCGGAATTTTATGCTTGGCCCCTGACCAAGCATTTACTTTGTAATCCAAGCACCAATAAATCTAAAACACATTGTTTCAACCGCAGAAATATAATTGTCGTACGTAACAAAACCATACACATTTTTTCATAATCGGTTTTATATTGAACACATCAATAATTAATTTATATATCAAGATTATCACTTGTAATTAAGTTATAAATGAGAATACCAAAACTTGCTTGCCTCTTTGAGAAAATCACAAGTTACTACTAAATATGGTTGTCTATCAACTATCAACGTTAGAAAGTTAAACTAAATAAGTTACGTCCATTACTTGTCTGATTATATTTAAGATGAAAAAATCGATCCATCATATTTATTTGTCAAATCAATGCAACATATTTCGTATTTTAAATTTCTTTTGGAAAGAAAAACTTACATGTCCAAGATTGTCGTAAAGCGCCAACGCCGCGGTCGTAAAGTGTTGACACTGCGGCTTAAAAATTGTATGCATGATGTATGATCGACGATATGAGATTTCACCCTCCACGCGAATTATCTGACGGCCCAAATTTGGCGACATTTAAAAGTCCAAGCCTCTAGTACTCACCTCGAGTCGAATAAGAGACGAGTCAAATGAAGTCCGCAAAGAACCAAATAGCCAGATTCTCGCAGTTGTCTCATCTCGAACACCCACGTCGGTGTTATACGAAGTCGAGGCCAGTGGTCCCACCAGATTCCTAAGCCCAACATCCAGAGGATTACTTGGGCAAGACACAAGGCCCGCAAGAAGGCTATTTACGCCAATGACTAAACCGCCTAAGCTTTAGTGCAAAAAGCAAGACACGCTACTTATAAATACATTAATCCATTTAACTACGTAATGCTTAATTCCTGACATTGACAGATATACGATGCAATCCAAGATACATTCTTTGACTCACCATAAAACACCAAAACACCATTTTTACTACAAGATTAGCCTTGCATATTCTTTTTCACTCACCATTGGGATTACACGCGCTCTTAACCCGGGCAAGTGATATTTAAAGATCATCAATGATGTATTATTAAAAATTCAAAACAATATTATTTTAATTATCCGGTATGTGTCGGAGACGTGCTGAGAGAGCGTGTTATGGAAGGCTGTGAGACTAGTGAAATTTTAAAATACAACCGTTGTAGGAATGTTTTATCAAGTGGCATACATTACAACCACTCATTTCTAACCTCTCACACACGATAAAAGTGTCTTATGTGAAAGAGAGTAAAAATGAGAGCCCAATATACGCCATTCTAAGATAACCTTTCTACAACCGTTGCACCATAAAATCTCTCGTGAGACTAAGAACCACTTTTAATTTGAATCCATCCAATGTGAACCCTGTAACAATAAAAAAAATAAAACAAAATAAGGTATGGTTTACGTTATAAAAAATAAAAAATAAAGAGAGTCGGGGATTAAAAGCACAAAATGTATAAATCCATTCACCCAAACTTCAACCTAGCTAGCTAATCCTTTTCTTTTCTTTTTCTTTTTCTTTTCGGGAAGGCAACTTAAACCTAATCCTATATATATATATATATATATATATACATACAGTAATTTTGAATCTAAAAAGCATACAAAAATGGCAGAAGGTCGTTGCAAACCATTAATGACATTGCTTACGCATGAATTAAATTAATAAATCTATTACATTATCAAGGCTTGACATGTTAGAATGAGAGTGTGATGATAGTGGATTAAGATAAGGTAGATACTTGTATGATATTGTTTATAAGCGAGGATATGCCGGAAGAGATGGGTTATGTGGCAGTAGGTGGGGTTAGAGGCTGGGTGGGGTAGCCCTACCCCACACCCCAACCCCAACCCCACCAACCTACTCTACTCCACCATCACCCACTCCTATCCTACCCAACCCACCACCCCACCCACCCTACATTACCCACCACCTCACCCTACCCTGCCCTACCCACCATGCCACTCTACCCTACCCTACCAACTAGGCAACCACCATACCCCTACTCTACCCTATCCTACAATACTCGCCACCCTACCCCACCCTACCCCTACCCTACCTCTATCCTACCCATCACCACATACCACACCCTACTCTACCTACTCACCACCCCACACGCCCCTACCCTACCTACCAACCACCCCACACCTACCCATACCCACAACCCCACCATATCCTACTCTACCACCACCCGCCCCCACACCTACCCTACCCTACCCACCACCCCACCCTATCCTACCCTACCCTACGCATCCTACCTACCTTATCCCACCACCAACTCTACTCCACTATCACCGACCCTACCCTACCCCACTCTACGTACCCACCCTACATATCCTACTTCATCACCTACATTACCCTACCCTACCACCCACCCACTCTTACCCCATCACCCACGTGTTTTTTCGATTTTCATTTTATTCCATCGCATTCCATCCATTTTCGGAAGGAATGAAAATTGACCTTTTTCATTCTATTGGAATAAAATTTTATTCTATTCAATTACCTCATGATCATACACAAACATTGGAATGGAATGAAAAATCATTCCATCCTCACCTAACAAACATACCATAAGGGAAGAGACGAGAATGATGAAAGAAGACACTAAAGAGGCAAAGAAAAAAAATAGAGGAAATGTCTGCTTCGATCGCTGCTGCGGCTGAATTACCCGATGACTTGTCGTCTCTGATGATTCTTAAGGAGTTGTAATTGCAGGGTAAAATGGAAGAATTCCTGAACGACAACAGTACGTCTGGAAAGGAAAAGATATGTATGTATGTCCCTTTATACTTGGGATTTGTATCAAATGTCGGCATTGATGAATGGGGGTGCCTTTAGAAACCCCCTATTATTATAGCTTGCAGACGGTGGAGATCGAGTAGCCATTTAACTAGAGAAGAAAGAGTACTTTGTATGTCATACTCCTCAGAAACACACACACACACACACACACACACACACACACATATACACACGTGACACGATGGTAATGATGTTATATAATGCATTACAATGAGGAAAGCATATATAGTACGTGCTCGATTCACCCGATCGAGTGAAGAGCACGTTTGAACGCTGGAGGGCTATTATACAAGCGTAGCCTAGGCAACATATATAGAATTAAACTTTGGAAAGAACAAGCTGTTGGGAAAAATGCCGCGGTAACAAGAAAATTATCGCAAACAACCACAAATATTTTCCCACTAGTAAGCGCAACGGAATAGAAATACTAGTAGAAAGCCACGTAGTGAAATAAAGTAGAATAAAGTAACACCGGAATTTTAACGCTAAAACCCTCTCAATGCGAGACAAAAAACCACGAGACCGGTGCCCACAAAAATCTCCACTAGTCAGTACATAAGAGAAACAAGTGTTCCAAGTACAACAATTCAAACTACTACAAAGTACCAATAAAAATACAAGTGTATAAGAGTTGTGGAAAGATGTCAACAAAATAACAGCAGCTCAATCTGTGAAGAACCGTGTACAAACTACCACTCCGATGTACGAACCAACCGACCAGATTGAAGTAGAAGGAGCGTCAAACAAGTACTGAAAAATATCACTCACTGTTGGACAACAATTTGACACACAGTTTTCGCTCTATTTTTCACACTGACTAATTTCACAAAACTCGATCGTTGCTGCCTTTCTCTCTTTTGCAGTAAACTTTAAGTTTGTGTCTTGCATTTTCATTGCCTCGTTCACCCTCAATTTATACAAGAAGAGGAGTGGGTAGCATTTAATGCAAATACTATTTACGAATAGAAGCATGACCTACAAAATCATAATTTTTCTTCCTTTTCATTTTCAACGAATGCTACAGGCAAAAAAATATTGCCATCAAATGTTACATTGCCTACACAAGCAAACAGTGACATAGACCAACACGTACAAGCAATAAGCCTCATTCATTTCAGGTAAACTTTGGGATGTGGAACCATCAACACAGAGATCATTAATTATTTTGCATTTAGTTTAATAAATTACTCCCAAACCCTGGGATTCGGTTTAGTAGCAAATTAAGGGCTGACTTAATTATGGTAGAAACAACAGCAGCTAGCAGCCTCGATCCTAGGCTAGCTATCCTATCCTATCCTATGAATTGAAAATCAATTACAAAGAACAACTAACCAACAGGCTTTTGGATAACCAAAAGAATCTAAACAAAGCTTCAAGAGAAAGAAAGAAAGAAAGAAAGAAATTTGTAAACTGTAACATCACTGATTTTTTACGGAAGGAACACATGAAGAAAAAAGTTATACATACATGATGATGATAACGAGTATAAAAGCTAGCTTATTGTGTTAGTAGTACTTGTTTTAACTAATTTATTGTGTCACTAACAATTAATACTTGTTCCTTCTGTTAACAAAAGCCTTTACTTTACTGTTTACACCGCCGTAGGATAGAGGCTGCATCTCATCTCATCTCATATATATATATAGAGAGATCAGAACGTCCCGAATTTTTCGTAAAGCAGAAAATAATCATCGGATGATGTGCATTTACGACTCTAATTATTATTTAACCTATTTATTTAATTAAAAAGTATTTAATTAATGGATATAAAAAGAAAATAACTCCTAATTCTTCATTTATGTTTCACGGCAATTTCTTCTGAGAGTTAAGATTGGGGCGACGCACAGAAGAAAAAAAAAATATTCGGACGCCGTTTTTCAAATTCGGGGTTTAACGGTTGATTTTCGTAGCGTACTATAAGAAGAAATTGATCACCGCGAGCGAGACGATCGCTTCGATACCAACCGCCTTTTTTTCGTAAGTTTTCCCGTGATAGCCCTAATTATAGATTGACGGACCTTTTCTGCTATATATAGATCCTAACTACAGTTGCATCGGCCAAATCAGAGTGCTACAAGTGTGGTGAGTCGAGTGTCGAATCCTCGTGGAAAACGTGGTAATTTTTTTTAAGTGCTGGTTAAACACCAAAGAAATTGCATATTAACTCGATCTAAACCGCAATTTTATCACACAGACACTACTATTCTACCGAACATAAAATAAATGCGTAATTTAAAAGTTTATTCTAATATAATATATATATAGATATATAAATATATATAAATGTACATGGAATTCAACATATATATATATATATATATATATATATATATATATATATATATATATATATATATAGATACCAATATATAGTTTATAAGAATAGATAAATAAACTAAATAAAGTTTTTATATAATCGATTTATACGATCTTTTCAAGAAATGTAATGTGCTCGATCTTTCCTTTTATATTAGGTCCAATTGAGTAAATGAACTCACAGATTCTCCCCGATGCTAATAATTCCTCCTCACACGAAATGTATTTAAATTGTCATATGTCATTGTCATCGCTTAATCTCCACAACCGCCCCATGCTAATCTCGCTTAGTCTCAAATACCACCGAGTACAAATCTACCCCGGATAAAAGAGGTTATTCCGCTTTGTCATACGGCCGATGTTATTCAAAAGGCTCCGGTTGTCGCGGATCGATTTAACTTTCCGGTGTTAGTTTCAATTAAACCGCTGATTTTAACATTATTATGATCTTGAGCACAATTTTAATAAGATTCATCTTTCCTAAGACAAATCTACCCCTGGTAGGAAATAGATTCCGCTGTCACGCTTTACGCGACGGCCATTTTTACCCTCCGGTTTTTCTATCTTTTATCTCATATCCTAACTTCTCCGTCGCGCCATCGTTAGGTTATATGTTGCGATTCATCTTGGTTAATTACGCCAATCCGAATATTATCAATACGTTACAAAATAGAAAAAGATTCAATTAACTCAATTTTAGTCAATTTTAATTAGACAAAGATTCAATTACCGAAAAGATCGAAATAAAACGATTACATAATCTTTGGCTAGTTATTTAGACTTAGCTAAAAACATTATAACGACTAAAAAGATAAAAATAGACATAACAAACATAAATACTTTTTAAAAATTTACCCGATTACAAATGTTAATCGTAGTTGATTCTTCCTGACATTACAACAACTTCAACAACACCAACTTCGATAATTTTCCGAAAGATTACAACAAGATTACGAGATTATTATTTTTGGCATAAGGCCTATTTACAAACTACTAATTAAAAAGAAAATAAAGAGGAGAAGATATATATATATATATATATATATATATATATATATATATATTAGATATATATATATTGGTACATCGATTCTGTTTGCAACTGATCTCCTATATATAGAAATTATTCCAAGGCCGGACTGTTCTTGATGAGGCCGGACTGGTCCGGCCTAATGATTGCATCCATCTCCTTATTAATCAAGATGCATGCGAGGATGTATATATATAATTATAATTATATATATAATTTATAAAATTCATATCTCGAGCCTCCTGATCTCCAAAATCATGATTCAAGAGGCATCGGAAAGCTCTCGAAAATCTACAACTTTCGTGAAGGACTCTTCTTCAGATGATGTCGCTTTGATGAGCCATTCGCTTGTCGAAGATATTTCTCGATTACCACTTAATCGAATCGACAATGCACTCACCACTTCGATCACCACTTGACCACTTAAGCAATTCGATTGACCATTTAAGCTCGTGACACTCTCTAAATCCTTCCGTAGATATGATTATACTTCAATATGTCGATTCTCGGGTCTCGGTTTATAAATCGCAATAAAATACCACAAATACCCGCGAACTCGACACTTACACTCGATTTACTAAAATCGGTACAAAATGATAACTTTTACTATTATTACTAAGTTTTACTACTAACTACTCTAAACTATAAAGATTAACATTTCATATCATTTATATCATAATTTCTTATATTTTATATGAATTTGTTGATAAAACATAATAATATAACGTATATTTAATCATATAAAAGTAATATATCATATATCCGCTCATAATCGTGAGTGTAATGGTCAATTATCGTGAGCGATTCGTAGAAGATGTTGGAATTGGCGATCGCCTTTTTACTATCCGCTTTGCTTTCGATTCGCCAAATACCAAAAGTAGCGCGCTTTTTCAATCAATCTGGTTGCTTCGTTATTTTAATTAGTATAGTAACGGTTAATGCGTATGTGTTTGGCGTATTAAATTTTAATCAAGTTCGGCCAGTTTGCAAGCCACACTCTTTGGCCTATATTTTAGTTTGACATAGGTTAGTAAGTAATATTATTATTATACTATTATTTTATTTTGGATTGCTAATGGGCATATCCCAAGTTCGACGGCAGCTTCTTTCCTTTAAAAAAATAAATTATTATGTAAAGATATAAATTTATTTATGTTGTATATTGATGAATATATATGCAGTCTATTTACAGGAAGAAAAAGATTATATATGTATTCTATTGATATAGTTGAGCTAATAGATATTAGTATGATATGTAATTTTATTTAATTTATATACTAAAAGGGTGCACAACAAAGTACTGTATAAGTTTAATGATTATAGTAAAAGTTTGGTATATAATACTGTGGAAATATTACTCATAAATATTACTCAATAGACTCAATCATTGAGGCTTTACAGGTGCTCAAGCAGATTGTCGAGCCTTAGATTTCGTGATAATATTTTGTACACCTTATTTAATTGTAAAATTAATTGTAAAAGACATATTAATTGTGAGTCATATATAAACAATTAATACGTCAAACTCTAGTTTACTTTATGCCATGTATATAACTTTTACTTTTTACTTTTGCATGCTTGCCGCCCACATCTACATACTCAAGTGTCGCCAAGCCTAGCTAATTAATTCTCTATCTCAATTGTATCTATTTATACATCTTTTACTCAATGAATAAACTAAGTTGAAGTTTACTCTTGTGCTTATCACATTCTCAAACTCTCTTCACGGTATCGAGAGCCTTACTCGAGTTCTAAAATCCATGCAAAACTCGGCTTCTTTCGTAAAAATGTCAACATTATCTCAAATTTCATCTTCTTCAAGAGACTCACAATGCCTCAAAGAGACCGATAATCGAACACTCTTCTTTACAAATCATAAACTTGATGGTAACAATTACTTACTATGGTCAAGGTCTATGAAAATGTATATCTCCGCCAGGGCAAGACGGGATATCCGTCTGTTCCAAACTCGCCTCACAAATCGACCCCAAGTTTGAAGCACGGGACACAGAAATAACCAAGTCATGACCATCCTCACGAGGTCTATGACAAAAGAGATCGCGAGAACTTCATGATGTATGACATCGCTAAGGAAATCTGGGACAATGCCGTAGACCTTTACTCAAAAAGGACAATACATCCAAGTCTATGAACTCAAGCTCGATTCAAAATTGCGCATGCGGGATATGTCTCAGAATCTCAATACTTTAATCAACTATCTAAGGCATGGCAACACCTAGATATGTTGGAAACTCACCGAATGATGTTAAAGATGTCGCACTCTTTAAAGACATTATCGGAAAAAAAGAGTATTCAAATTCCTTATCGGATCGAATCCTACTTTGATGATGTCGAGGTAGAATTCTTGCTACTAAACCTCTCCCAAATCTCAAATCCATGTTTGCCGAGGTCAAACATGAGGAAATCAGAGAAAAGTGATGTCACTAACCCCTCGCCGACAACCCTATCGAAAGTGCCACCGCCGATCGCCGTGAACCCCGCTGAGGCTACCGAGGCTTACAGAAGCCTCGCCGATAAAATCGGAAGTCGTTTCGTGACCACCGCAAACGCACTAATCACACCAAGACACTTGCCGAAGCTACATGGCAAGCCTAACTCCTCCAAGACCTCCAGACACCGCCAAGGAAAGTCGTAAAGGTATACATAAGTGAGGAAGAAGATGACAACAAAGTTGAATGCTCACCTTTGTCGATTCAAAGCCTTCCTAACTCAACAAAAGGGAGGTAGTCACTCTACCGACCTAGCCTCTCATGCCAAGATGTAAATTCTACTCATCTATTAGTAATGAAACCTGGATTGTTGACTCTGGGCCTCATCCCATATGACTGTAATAAAAATCTCATTACTCAACTTAAGCCATGTCCCCAAATTCACAATATTAAGACTCAATGACGGATCTATCTCTAGTGCAAAAGGTTTTGGTCAAAAAGTACTTTACTAATAAGATATGCCTCACAGAATGTCCTATTTGTTCCAAAATTAGATTGCAATCTCATATCTCACAAGAAACTTACTAAAGATTTGAACTCGATCAAGTTTTTAATGAGAATCGCACATTCCAGATCATTCCTCAAAGATGTTGATTGGGATCGCTAAACCTTGCTCAGTCCTGCTTGTGGTCAACCTCGCCAAGATGTAAGATCAAGATCGAATCGCCTCAAGAAATGCACTCAAAACCTGATAATATCATGTTATGGCATTATAGACTAGACATCCCGCTTTTTTAGTTATTTAAAGTCTATAGATCCTGAATTGTTTAAAGGTTGTAATTTGAATGATCTTCAATGTGATATTTGTCGCTTGCTAAACTCACCAAATCTGTATGCAAAATTACCTTACTTACCATCCACACCATTCACCTTAATTCACAAAGTGACGTTATGGGGACCCTCAAGAGTAAAAAGCATAACAGAAAGAGGTGGTTTGTTACCTTCATAGATGACCACACCGTAACCACTTGGTTATTTTTAATGAAGGATAAGTCCTAAGTTGGACCCATCTTTCAAGAATTTTACAACATGGTCTCCACTCGCTTGACACTAAGATCAAAATCTTGAAGACTCGACAATGCTCTTGAATATTATGAGTCTCATCTCAATAATTTCTTGATGGATAAAGGGGATTGTCCATATCAAGAGTCAGAAAGAAACCCCTCAAAGAAAATGGGGTTGCCGAGAGAAAGAACAGTATCCGCTTGAAATGGCTAGGTCTATTATGTTTACCACAAATGTTCCAAAATATATGCCAGGGTGAAGCCATATTGACTTCCACATACTTAATCAATGAGATCCCAAAGAGGTACTAGCTTCAAAACCCCTATCAAAACCCTACCGACACACACTCCCGCCCCATCTTATTTCCCGCTACTCTCCAAAATCTTTGGTTGTACTGTGTTTGTCTATATCCATGCCCAACACAAGCAAATTTGATCCCAAAGCTCACAAGTGCATTTTCCTAGATATGCAAAGGACAGAAAAGGTTACAAGTGCTACTCTCCTTCCGAAAAGAGATTTTACAATTCTATGGATGTAAATTTTTTGAAAGGACTCCTACTACAAAGAAGTCCACTCGAGGCGCTACCGATGGAAACTCGATAGAAATTGACCTAAACCCCTTCCTTCAAAGAACTTCTAACCTCAAAGAACCCATCGATCCTCAAAGAGATCGAACCCCAAGACATTCATCGACTCACAAAAGCAATTACTCGATCCTCAAAGAACTAACCGACTCAGAGCTCACGATCCCGAGCCCATCGACACTCAAAGAATCACAGATCCTCAAAGCAGCTTCATCGACATTGATGATGCATATATTGCTTGCTCTAAGGAAAGGGAAAGATCATGCACCGATCATTCTATTCATACTTATTTATCTTATGATCGCTTGTCTCCTGCCTTTGCCATGTTTACACAGACTGACTCTCACTCTATCCCTAGAAATATTCAGTGAGGCCCTTCAAAATGATAAGTGGAAGGTCGCCGTTAAAACCGAGATGATCGCTTCCCGATAATCATACTTGGGACTCACAACTCTTCCCAAAGCGCAAGAACACGCTTAGCCGCAGATGGTTATTCACTATCAAATACAATGTCGATGGTACAATTGACAAGTACAAAGCCGATTGGTAGCAAGGGGATTCACTCAAACTTATGGTATTGACTATAAGGAAACTTTTGCACCAAAGGGCAAACTCAACACCGCTGTGGTTCTCGATCTCTACCGTCCAACTGATCGGCCTCTACACCAATTGATATCAAAAATGCTTTTCTCAATGGTGATCTCACCGAGGAAGTCTATATGAATGTACCTCCTGGTTTTGTCAATCCCCACACTCGTAGGCAAGGTATGCAAACTCGTGAAATCTCTATATGGCCTCAAGCAATCCCTCAAGAGTCCGGTTTGGAAAACTCACTACCGTGGGTTAAAGCCGCTGATATCATCAATGCAACTCGATCACACCATGTTTGTCAAGACAACCAACCGCAGAGTGAGGTCCATTCTAATTGTATATGTGGATGATATCATCCTTACTCGGGAAGACTCTACCGAGATCCGTAACTTGAAGACTCTACCGCAAAGGTGTTCCAAGTTAAAGATCCGGGCTACCTCAAGTACTTTCTTGGTATGGAAGTAGCTAAACACCAATGGCATTTCGGGCCTCCCAAAGCTAAGTATGTCCTGACTCCATCAAGGAAACCGGCATGCCGGGATGCAAACCTCGTCAGATTCCAAGAGACCCGCCATACCTCATCGCATGGTGACATTGTCGCCGAGAAAGAACAATATCAAAGGCTTGTAGGCAAACTCATATACCTTTCTCACACAAGACCTGAGTATTGCATACTGGTCGGGCCTGTCACTAATTCATGCATTGCCCTACCGAGCAACATTGGGATGCAAAGTGAATAGATATCGAGGTATTTAAAATCCACTCCTGCCAAGGCCTCGCACTTCACCAAGTCTACCGATAGATCAATCAAGCGTCTACACCGATGCCGATTGGGCCGATGTCACATTGACAGCGAGGTCTACCACAAAGTGCTATTGCTCATATATACTGGGAACCTGGTTACTTGAGAGAGCAAGAAACAACCCATCGTGGTCAAGCAAGCAGCATCGTTCGAACTAAGCGGCACTTGTACTTGGCATTTGTGAAGCTCTATGGCTAAAAAGTGGTACCGATCGAACTTCAAAGAATCAGACAAAGAACCTATCACACTCACAGTGATAATAATTCACTTTATGCATGGCGTAAGATCCACCCATCATGATAAAACCAAGCACGTGGACATTGACAGACACTTTCTCAAGCTTAGAAGATTGATGCCAAGATTATTCAACTCCAAAGATGTTCCTCAAAGCAGATCGTAATGTCGATATTCTTACCAAGGCTATTCCACCTCTTATGTTCAAAGAGATTATAGCAAACTTGGTCGCATCAACATATACACCTTTGGCTTTGAGTGAGGGTGTGGAAATATTACTCAAATATTACTCAAGAGACTCATCACGAGGCTTTCACAGGTGCTCAAAGCAGATTGCACGAGCCTTGGATTTCGTGCATAATATTTTGTACACCTTATTTAATTGTAAAATTAATTGTAAAAGACATATTAATTGTGAGTCATATAAACAATTAATATGTCAAACTCTAGTTTACTTTATGTCCATGTATATAACTTTTACTTTTTACTTTTGCATGCTCACCGCCACATCTACATACTCAAGTGGCCGCCAAGCTAGCTAGCTAGTCTCTATCTCAATTGTATCTATTTATACATCTTTTACTCAATGAATAAACTAAGTTGAAGTTTACTCTTGTGTTTATCACATTCTCAAACTCTCTTCAAATACGGTACAAGCGTATTAAAGTAATTTTACGTTTTAAAGTGTATCACACAATATGATGTGACTTGTATGTTCTTTCGAACATTATATGTTAATTGACAATGTCTAACATCGACTTCTGTAGCCTTGGTATTAAATCGCACCACAACCGGCACTCTCTCATGGGGAGAAGGCGAGCACCGAAGGCTTTGTTTAGGTTTTGCGACATTGACTTAGTAGTCAATGATCTCTTTACAACGTGCAGTGTAGTGTAATTAGTTGTTCAGACTGTGTCCCCTAAGAGCCTTATACGTGAATGAATCAGCGTGGTTAGTACTTAACTCAGAATACATACGCAGTAGTCTAAAAGCCTAAAACGCCAATATCATCGTAAAGGCGCGCTTAAATCGAAGCACGGAACCTTGCAACCCTTTT
Source organism: Gentiana macrophylla (assembly GCA_026214975.1). Classification (NCBI taxonomy): domain Eukaryota; kingdom Viridiplantae; phylum Streptophyta; class Magnoliopsida; order Gentianales; family Gentianaceae; genus Gentiana; species Gentiana macrophylla. The sequence continues at coordinate 141,061,237 of CM047806.1, forward strand.
GAGTTACGTGTCAAGGGGACAACGTGCAACTTCCCACACATGGAGACCTAAGTCCATGCCCCTCGAGAGGCGCTTAATATGTCATGCAGATTCTCACCACGCACAAAGCACATTTGATATCATGTAATAAACCTTATTTGTGCGAGAGATATACTATGGAGCTAGTAGAGGGTGAGAGAGCTTCTACTATTACAACCTATGCCAGAGCTGATCAGAATATACGTCATGTTATAATTATATACGCTTATTGCTATTTATCAGAACTGCTTTTTCTACTTCTTACTAAGACGTATGCATTTACCCCCTCTTCTCTCTTGTCCCCACCCGGTAGCGCGCTGCTTTTGTAGGTTGCTTTCACGCCAATCGGCGAGCCGATCTTAGATTAAGTGCAGATGAAATCTTTGTTCTTTATTTTCCATTGTAATCTGGGTATGATTGATTCATCCTCAGTAATGATAGAAATTGATGAGTCGAGTTTGTGGTTATCAACATGCAAAGGATTTATTGTATTTGACGGTATTAGTAAAGTCTCTTGATGATGTAATAGACGCAGAGACGCTTACTTTCGATCGCAGATACGTGCTTAGCTTACCCGAGCCAATCGCTTCGCTTTCCGCTTTGTCTCGACAAGCTTGATTACGTAGCGCTTACGATATAATTAGATTAAATTTTAATTATACGCGCCGCGCTTTTTTCCTGATAAGCGACTCAGATCCTAATGCGACGACGCTGTAGATGTTTTACTTTCTGCATGATGATGATGCATAATTATTTAAAATTAACATCATCACATATTCACCAACCCCTGGCCCTGGCCTGTTGTAGTAGTAGCCAAATGCATTTTGAACAATTTGTACGTACACCACTTGTAGGATGTGGGCCATTAAAGGCACCAAAAAAGGTCAAACAAAGTGCAATATATTATATATAGGGCTACGTGTCAATTCTTTTGCTCTTAAAAGCTTCTACCGCACATGTCACTTTTTAGACTATTATCTCCACATTTGTCTTTACATGAATATAAAATAATAATATATATATATATATATATATATATATATATATATATATAACCACAAAACTGCATTTTTTTTTTTTTCTATTGACACACCATTTTTTACTACTGCTACCTTATTACTTCCGGCATCATAAAAAATTACTCCCGACACCACATTTGTTTTTAATGAACGAAACGCCAGCCAGACTATTGCTGCTTGTATCGGAAATCAACGTTAGCTGACACTTATGCTGCTAAAAAACGAACGCCAGCTGAGACCGATATTTAAAGTTATTATAAAAGTCATTAACAACTTAAAACAATGAAAGCTTATGACTTTTGTTTTTGAATAAAGAATGCCAGCCATATCACGCTTGGTTTTCAATGACGCTTTGTTCATCGTAAAAATAATAAAAAATGGATGTTAATAAGAAAAAACGCGCGCAAATAAATCACCCATTTTTTTTCTTCTTTTGAATATACGATTGAACCACTAACATGTAGAGTTGTTAAACGAATGTAGAGCGCCGCGAACAAGCTCGTGTTCGGCTCGCTAGTGTTCGTGATCGCTTGTTCGCTTAGCTTAACGAGCCGAGCTCGAATATGATTGTAGGCTCGCTTTTCTTAACGAGCCGAGCTCGAGCTTGGTTCGCGAACGTTCGATTATGTTCGAAAACATTCTTATTATGTTCGCGAACATGCTTATTGTTCGCGAACATACTTACATAATGTTCGCGAACATGCTTATATGCTTATAATATATGTCTAACGAACCAAACTCGAGCCGAATTCGAGCCGAATTCGAGCCAAAGTCGAGCCAAAAGACAAAAATATGTCTAACGAGCGATGAGCTCGAACGAGCTCGAACAGCTTCATGTTTTAAACGAGCCGAGCTCGAACAGAATTTTTTGTTCGTTTAACAAACGAACGAGCTCATGAGCTTAACGAGCTCGAGTTCGAACAGCCAATACTCGGCTCGGCTCGGCTCGTTAACAGCTCTACTAACATGACACCCTAAGACATAGCATTCGATTTAAATCATTCATGAATATCTAGACTCAAGTCAAATGTCCTTTTGGATTGAGGTTCAACTTTTTTTTTTAAGTTCAAGCTCCAATTCAAAGGGTCCAAACTACCCCGACCCTAGATGTTTAATTATAGATGAAGTAAATCGATGTTTATGGCTTAATTGTCCGTAAAGGTTACACATACATTTTTTTTAGGCTTAAAGAAATCGATACAAAGTATTTAACTTCCATACCTCACTTCGGTTCAAAAATTAAACTACCGCTGTTACACTCTTTTTTTTGTTATCTTTGAGGTTTTTTTCGAAGTTAAAAGTCATTACATTAAGCTCGTTTAACGGCAGAAGACATCTATCACCGAGTATGCATGTGTCTGTCGGAAAATTCTATCCTGCGACTCCTACTGCGAATCGTTTCACGCCAAGAACATCCTAACACAATTTCCACACACGCAGATCAGTTTCCACATCGTGAAATCACAGAAATTGCATCCCGACACATGCTAGCTCCTCACTGTGGCTCTCACAATGAACGACCCGTGTCTGTCTATCTTGCCTCAAGTTTTTTGTTATACGTATTAAATTCTGTGCCCTTTAAAATTATCGAAAAATGTCCATATTTTGACTGACAGTTGCAAGTTCAGACAAGACGAGGTGGGCCCGTATCTATTCACTCAGAATTAAAAAGGTACTTTGCCAGCCAAATTTTCAGCGCTGTAGCAATTTCTTACATCAGCATGAGTATGAATATAATTCACTCAATTTCCTATCTTGTGCTGAAAAGAATGAAAATGTGAGTGGCTCAAAATGACTGGAAATCCACCAGCCCAATTAAACGGATCAGAACTGGTTTTTTATATTTAAATACAATTATTTCTGCACACTAGAAGCTTGTAGCAACTTAAATTTAAAGCGTCATTTTTGTGAGTGAAAGAAAGAGGGCCTGTTTTGTTCCGATTATTAATTCTTTACTCGTTCATGTTGTTGCTCTGAAAGAACACTTTGCAGCTAATTGGGGGGTTTCTGTAAAGAATTAAGAGGCCACTAAGAAATCAGGTTGATTTTCTTTCTTGTTTGAGTGTGCAATTGACTCTTTGATCTGTGATTGTGATGTGTAGCTAATAAAAGATTGAATCTTTACCTCTTAAGATACGTTTTATGTGTATGGACGGTGCAAAGTGAGATTATTTTAATCAGGTTTGACTATAAATAGAAAGCTCCATTTACTTGATCAAGTAGGGGAAGACATTAATTTTCTTTAATCTATATATTTATGTTTTCATTTATATATATTTGGTAGTTTCTTGATGCTTGTTGTCCAGTGTATATATTCTATTTTATTAGCATTTTTTAGTTGTCTTTTACGTGTTTGGATCTTATGTTTTTTGTTTGTTTTTATTTTTACACAGAAATCCCAAACAAGTGTCTTTGCTGCTTGCTGTCGGTCAGTGTACTCTACTATTTACTGTGGGGTTTCCAAATCTGTATATTTGGATTGTGCACATTGGGTTCTAGTGGGATTGTATTAAGAAAATTGTGTTATCCCAGAAAAGAAATCTACAAAAAGAATATAAAACAATTCGAATTGTGCTGAAAAATTGCGAATTCAATCATGTCTATTGGTATGCTATGGGTTGTTTCGCCGAGTTGTGAAGTTTTAAGTAGCAATGTGTTTATGGAGCCAGTTCGAGAGGGTGGTCACCGGCTTTTAGAGTCATCCCGGTTCTTTTCCCGAGATAGGAACTTGATGTGCAATGGGAGGGTTAAAAAGGTTAGACACCAAAGGTGGAATTCTTGTAATGTGGGTAAAGACGAGAGATATTCATGCTTAGGAGGGTCTGCATTAGAGAAGCATGGCAGACTAACTGTATCTTCGAGTATTTTAGCCGCCCCGGCTGCTGGTGAAATGACTATGTCAGCAGAGCAGAAGGTGTATGATGTGGTTTTAAAGCAGGCAGCTTTGGTGAATAGGCAGTTGAGGTCTACAGAGAATTTGTATGTGAAGCCTGATATTGTTTTGCCTGAAAATGAGAGCATGTTGAATGAAGCTTATGATCGGTGCGGTGAAGTGTGTGCTGAATATGCCAAAACATTCTACTTGGGTTAGTCCTCAAATTTCATTCATGTTTGTGGGAATTTCTTGTAGGAAGAGTTTCCATTGTACCACCCTACTGAAATTTTTGTCTTTGTGTACAAATGTCACCCCACGATCCGGTGCAATAGAGACTCCCTATCCAAGAATCTTTGTTCTAATGCAAGTTTTTTGTCAAGATGGAAGCAATTTAAGCCTTTTTTTTTTTTTTTTTGGTTTGATTTTCAGGGACCATGCTAATGACACCTGAGAGGCGTAAAGCTATCTGGGCAGTATATGGTGAGATTTTACGCACAAAACTTTTTGCAACTTGGTATGATTCGTGTTGCCTGATTGAAAATTTTTCTAGAAACACAACTATTGCAACTCGGTATGATTTTGGTTTTTGTTTGTAATTCTTGCAAGATACTAATGCCCTATTTCTTGTTTACCACTAGGCCACATCCAATCCTCAGTATTACATGAGCTTTTCATAGTCTGCAGACTGCAATCCTCATAAATCTTTCCCCTTTTTTCTATATTTTTAGTATGGTGCCGGAGAACAGATGAGCTTGTTGACGGGCCTAACGCTTCACACATAACCCCGGCTGCGTTAGATAGGTGGGAAGCCAGACTTGAAGATGTTTTCAATGGACAGCCTTTTGACATGCTTGATGCAGCTTTATCAGACACTGTCTCCAAGTTTCCGGTGGACATCCAGGTTTTCAAACTGAAATATGCGCATAAATATCTTATATTTCCAATACCACCTCATTCTTTTTCCTAATCTTATTCTGCATGACTTGTTTTCTAGCCATTTCGTGACATGATCGAAGGAATGAGGTTGGACCTAAAGAAGTCGAGATACAAAAATTTCGATGAGCTGTATCTGTACTGCTATTATGTAGCTGGTACTGTTGGGTTGATGAGTGTCCCAATAATGGGCATTGCACCTGAATCTAAGGCAACTACGGGGAGCGTATATAACGCTGCTTTGGCTTTAGGGATTGCTAATCAACTGACAAACATATTAAGGGATGTTGGAGAAGAGTAAGTAGTATAGGTTCACAAGTTTAACTTTACCATACATTTTTTCTTATTCCAATTTCCACGTAAATGAATTCTAATGAAAACTTGCTAATTGTTCATGCAAAAAAGAAATATTTGAAGTCTTTGTTACTTGCTATCCATCATAAGTAGTTACTGGATCCATTTTGTCTAAAGAAGCATTGGTAGGACCTGATGAGTCCTAACACGTTACTGGATCCGTTATGCCTAAAGTAGCACTGCTAGACCTGAGTTTTAGGGCGTTATATGATCTCTAGCTGTCTTTTTTCAGTGCAAGAAGAGGAAGAGTGTACCTACCCCAAGATGAATTGGCACAAGCCGGACTTTCAGATGAAGATGTATTCGCCGGGAAAGTTACAGATAAATGGAAGAACTTTATGAAGAAGCAAATCAAAAGGGCGCGTAAATTCTTTGATGAAGCAGAGAATGGAGTCACAGAACTCAGCTCATCCAGTAGATGGCCCGTATGATTTCTCACCTTTTTCTGAATTGAATCAGTCGATACAGTTATGCATCATAGTCAATATACTTTCATGATCGAATACACGCTACACGCTACACGCTACACGCTACATGCATGTTTCACTTCATTACTTGACTGTGATTAAGAAGAGTGTCCTTTTGTTTGGAATAGGTGTGGGCGTCATTGCTATTGTATCGACAAATATTGGATGAGATAGAAGCAAATGAGTACAACAATTTCACAAGAAGGGCTTATGTTAGTAAGCCAAAGAAGATATTAGCTTTGCCTGTAGCTTATGCCAAGTCCCTTATACCTCCCTCGTCTTCATCATCAACGTTGTTCAAAACAATACCTTAACTTATATAAATATATATATATTCATTTTTTTCTTCTAGTTACCTTGGTGATGATATGTATTTGTTGTAAACTAGAAATGATTTTATAACCCCCCCCCCCCCCCCCTCCTTGTTACTGTTGTGTTGTCTCTATGTATATCTTGGTATAATCCATAAAGTGAACTGGTATGAAAAAGCGTGCAATTTTGATGATATCAAAGAGGTAACAAAATGAAGCATGTATTTGATAGATTATCAACTTTTAAGGCATATTTTTTCAAGCTTCGCAAAAAGGCCTGTTTGCTTTTTTGACATTAAACAAACAAATCACTTCACAGATATTAAACATTTGCAAAAGCAGAAGCCTTCAATTCCGGTGCGAATCTTTTTCAAAATGTGCTTTACATATTTACATACATAATACAACCTATGACAGACAATGATAAAACTCGTTACAAAACCTAAAAGATTGTACGTTAATCGACACAAGTTTAGCACAAATATTCAATGGAAACAAGGTGAAAAAGGAGATTTGTTCAAGATTCAATCAAGGAACATATGACAAAAATCAGGAAGAACAGCAAGTAGAAGTCCGAGATCCTCCGGCTGGTCTGTCGGTGAGAACCATCCCTGACGGAGTTTGAGCAGGTTGAGCACTAGGTAACCTCTTAGCTGCAACAACCACAGTGTTCATTAAAATACATCAGAGTGAATAAATGAACAGCTGTGCAATATCAAAACAGCTACATAACACCCCAGATCCTAATTTTTACTGGATAAAACTGTCCACCAACTCTTTTATTTCAAAAATCAAACTAGCCGATTACGCCAATAATGTACTATAGCCATACGGCGTGTACTCTAGATGCAGTGCCAAATGCCAATAATGTACTACCAGCCATAAAAAGTTCTCTAAACACATGTCTTGTCATCAGGAAAAGGCGGATGCTTAACACACATTAAACTCAACTCTGAAATTAAACACCAGGCATGACCTTCAGAATATAATAGAGAGATAATGAGAGAGACAGAGAGCAAAGTCCCAAACCTATTTCAGAGAATACGTCGTTAACATTTGCAGCAGTTTTAGCAGACGTTTCCATGAAGAAAAGGCCATTTTCCTCGGCGTAAGTGCGTGCCTCCTGCACAACCATTGGTTAATGAGGGTACCGTAACAGTAATATCTGAGAAAGCAATTGCACAAAACATGTCTTCGTGGCAAGGAAATTCCAACATGTCAAATATAATACAATGGGCGTTGTAGACTAAAGAGAATATTTAAATGAATGCTAAGCATCAATTGTAACTTGTTACTCCCCTAAAATTTGTCAATCGGCCAGAGAAATAAAGATACTTACTTCAGAAGTCACCTTCCTCTTATCTTCCAAATCAGCTTTATTTCCGGCAAGTGCCATGACCATGTTAGGATTACCTGCAATACCAACAAGAGATCAAGAATTTGGAAGTTACCAACTTACTAGCCAAATAAGTAATAGTCAAATCGCACAGTATCATGACAGAACGCTGAACTTGATTGTTGTATCCGTAAGGCGTAAACATTCTTGTTATACATCAACTCACGTGAAAGCGATAATTGTCAGAAACAACATAGATTTGCAACTAACTTGCCAACACAAAGCATTAAATATCAGAGGAGTTTGAGGGTAAACACCTTGCTTCTGGAGTTCTTGCACCCATTTCTTAGCCCTTGTAAATGAATCCTGTTTAACCAACACGGTCTCAAAAAATTAAACATGGAAATCAACCAGCAATTAAACAAAAAAATGACTCTAGAACCAAAAGGAACAATCAGGAAAGACAGACTACGCATTTTTGTAGCTAGTTCTGAGTTGTGACAGTCCAGTTTGCTCTCAGTTTCACTAGAAAATAGCTATCCTCAGTTATAGAAAGGCTTTGATCCTTTTTTTTCCTTTTGGTTATAGACCCAAACCATCATTTTGACTACAAGATTATGTGTTTTCTTCTTTGCAGCAAGCAAAGTGTCCACCGCAGAACTAAGCATTAACGTATTGAGGAGAGACTTGTTAAATGTATACAAACCATGGCTTCTATTCAAAGGCCTTCCACGAAGCTCACTTAATGAAGTAGCAGAAAAAGGTCTATTTACTTCAACTTGTAACTCATCACCCAAAGGAACAACTACCTTGGTTATTTAACAGTTTTAAGTGGGTAAATAATTCACATGCCATTTCCATTATGTACATTCAAAAATAAGCATAAATAATTACTCAACAGAGAAAGATAGATAGTACCGTGCTAGTAATATCATAAACAATAATGGCAGCAGCAGCCCCTCTGTAATACATAGGAGCTAAACTATGGTATCGCTCTTGACCGGCAGTATCCCAGATCTCGAACTTGACAGTTGAATTGTTCACTGACACAGTCTGGGAAAAGAAGGCAGCTCCGATTGTCGATTCCTACATACAATTCCCAAAATATACAATAACAAGTAAAATCAGCAGCAGCACCACCAACTAACTAGAGGTGAAATGAAAAGAAAGCAATACATACAAATCCATAAATAAATATGGATATGGAAAAGGAAAAGGAAGGAGGAATGTGTACTTGGAATTCAAGGAATTGGCCCTTAACAAAACGCAAAACAAGGCTGGATTTGCCAGCTCCCATGTCCCCCAATAAAACCTGAAAGATTAAAGTAGTTCAGATGACAAAAATACCTACAAAATTGTACAACGACCGATGACAGTGATGATATGATAAAATCGTCAGTATGAGGCTTACAAGTTTGGCGTTGAGGTTGCTGTATCCGCTGGAAGCCATTGGTAGCAAACAAAGTGGATCAAATCAGCAAAACGGCTGGTTGTAGATGATCGGAAAGTTGATTTTGTAGCTCTGAACAAGAGAGAAAGAAAAAAAAAAGGAAGAAAAGCACAAAAAGTGTTTCGACTTTATTACTAAGGCTATCACCAGTCATAAACCTTTTAAAAGGATCATGGCACGCCACCTCAATATAAACCTTTGCTTTATAAACCTTTATCTACTATCATAAACCTTTTATTTCGCTACGCCATCTGCTCATAATCATTTTACAAAAGCCAGAAACCTTATAAAACCTTCACACAATAAGAAACCTTTACAAAAGGTTTAGAAACCTTGCAAAAGCCGCCAGAATACAAACCTATTTAAAAACCTATTCAAAACTCACGCAATTAAAAACTTTGTAGTGCCGCCAGAACCTTTTTCTCCCATTTTTTAATAGAGTTGCGCCAATTTGCGCGCTTTTTCTTTTGTATTATGGAGGATTGCGTCGTCAGAGGTAGGCGTACTCAAGTTTTGCATCATTCGATAGATTTGCATACAATACAACGAAGTAAGGCCCCATATCCTAGCCATTATTACTTGCCTATCCGACTTCGAATGGTATTTATCTGAGCCGATCCTCCTTCATAGATTAAAAAAAGAAGCTTTCGTTCAAGTGAAAAAAAAGAAGAAAATAGATTTGCATATAAACCGAACCAAATCGAATCGAATCGAGTATTACATCTTTGAATTTGTATTTATTCAGTAAACGAACGAACTCTGGTTTGTTTGTTTGTTTCTTGTTTACAAAACAAACTAAATTTAAGTTCAAGCAATGTCTCTCGGTCTATTGTTTGAGCGTGATCCGAGTTCAAACGAGTAAAACTCAATCTCAACAAGTTGTGATGGTGTTCTCCGACACTCACTTGCAGATTTGCATTAGCTACAGTTAGTATTTTGACTATATAATATAAATTTTATGTGTGTCTTTCACATCCTTAAACGAACATTTGTAAGGTAGCTCATGTTTATTCATTTAATACGTTTGTGTTTGGTTGTACTATAGTTTGACAAACAAACGAATCCGAGCTAAATCCGAATTCATACATAAACGGTTTGAATCATATTTATTTACAAATATGAATAGAGATTCGATATTACAAATGATTTTTAATGGATTTAACGGTTTAATCTCTATTTTGCAATATCAACCAAAAAAAAAAAAAAAATCTCTATTTTGCCAATTTACCTTGTATTGAAGTATATACTGCATTGCAGCTTGCAAGTGCTATTGCAGAATCTTTATTCAAGTAAATGCATCAGAATCTTTACGCAATGGGATATATGCAATAATATAGAGTACAATTTTTCCAAAAAGCTATAGCGTAGTATATCCGGATTAGAGGAACACAATCAAATTCAGTCTCTGTAAATATAATTCAACAAAAGGAGATTTCAGCAAAACAATCCATGCTTTTTTATCTCGTTTAGTTCAACATCATCATGTATGTAGGGGACAAAAACCAGTAAAAAAAAAAACCTATTTAGTGCTAATAAAGCTGTTTAGAAAATTTTCAAGCAACACTTTGAACTGCTCTGTCAAAGAGCTCTTCTGCTGTTGCAATGCGTTTCACGAGTACGTGTTCTGGGTGCGATATTTTCAACTGGCTGCAAAATGAAAATCATTGACAAACATTACGAAACAAATTCATCATCTATGCATAATCCACAACAAGGAGTTATCAAAAACTCCAACTAATCAAGAAATCAGCAACTGTCTAATGCTCAAGTACAATTAACATAATCGTCTTGCCTGACGAAACGAGATGTTGGTTTCCCAAGGTGAAGAGAACAGACGACCAGATTAGCCAATGTTTCCGGGTCCCTTGCATCCTGTATATATCATCACGAAAAGTAAATGTCAAGTGAATCTAAAATAATCAGTTTCCCATGAACAAATAGATAGCTGTATATGTATTAAATTGAACCAAGGGCTACATAAATCTAAAATAACCTTGTTCAAAGCCTCAACCAATAGTGTTTCAGCTCCTTCAAAATCTCCCATGTGCATGGAGCAAACAGCCTTTCCATTCAGAATGGGGCAAGTCATCACGGATTTCTCAGAAAAATCTTGGAAAATAAGAGATGCTTCCTGAATCTTGGATCCACCCTGAATCAAAGTATACGTTAAAAGATACATTTCACCATTAACCTGCAGATCTTAACGGAAGGTGGTAAGATCTTGAGTATTTACCACTGCCAGATTTAGCCATGCGGTTGCCAGTTGAGTTAGAGTATGGTCTTCATCAATTTGCTGCATGATTCTCAGCTGCTTCTCAGCATAATCTGATCTATGCATCTTAAGAAAAATTTGAACATTCAATGCAAGCCTGCAAAAGCAAAAAGGTATGTTCAAATGTTCAATAAAGGGAAAATAAACCGCCCGATATGATCAAGACAGAAAGGAATCAAAGGAATCAGTTCATACATATACGGCACACCGAAGTAAAACCGCAAGACACCATTTCCAAAGAGACTCATGCCATTTGTTATTATTTCACAAATGAACGGTAGTTTCGAGATATGTTTGACATTCAACTTCCCCCAGAGCCCAGAATAATTAAAATTATAACTAGTGTGCCGTTTCCCATTAAACTTCCACGTTGATGTACAAGAAGAAACTCAATACATGCTAGGACTTCAAGATCTATAAGATGCTAGAAAAACAAGGATACTAGTTACTAAAAACACCAAAAAATGAAGAGCATGAACAGACCTAAGTGCAGGAGATAAAGCATTACAGAGAGACATAATGTCAGATATTCTTATCAGGAAAGACAATATAGCTTACAGCTCCATTGTTCCCCAGCATTTGTATGTTTCAAAGCTTGTTGTAGTCCTCCTCATGCATGAATATGATTCCAGCAAGAAGTCGTAATATAGGATTGTTTCCAATGGCTGGATCTGCAAGCCATTCCTTGAGACTTGTGATTGATGCTTCCTATAAGATTTGAAAATAACAATGTATAGATGAGTCTATTTGATCTGTTCTCCGCACAATATACATAAAAGTATCAAACAAAGGTGGTGCAGAAAAAGAACAGCCCATCCGGACTAATAGCTGGTGAAATCATCAAGTACAAAGTTAAAAGACGTATCAATAATCCTGATACATCAGAAATTAGTGTTAAAAAGCATGTTCATTTTCCCTTTCTGCCATGATCAACACCAAAGATACAAGAATGCAAAATCTATCAACAGATAATCCTTCAAACCAAAGACCAATCGATTCAACATAAGCAAAGGACAAAATTCCAGCACTCTGAGATATTATGCACGAGCAAAAGCCAGACCTACACTGATGATAAGCTTAAATCAAAGCAAAACTACTTGTTTGCCGACCGCAGAAAAAAAAAAACACTCTCAAACCAAAAGCCTTCCTACTTTGAAAGCAAAGAGCCAGATATCAGCATTCCAAGTACAATTAAAATCTTTTCCTCTGTTGTCTTTCTACTTTTCAACAAATAAGCATATTCAATTCAAACATGATACATCAAAGCTAATAGCATACATTTCCGCAAAAATGAACCATATAACAGATCCACATAACTATAATTTCGAATCAGTCACTCCAAAAAATCCTCACGATTCAGAAAACTAATAACAACATACATACTGAAATGCAGCTGGAAATCAAAATACCTTTTGCTCCCTGTTGGTGCCGGCGACGAGGTAAAGAGCCAGCAACTTCACTGCCTGAAGAGGAGTAGCAGCCGACTCGTCGATCTCACTAATCACAAGCTGCACCAAAAAAACGTCAATCAAGCTCAATTCATTCCTTTCCCGCAAACAATCAAGACAAAATGAATACATTCCTACTTCACCTGGTAGCTTCCGAGGCCTATGTAAGATCTGTAGACGAGAGTCTCTCTCTCGATGGCTTCATCGTGAGATAGATTCGGGATGTCGCTGTTGTTGATCGCTGCTTGGTATGCGCCCAAGTAAAAGTTGTTGCGAAGGCCAAAAAGCGGGTCCGGTCCGGCGACTGCTGCAGCGGCCATGTCCTTTGTTTGAGATCGTAGAAATGTTGGATCTGAAAGGAACCGGTGGTGAAGCTCCGGCGAACAAACTCTAGTTTGATATCACGATACAGAAATTGATTGGTCAGTACCGAAGTATTTTATATACATTTATCGTGTATATTTGTATAATTGGAAATTTTATGCTACTATGACTCACAACGGAGTCATACACCTTTTCTGAACCGTTTGATGGTATTGAACAATCGTAATCTACGGTCTGAAAATTTCTTATATTTTTCTGAATGAAATATCTCTAAACAATAATAGTACCTTCGTCTAAAATATAAGTTAATTTGGGGTTTTCATAAAGACAAGAAAGCTTAATTAAATTTGCTTACATTAATTTTGATGAAAAATTTAAAATTCGTGATTTTACTATTATTTGGTAAATAATAAATAAAGCAGTAAAAAAGAAAAATATAATAAATACTTTATCGATTATTTAAATAGAAATAGACATGAGACAAAAAAAAAAAAGGCTTAACACATTTACAACTTGGACGGAGGAGGTAGTAATAACTAAAATGTTGAGGTTTATTGCAGTTTTGTTGGTGAGATTTAAGGTGGATCTCGTAATTAAAATTGCCACTATTTTTACATACATATAGTAACGTCATTGTAGCATTTAATAGCACCATATACATGTTGTGAAATCTATGTATTTCAATACTTTCATGTGCATACCTCAGCCATATACCTTGTTAAGTTGCGAAATATGGTACATTTGCATGTTAAACTTAAGAGATGAAAAAGACACTGAGCTACAACATTTAAACGCCAGAGAAAAAAGCAAATCTGCTCCAAATGCTATTCTAATCGAAAGAATATGGTTTCTCATAAATAAAACACACCGAAGACATATGATTCATATAACAGATTTTAGTTAAGAGTTTCTTCAATATAGAAGATGAAGAGGTTTATAAGAAAATACAAAGCTTTACAAAAAGGGTTTTTTGCCATTGGAGTAATCCATGTCACCGAAGCTTTATGTAAAAACTCTAACAATATGAACCGGTTCATTTCCTGCAAATCTAACTTTTCTTTTTAGAGTTGTGTGAAGTAGGAAAAAAATCCCCTCGAAAATAAAGAAAAATGTTTGTGTAATGATTTTTTTTTTTTAAATGTATAGCAGGTCCATCCTATAAAGTTTTTTAAAATATTTACGATTGTGGAGAAAAAATGAATAGATAAAAGATTTATAAAATGCTGACGTGGCACAACAATGAACCTTTTAAAAATATTCATGTCCGGAGATACTCTAATAAGAATAAGACTTGCGTGTTGTATAAGATTTCTTGTATATCAATATATATTTGTTTTACGGTTGATAACTCACTTGAAAAATGAACTGGATCATGAGGTTCAATATCGATTTCATATAATAAAAATGTCGAAATATTTTAACCAAATACCATCACACAGGGACGGATCCACATGTTTAAAGGTAGGGTCATGTGACTCCGGATATTTTTTAGTATTGAAAAGATATAATTTTGTTGTTAACATGTTATTTTATGGTTATAAAAGTACAGTTTTGGCTCAAGTGACCCCACTGAAACAAATTTATGAATTAAAAATGTAGTTTTAGATTTCGATAATAACACCGAAACAAATTTCTTGATCCGTTGGTGCCATCACATGCATATATACTAAATCATTTCAAAGTATTTTATTCTACTATATCTTGTCATGCAAGGTGCTGTGTGCTATGTTTTATTATTTTCATGTTATGGTTTATGAAATATTGTCACACGTTCACCCTTATTGTGTCACTCATTCAAGACAAACTGAATTACGTGTAATGAGTTTTCCATAGCTGCTCAACGTAATTCAATTTTCTATGTAAAACTAAATCTAAAAAGGAAATTCATTTCAAATCCGTTTGCAATTTTTGCATGGCACGGAAATATACTCAAGAATATGCATAAGGTGGACGTGCCGGAGTGGTTATCGGGCATGACTAGAAATCATGTGGGCTTTGCCCGCGCAGGTTCGAATCCTGCCGTCCACGCTTTTTTTCTTCTGTTTTATTTTTTGTTTTTCTTCTCTTTTTTTTTTTTTTTGTTCTATTGCATTTTGCATAGGTTACTTTTCAATAGAATCGACCTATTAAAAATCGCTTTTACGTAAGTCGATTAGGCTGTTTTTACGCAAATTGATTCTGTGAGACTACTTGAGTGTGGTGCATCGATAAAAACGGTGTGGTACAAATAAATACTCAGACAATTATAATGATATAAAGATCTCGACAGATCTATTTCTATGTCCAACCATAAAATATAGTCTTTCCAAGCAGGAAACTTGTACTGGAATCAAGACAGCCTGCTCTGATTAATGAAGTTATTGTCTAAGGACATCAAAATGTAGTTTATTTTGCATAAACATCCCAAAACAATGCCCTAAGGGAACCCACCAATGCCTCCATCTTTCTTGCAATCAAATCACGCGATAGCTTGTGTTCATGTGCCCTCTCGTTTTCAAATTTGCAGTCATAGTTTTTCCATCTCTGTATCAAAACACACACAACTGAATGACAGATATAAAAAAGCAGAAAGTCAAGTACTTCAAAAATGACATGCTGTTGTTATATACATTTTGGATGAATATATTACCTGTTTTTCTTGGTGGTGGGTGCCCTTTTTCCATCTTGTAGACTCATTGCAGCTAGTTGGGCAGCTAAATTTCCACTTGGATTATGGTACGTATTTGCATTTCGTTGTCTCGTGTTGTGAGATTCAACTGGCCATTGCATAGGAACTACTACATTCCTGCACCGAAAGGGAAAGAAAAAAAAAAAAAAACCAGATGATGAATGCACATCGAATCCATGGAACTGGTGAAATTCACCTCATGCAGTTGATTAAACTGTTACTTTTTTGAGAAGAATTAAGTTGTTACTTTTGAATCATCAAGAATCATGAAAACAGTTGTAAGAGAAGGGTGTATATAATTATATATACATATTACAAAAAGAAGGGGAAAAAAACACTGAGCAAACATACCCCTCAATTTGCTTGGACATGCAACAACTGGTCATGCGCATTGAATAATTTTCAAGAATCATGTTAAGATGCCAAGCCAGCTCATGTATCTTAGAACATAAGATAATATCCAAGATTTTGATAACCTGAAGCTCCATTGAATTTTCCCTCTGAATATCTACCATCCAGACAAGTTTGAATCCACCTTTCACATTGCACAACTCCAGCAAAACTGATGCAGGGCCAGGCAGTTTTTGAATAATGTTGTCTTTACAAGAAGGCCTCCAACCACTTGAAAGCTTTTGTATTACAGATATGGCTTCCTTTTGGATGCCATTGTCTTGAATTCTGCTTAATGACCTTGGGAATTCATCACTTAAGCATACCTATCATATACAGAAATCAGTAAAAGATTATGCTGCAGATGGTTTCTTGCGATCGCAATGATTTACAACTCTATTTTACAGATTTACTTCGTTTTACAATATCTACTGCAATCTCTTACAATAAAGACAATTGTTAAAATACTCAAGAACAAATGTATTTGCATACCTTCCACCTTCCTGATTTGAATAGGAAGGAATCATTATTAATAAGCTTGCCAAACATGTTAAGCTCAATAAATGCACAACCCATTGCTTGAACCAAGTCATTATCCTCATTTGTGCTAAAGAAACAACCTCGAGATTTCGCATCCATCACTAATTTTCTCCATATGGTACCACTATTTATAAGTGTTGTACTGTTTCCCAAGATCCAAAGGCAATGCCTAAAGAAAGTTGAAACAAAAAATTATTCTAACTATCCTCTAATCGCAACGTAGGACTAAAGAAATATGACCCATACTAGTTTAGGAGTGACCTTGCTCGAGTGAGAGCCACATTTGTCCGCTGATGGTTAGATAAGAACCCGACTGATCCACCTGCATTACACCTTACGGTAGAAATAATTATTACATCCTCTTCACCGCCTTGGAATCCGTCAACAGATCGAACATTCACTGAGAAATCACTGTCTGCATCAGTACGATATGTATTGCCTAGTTTTTCCTGAATCGCATTGACCTGAGCTTTATATGGTGATATGCATCCAACTTGTAGCTTCTGTTTTGATGCACTACATGCTATACCAACGGGGAAAAAAAAATATTGAATTCAAAACTGAATACAACAGAAACCCAATTTTTGTAAAGATCAAATCTTGCATACCTTTATGAAGTTTGGAGATGATTTCAGCAACAACAAATGCCTCTACAACGTTTTTCGTGCTATGACTGTCATCTAACTGCTCTCTTCCAGACGTTACATCGATAAATGAGTATGATCCATACATGTGTCCTCCCATGAACTGCTTGGAATACGTTTCGTGTTTGACATTAGGCCCGTCTTCTATAAGGCCTTCATAGATTTCCTTATTCGAAACATGCTTATTGATGGATGCATCCTGTACTGACACTTAGAAGATGCTTTTGGTGTCCTAGTATCACTAACCTTTGAAATAAGCTTCTCCCAAAATCAACCTTGTCACAAATCTGGTCAATTATATAATCAAAAGATCATTACATAAGAAAGATGTTAAAGGAGGGGGTGGGGGAGGGGGTAGAGAAAGAGCACCTTGCTTTCAACCATTGCTGGTAGTTGCTTTTCGCCTCCAATGAGTAGAGCGTGATTTAAGACCATGGAGCATAAGGGGAATTGTAGACTCACATTCCTTAAGCTGAGCAGCTTCATCAATCACCAGTAAATCCAGTGGTGTCATTCCATTTTTATGCAACTTAGCTGAACTAGACGATGTACAAAATAGTAAGCTAGCCATTTTCAAACAAAAGATTTTAATCTCGCTTTTCCATTGAAATTTGGCAGAGAAATTTTCTTCAAGACGCTTTTAGTTTATGTAGGCACTCTTCCTTTGTCCTATTCAGACGATGAAAGTGTCTGTTGCTTGTTTCAGTTTCAAAGGCACACAGGACACGCCTTAGTCCTCATTTTCTTTGGCAAAATTACCAAATAATCCTCCAAGAATCAGCAACAACTTAGTAGTTTTGATCATTGTCTTTGCCACTCCAGGTTGAATGAGAGACGTAGGCATATGTGAGTATAAATTTGTTATACAAAAGCAGAGTCGTTGTCCAATTGCATTGAATTCCTTTATGAAGAACTCTTCAAAAGTTAACAAAGGTTTGATAGTTTTCTTCGACTCTAATTTTCTGTGATGAGCACCCGAAGCTTTCCCCTTCTTTTTAGCAGACGCAGCTTTTTTCTCAAGTTCTTTCTCATTATCCTGCAGTGTTTGAAGGATCACTTTCTTCAGCGATGCTTTTTTCACCGTGCCACTCAATCCAAGGGTGTCCTCCTGGTCCTGGCTGCCCTTTGAGTCCGTATAGGAGAGCACTTTCTTTTCCATGGTCTTATCCTGGTTGACAACACTGTCCTCATTTGCCTGGATTTCCTCTTCTGTCCTCAAGTAGGCATTGTACCGCTCTTCAGGGCTTTCAAGAAGATGTATCATTGACTGCACACTACCATTCCACCCCAACAATGGGGAAAAACAAAGAGAAAGAGACGTTACACGATAATCAAGAAATATATCAAATAGCTCATCATGATCATCAATCTTCATTCTCTTCGCGTTACCAAATAAAACAATGTCCCCTAGCCCATAAGTATCAAACTCAAGACAAGGCCTAACAATGTTCAATAGTCTATTTGCAACGCCTAACACAGCAATATTAGTTGGAGCACAAGTCAATGTTCTGCACTTTATCTCGAATAGAACGGATAACAAAGGCGCAACGGTCTTGGTTTTTCCAGTTCCGGGTGGACCCCATATTAGCTTCACAGTGTTCCTATGATTGCATTGTTTTCTTGCAAGACAATCTATGACAGCAGACTCCTGGGACGTGTCCAACCCCAATTTACTAATAGAATGTCTTGAATATACTTCACTCGCATCTTTGCTTGCATCACTGGAACAAATAGCACAATCATCTTCAACCTACAATATAGAAGAGGCAAGTCTTAAACCAAAAAAAAAAAGAAAAAAAAAGAAAAAAAAAAAAGAAAAAAAAAGAAGACGACAAATTTGAAGACAAACTTTTAAGGATTAAAAAAAAAAAAGAATAATAATGACATTTTGGTCCCTGTCTTTTCTCATGGTTTCAAAAGTTGTCCTTATCTTACATAATGACACTTTCCACCCCTAACCATACATTCACTTAATCAAACACTTAGGTGTTTAAATTTTGACGGTCAACCATCGCCTATGTGTCGATTTCACCATACTGTTGATTAGGCCGACTCCAATGGATACTCATTAAGCAACTCCAAAACTCTTTTAGAGTGTACTTCATTAACTTAACCTCTACAATGGATACTTGATACATTACTCCAACTTCAAATTCCTCTAGTTCCAACTGGAAATCTGAAGTAAAGATTTAGTATGAACAGTAGCAAAAGCATACACAATCTCTTCCTCTCTCCACCTTTTTCTTCCCAGCCCTTTTAATTTCAGTACCTTTTTTTTTTAAGAGGGTTATATAAAGGGTGTTTGTTGGAGTAGATTGATTTATAAAGTAGATTGATTTGCTGGAACGAAAAACGATGTAGTTAAAGGGTGATGTAGAGTGTTATTGTTGGAGATAGTCTTACAAAAGAATAAAATAGAAACAGATAATTAAACTCTTGGTCCCCTTTTTATCTTATTGTCTTTAAAATAACCCTTATCTTTTTCATAATGATAGTGTTCACCCCAAACTATACAATCTTGTTACACTTATAGACGCTTAACGTAACCAACGATTGGGCCAGGCGTTAGTTAGTGAGCCAGATACATTAAGTGTCCTAAAAATGTAACAAAAATATATACTTAGAATGTCATTATGGATGGCAAGTTTGAGACAATGAAAAAAGATACATGACCGAAAGTGTCATAATCCCAATCAATGAATACAAAGGTTTCTCTAGGACAGAGAAATCTCCAAGGTTCTGTTCTCTTATTATTAAATCAGCATATGACATACAAATGCTGAAAAGACAAAGGTACACAACAAAGAAATAATCGGATAACTGATAAGTTCAAAATTGAAAGGGAAATTCTTACATTTTGGTCAGAATTCAAAACCTTGCTGATAAGATTCATGTTTGCAACTTCAGGGCTTGTATTCAGAGCACACCATATACGGATATTCATCGCCAAGTTAGTAAGATAAACTGCATAAAGCTTCTGTCTTTTCTTGCCCTCTTCCTTCTTTTCTCTGTTCAACTCAATAGCCTTTGATGACACAATTGTAAATTCAGGAGAATCATTTTCCTCTTTCCCGTCAATCATTGCGATAGTATAAGGTATATTAGGCCTGTTCAAATCATCAATACATTTGGGTTTTACATCTGTCAATGCAAAGAGATCTCCACACTCAGGCTCGTATATTGGCCTTCTGCTCTCTTTATCGCTCAGTTTCTTGAATAAAACTGAGTACAACAAACTGTCTGGTAATTTAAAACCGCGGGACGGTCTGATACTACAAATGTCACAGATAGGTGCATGAGATATAGTTGTCATGCTCGAGAACAGATCAGCATGCGTTTCTTCGATAAGAGGATCTATGAAAGATTTGAGGTAATGACTCCTTGATTCAAATGTTGATGGTATTCGTTTCACCTGTTTCAAAATCATATATAATCAAAACATTTCAGTATCAAAAACACCAACATGCACTTAAAGATAAAGACGGAAATCTATCAAAAACACTAACAGAAAATAAAGGAGATCGGTTTAGATAGGATAAAAGTTTGAGTCTTTAATAAAATGAAATTCTTTAAAATAAACATGAACTTTGCAGTGTCAAAAACTCCGACAACATGAACTTGAAGATAAACAGCAGCAACATATATAAATACTAACTGCAAATTAAAGGGTCGGCTTTGATAGGATAAAAGTAGGAGTCTTTGAATGAATTTCTTTAAAACAAATATCAAAACCAAAAATATCATACCTTGTCAGAAAAAAGTGATTTGTTCATTACATCAGGTATAGACCAAGAAAAAATTAAATCTACTAGGCCTTGTCTCTTGGCTTTCTCTTTTTCCTTTTCTTCATTAGAACCCTTCGCCATTTCTCTCTGTTTTTCTGAAACAATGAAACGAAAAAACACACTTTGCATTTAAATCAAGCCAAACACTGAAACATATGCTGATGCATGCAGGTATATATAACCAAATTAATACATGAAGTGATGGAGATTGCTTACTCTGTAAGCTGTAAAGTAGAAGAGAGTAGTAGCGAAAATCCCAGAAAAAATGTATTGTTGTAATGACAGATGAACTTAACGGTTAGTCTTCTCCAATTTTTGGTTTACACGGTAAAATTATTGAGTATTTTTAAACTTACATTCCCAAGGTCAAAAAAAAAAAAAAAAACTTACATTCTCTCGTATAATATAAGTCTATAAACTGAAATTTTATACAAAAAATCACCAAATCAATAAAGATAAAGCGCCATCCTGTTAAGTTAATACCGAGCTTTTACTCTCGACATGGAAGGACTGCGTTCGAATCCACCTTTCCCTATTCCTCTCCTTTCATAGCAGGAAAAAAAAAATAAAAAAAAATCCGATCTTGATTTATTTTATACTCAATTGTTGTAGTGTAATTTTAGAAATTAATTACGAAATAGTATGTTTAAATATCAATTTAATTCGGGAACTTTATTGAGTATTTAACTGTGATTAAAAATAGTATAGTAAATTACGGATTCTAGTGCATCATTACTCGTATAAAACACAATATAGTATTTAAATTTTTTATTTTTTATTTTGGAAAAAAGTGTTTAAAACATAATTTGTACTCAATTGTTGTAGTGTAATTGGTGACCCATTTAAGAAGTGGGACCACTGCTTTTTAAAAATAAAAGAGATAAAGAAATTAAAAGTCATCTTTTTAGACAAAATAAATAAATAGGACATACATATTTTTAGTTACTGCAAAAAAAGGACAAACAATTTCAGACGGACAAAATACCCCTTAGGAGACGCGTGTGTAGCTTCAATGTATTGTTTGCATATATGTTATATTTACCAGAATTTTTATATTATATTTTTTTTTTTTTTTTTCAAACAACCGTAACTTTTGATTTACAACTCCGATCATCGAAATTTTTCACCAAAATTCATGTTTTTTTTTTGCTCTTCAATTTGAGCCCAAATACGATACTCCTTCCGACGTATATTTTGAAAGATGAAAAATAGTTGTATTAACCTGAGAAACTTTTTCTTATAAACGATCAGTATTTTTGATTTGTAACACCGATCATCAAAATTGTTTCACCAAAGTTCTTTTTTTTCTTCATTTTGAGACCGCGTTTGATACCATTTCGACGTAGTATTTGAAAGCCGAATTTAATCGCAAAGATTTACACTAACACAAAGATGTCGATGTCGATGAATATGATGTCGATTGCGATCGATAGTATTAGTAAACAAATTGCCGACATATGAGTTAATATGTATCATTTAAGGCTTAATTCAAGTGACTACTTCAAGCGCGAGATATATCCGCTCATATAAGACTCATTTAAGGCTTAATTCAAGCGACATTGAATATCATAAATTTACTTTGCTTCATATAAGGCTAATATAAGGCCAAAAAAAAAACTTCAACAAAATGCTTCTTGCATATTTTCCTCATATTTGTAGAAGCGATAAAAAAGCTCCAATATTTGCATATCTCTCTTAAATTATCAAAGAATAATTGGCGTAAATTAAGGCCCAAATAAACATAAAAATGGCAAGCCATAATGAAAGAAAGACCAGTTCAAAAATAAAGAATAATGGCGTAAGAGTAAAGCTCAAATCTTTACATATTTCCACTCAAATTAACACCAACAACAACAGAATTCAACAACAAAAAAATAATGAAAAGTAATACCCTAAACTTTGTACATTTCCCCGCCAAATCAAGACCCATAATAGCGTAAAACAAAGAAAATGGTAGAACGATGCTCGATGATCGATGCGATGTCGATGACGATGACGATGTCGTGATCGTGATCGTCGACGCAATAGTATCGATGACGATGACGATATTAGTATCGATGATCGATAAACAACATAAGGCTCATTTACGGCTTAATCCAAGAGACACAATATCATATCTGCTCATATAAGACACACATAATATCCAAATTTTATATATTACTATTATGGGGAGATCTTAAATGAATCAAGGAAAAATACTAAAGATGTAAAATTTATAATCCGTAAGAGTGAACACAACAATAGTATTAGTAAAATATTTCAATAACAAACCTTAAAACCATCTTCCTCTTGTCAACTTACAATGTAACTAAAGCTACATCTCAGATATATAGATAAAGTTTCGAAAATGGCAAGTATAGCTAAAGCTTCGACAGATGAAAATATGCATTAGATGCAAAATTCTTCTTGCCTGGATCCCCGAGTTGTAGCAAATGAAAAATGAAATTGATCCAAGATGTCCATTCTATGAACGTGTATAAGAAACCAATGCTTCAAGAATATCCAAGTTGGATTAAAGCTTAATATACTAGAGAAAGATGGATCTATAACTAATTTTTCCAAAGTAAAGCTATCCCGTCCCAAGTTTCTCATCGGCATTTGGCGAACAAATCCAAGTCGTGATCCAACATCTTGGCCTCGCATAACTCGACAAAAGTGCATTGACACACACACACACTTATTCTTCATAGAATTTCATCGAACACCATTCGAGCATAATATCAATACAACTTTCTCGTGAACTCTTTTAGACTCTAATACCAAATTTCAAAGGCAATAGAATGATAATTATATCAAGTGTATGCACTACAATGAAGAAGAAACACAAAGCTAATGTTTTTTTCGAAATGTGACTATGCTCGAGGATATGGTGGCATTTTCAGCCTTATTCAAATGGGCCAATCACACACTATATTTTTCAAGGTCGAAGTCCAAACACAATGATACAATTTGTACAAAGAATGTCGATTATAAAATAAGCTTTATGATTGATCAATAAAGCAACTTAAATTCAAGTGTATGGTTAAACAAAGTGTTGCAAACAGGATGTTTAAATAATTCAAACGACTTACGCAAAAAGCAAAACCAATTCCAATTAACGGTGTATACAAACCAGATCTTGATATTTAGCAAAGCAAAGATAGTCAACTACGCTTCAAGTCCTATTACGTAAGAATAAGATAGGTTTGGAGATACAGGATCGATACACGGCTATGAAGAAATGAAAAGAGTGCGTCGTTCGATGCGCTCTCTTCTTCTTATTCGCAGCAGAGTGCCGGAGATGTTTCTCCGCAAATGAGATGCCGAATCGCCGCCGCCGCCCGCTTCATTACAGAAATGGGGCTATTGAAACGGGTCCATGGAAGACCAAGCTTGGAAGAGTTTCGTGTGTGTTTCACATTTGTATCAAAAAGTATATTCGTCCGAGGGAATTTATTTGTCCTTAATGCAACTAAAAATTGAAGTTTGGATTATCACTTAATTAAAGGGGAAAAAGTGGACTATAAACTAATTTTTCCAAAATAAAAAACAATTGCCAGACAGCCGAAAAATAAGTACTCTTGTTTTTTTATTTTAGGCTAAAGGTTGTGGAGTACAGATTTTAATCTGAAATTGGAAAAAAAGACAACATGTATTAACAGACGCGTTTTGTCTTTTTCAACTATTTTGTATCTTATTTTATCCTTCTGGTCTGCCACCCCTACTTTACTTTTTCTTTTTTGGCCTTTTTTTTATCTTTTTTTAAAGGACATTTGTTATAGACCACACCGGTATGCGCCACGTCGTTACCACGTCGGATGATCTCACATCGTTGATCGGTGTTAGATCTATATTATAATATAGATCTAACACTGATCAACGGTGCAGATCATCCGATGTGGCCGGATGTGGCGCACACGGGTGTGGCACTATCATTTCCGTTTTTTAAATAGGGACATTGTTATAAAATGTATAACTTCACACTTAAGGTTCTTCATAAAACTTCACACCTAAGGAAATTTACAGAGTACTATTATGTCTCTTGTTATATATATTACTAGTGAACGTGAGTCGTGCAAAGCACGACGGCCCAACATAAATCGTTACCAGCGATAATATTAAAGAATAGATCCTCAACGTGAAATAAATCACGTAAGCTTAAACTGTAACAAATTCAAGGCACAAGACAAAGAGGACAACAGAAACATATCACATTCTCTGCAAAAGGTAGCTCTTTCTTAGAGACGTGAAGATGAATCACTTCACTTCCATGCCTATCAGAAGTTTCCACCTACAAAATAAACCACAATATGATGTATCGGAGAACAATGTCATAAAGTCGATCCATTTAGCTTCGACTTTACGTAATGAAACATTATAAAAAAATAATAAGCGGACCATAGCTACACGGTCAAATCTCCCTGGACGTCTTAGCTTACAGATCATTAATATGCTTGAAAATGTGTTTCACTCATTTTCTATACAACATTTCTCTTTCTTATCATTAATGAATAGGTCATTGATATCATGTTCATTCATTTGGTGGGAAAAAGAAAAAAAAAACACGTGTCAAACGGTCTGAAAAATATAAAAAGTAATTTGGTATTCCAACGTATATTTTAGTAACGCCTCGTACAGCAAACGGCCGTCGGTTCCACCGACGTTATGTTGTTCAAAATAATAAAAACATTTAATGCGGTGTCCACGTGGCCACATGTGGGCACACCTTCTTGGCGCGGATATTTGTTTGGCCATATTTTTGTGTTATATTTTATAGATAAACTTGGCCCATTTTCAATCATACACTATATAGTAAAACTTCAAATCCATCGATCTTTACTTTTTTCCCCTTTTCTGTCAAACTACTAACGGTACACGTTTGATAAAAAAAGTACACGTGTTGATGTATTTTATAGCTAACTTGTCCATTTTCCTTCGTACACTACACAATAGATTTTCAAATTCGTCGATCTTTCCACTTTTTTCTTTCCCTTTTCTGCACAAACTACTAACGATACACGTTTGATAAAAAAAATGGTACACGTGTTGATGTATTTTATAGCTAAAATGGGCTCATATTCCATCGTACACTACACAGTAGAACTTCAAATCCGTCGGTTTTTCCTTCCCCCCCCCCCCCCTTTGCACAAACTACTAACGGTACACGTTTTATTAAAATAAAATAAAAAACCACAAAGGTAAATAAAAAAAGGGACACATGTCAGCCAAGAAGGGTGTCACGTGGCACAATGTGGGCATACCTCCGTAGCTTCTCCTTTTCTGCACAAATTACTAACGGTACACGTTTGATAAAAAAAAGTGCACTGTTGATGCATTTTATAGCTAAACTTGGTCCATCTTCAATCGTACATGACACAGTAGAACTTCAAATCCGTCGGTCTTTCCTTTTTTTTTTCCTTTTCAGCACAAACTACTAAAGCGCTGCACGACGCTATCCAGATCCCTAGGAAGGGAGATAAAGTGGAAGACAAAAACCATTGTACGGGGTACGTTTAGATTGCTTCCATCATTTTGGCGTGTTTGGTTGCGAGAGAATGGAATGGGTTTTCATTCCGTTGAAATGATTTTTTACCATTTTCATTCATAAAAAAATATAAGGAATGGACGGAATGGTTTGATGGAATGAAATGTAAACATAACCTAGTGATAAAAAATCAACCACCACTGCCCGCCCGCAACCTCCCGTGGCACCTGCACACCCCACCGCAATCCACCACCACCACTCTTCACCGCACTACCACTTTCCACCACCGCCGCCTACCTTGTCACCACCCTCATCACAACTCGTAACCATCCCCCATCATAACCCAACCCACAACCTTCACAACCCACCACCACCACCGCCGCCATAACAACCAATGGTATCGCACACCACAACCACCACCACCACATCCACCACACACCACAACCACCACCATCACCACCACATCAACCACCACTATCGCACACTACAACCACCACCATCACCACCACCACAACCACTACTATCGCACACCTCATATCATCCTCCGCCACCCACCACCGCTTGCTACACTCGTTATCATGTACGCTCATCACCCACTGTGTTACTTGTCACATCTAATACAATCTTCCTCACAACACACAGCCACACCTTCCTGTTTATTACATTCTAAACGGCGTAAAAAAGCAGATTCGAGTAAGTCACCGCAATAGGAGTAGAGTTTTCCGATTTGCAGAAGAAAGGGATCGAGAATGGAGTGTTGAAGATGGATGAATAGTTCGAGCTGACATATTTTTCTCCTTTACCTCCTAATTTTTTTTCTTTTGTATTCTTGCGATATTGGAGCAAGCCGCTGCGTTTTCTAGCAGTTGGTCGGGACGGTTGTGTTTGGTGGTTCGATGAAGGGCGGGGAGATGCGAGCAGGGGCGATTTGTGGGGAACTCTGGGCCGGATGGGCGAAAGATGGTGATTTTGTTGGGTTGGGATGGGTGGGTTCATGGTGGAGAATGGTGGAGATTGGAAGGAAGGTGGAGCTAAGAGGCTGAGAATGGAGGTGGCAGTTGAGAATGAGGCGTGGTTATGTTTTTCTTTTTTCCTGACAGAGAAGAAGGAGAGAAATGATATTGATAAGAATTTTGGGACTAAACTTGTGATAAATGATAATTAATAATTGGCTAAATTGCAATTTTAGTCCAGTAATTGGACACGTTTTGCGATATTGGTCCTGGTTTTTCTCCGACGACAATATTAGTCTTGTAATTGGTCTTTTTATGTTGCTAATGGGGGGATTCGAACCTGCAACCTGAAAGGCTAAAATTCTAAATACTTCTCTACCCAAGCTACAACCACATTTGTTTTTTAAAACACAACATATTTTTTATAGATTCATTAGGTAGTGGTACTAGTATCATAATATAATTCATTAAGGAGTGGTACTAACATTGCATGATTCGGTGTGTCAGATGGTTCATTAAATTACGAGATGCACTGTGTTATAGTGGTTGTAACAGTAATATTATTCAGAAATTAAAGATAGAGAAACAAACTAATTTGATAAAAAAAAAGCATATATTAAGTAGTGGTACTAGTACCCAATACGTCAATGCTTCAAAACCATATGATGTACGTCAATGTGTAAATCGGGATTTTCCGGCTTTCAGGACTATTTTTTGCAAAAAAAAAAGACCAATTACAAGACTAAAATTATCGCCGGGAAAAACCAGGACCAAAATCGCAAAATGTGTCCAATTACAGGACTAAAATTGCAATTTAGCGATTAATAATACTTTGTGGTGTCATGAGTAATTTTTTTGGTGTTATGATAAATAAAAAATAATAACAAAAAGAGTTTTTTTTTCCCGAAAACGAAAGAACAACACACACGTCCCAAAAATAATAGCAAAAAGGGTTCTAATAGTAAAAACGTGGTACCTTTTAAACCACCCTTAAAATCTATATATATTTATTCGAGTGAATAATCGCCAATTGGCCATTTTTCCTAATTGACTGCACCCAAACCCGGCTCTTAGCAGGCGTGTAGCAAAAAAAAAAAGAATAACTTCCAATATCTCCATTATTACCATCATTATCTCCGAATAAAAAAAAAAAAACCACATGATTTAAACATGTTTATCCAAAAAAAAAAAAAACGAAATACTTACAATATCTCCATTACCTCCGTAATTACACCACACTAACTTCACCACACCCCACCAACCCATATTATCTGAACTGAAAAAAAAAGGGATAAATATCCTAAAAAAACCCGAAAATACTTCCAATATCTCCATTACCTCCAAATTACACCACACTAACTTCACCACACCCCACCAACCCACATTATCTCGAACCAAAAAATAGGATAAATATCCCAACTGCATACTATATACATGATTATCTAAAACGAAAATTTAAATACAAAGAATGATTAGTATCCTAACGGCAATTACAAATTCAATTCATATACATTACACTACATTTACACTCCAATTAACACATCCGCAAATCTGTATTTCACAACGCCTCACACATATCACTCTTCATCAACACTTCAGCTTAACAATTTCTTAGCATTGCACCAACCAGCAGTCCATCCCAGCAGGTAAGCACTTTGTCACCTCTTAATCATTCATTTTCCTTTTCATCAATGGCAGACTTCAACAATACACACAATCCACAAAGTGTGCACTGCAAATGCTTGCTCAAACATTATACATCAGGAAGACATTCAGGATACTATTTCATGCATCAGGAAGAGATTTAGAATACATCATGTAAGTAATTCTGAATAATTTTAGCAAAGCCTTATTCACAATCATATTACAATTTACACGTATTAGACTTTAGATGGAAGAGAGACTCTTAAAATAAAAATGGTCATTAACAAAACTTCCCTGATTGTGCATAATCTTGACGAGATATGTTGGTTGATGTTGATAGAATCATAGGCCTCGAGAAAAAGCTCATCATCGGCCTTAGAGAGGTCGCTTATGCACTCTTAATCATTCCTCTTTATAGATATACACACCTCTTAATCATTCATTTTCCTTTTCATCAATGCCGACTTCAACAATACACAATCCATAAAGTGTGCACTGCAAATCATTGCTCAAACATTATACGTCGAAGACATTCAGATACTATTCAGATACTATTTCATACATCGAGAAGAGATTCAAAATACATCGTAAGTATTTACGAATATTTTTAGCAAAGCCTTATTCACAATCATATTACAATTTACACATATTTAATGACTTTAGATGGAAGAGAGACTCTTAAAATAAAAATGGTCAAAACAAAAACTTCCCTGATTGTGCATAATCTTGACGAGATATGTTGGTTGATGTTGATAGAATCATAGGCCTCAGAAAAAGCTCATCATCGGCCTTAGAGAGGTCGTTTACATCATTAACATCGAAGTTTACTTTCGTAGCTCGCCTTCAACACTAGTAGCTTCAATCGCAAAGAATAGCTTTTTGGCCATCACGGGAGAGCCATAGAGACCAGTTGCAGAGTTACTCTGGAAATCAGAACCCAAAGAAATAGCTTTTCATCATAGGAAGAAGACAACTTTCATTAACGCGGGTTTTTAGGTTATAGTCTTTATAATTACTAATATACTAATTACCTAAATAAAATTTTTTAATTGTTTATATTTTTGGATAAAGATATACAAAATCATATATATAGATATAGATCTTCAAAGTAATCATGCAATTAATTTAACTTAAAATACACATTAGACAAAGGTACAAAACGGCGGGCTTTCAGCAGAAGAGATTTAGGTCTATTACTAGATTAAGACATATGACACACTAGTTTCAGATGTAAACAATTTAGAGAGCATGTACTCAAGGATTAACACAGATTAAGCATAGGTTTGACTTATGAAGATTAAGCCTTTAACACGGTTTCAAAGAGAGTGAGCCTTATAAAGTTGATCTGAGCATGTAGGGCGAGATAGTCAATTTATCACACATACCAAACTCGGATTTAGCATATTTTTTTTATTTACCAAGCACTTTTAAATACACAGAACTGAAATAAAAACAAGGTGAAGGAGACTTCCCTGAAAGAGTAGATTCTCGGGTTCATTATGGTTGACGTTGATACACCAGGCCTCATATAATTCATAATAGGCCTTAGAAAAGCCGTTTTCACCATTAAAGCTCCAAGCTTTCTTCAAGATCTCTGTCATCCAAGCATCTAAGGCTTTAATCCTAGCAATAGATTTATTCAGTAGCACCAGAGAGCCAATAACACCAAGTTGCAGAGATTTCAGAAATCATAAGGCTTTTTCCGTGAGAGATAGAGCATAGAACAATATTGGTTCTTTATTTTAATTGGCCGGATGGCCATGGAAATCGGAGGGTAATCAACCGTTTAAATCGGCCGGTTTTCAACACGGTTGATAGAAGATAAAGAGAAATACGGGATTAAGATAAAGATAGAACAACCAACTCAGATCGTCTGGAAAAGCGACCGGATGGCCATGAAAATCGGGTCAGATTCGCCATGGAGAGGAAAAGGATTCAGGTAAGCGGCTACAAATGGGAGTGGGATTTCGGGTTTTTAGTGTTAGGGTTTAAGACAAAAGGCAAGTTTAGTTGACATTTAGTTCATTGGATTAAATATTATGTTAAAAAGGATAAAATTTCATTCATCGGACAATTATGCCATTTTTTATAATATCTACAAATTTGTACATACACGTATATCATTGTAAATATTTCATTAATGCCATTTTTTTATATTTTGGTTTCACTTAAATAACTCTTAAATTACTACAAGATGTCTACAAATTTCTACATACACATATATGAATCATGTATATTCAGTGAGTGGGCAACTTAAACATAACATATCAATGATATTTAAATGTGTATTGATTGAAATTTAATTACATTTATATTTTTATCTTTCATTGTAACTGGACATGCTTGTCGGATTTTTTTTTCATTCAAACCATCGTTTTTCTATGTTTTTATGTTTCCCTACAGTATTATAATATCCCAAATAATTGTCGTACATATTTATGATATGTTACACTTTTCTTTCATTATTGCACAAATTAAATTTATTCTATGATTTTATGAATAATATCAATTTTGTTATACGTTAGTTTCTTTTCATAACATATTATTTTTTTCAATATTTACTTTTTAAATTTAACGTTTTTCGTGCATCGTATGAGTTTCGTAATAGTAATGATATATATAGAAGGTAATGAGAAAGCTTAAAAGTCGTCTATTGTTGTAGCAACTGCGTATGCAATGACGGCCAAAAGTCGTCTATTCAAGAGTTTCTTGCCCTCCTTCCCAAGCAAACCACTACGGAGTAATAGTTTAGTGTATGTCTTGGGAGATAAGCCAAGAATGAACTACTACGAGGAAGGTCAGTGAGTCTACGGGCCGGCAATGATAAAAAGGGCAGCTATGAAACCAAAGTGGTCACACACTCACATTTCATCTATAACAACATCTGAATCTGATCAACAGTTTTCTGCTTACCCAGAACCAGAATCTCACAAGAAAGCATGG
The DNA here is from genome assembly GCA_026214975.1 of Gentiana macrophylla. NCBI lineage: Eukaryota > Viridiplantae > Streptophyta > Magnoliopsida > Gentianales > Gentianaceae > Gentiana > Gentiana macrophylla. The sequence goes on from CM047806.1 coordinate 141,093,075, forward strand.
CTACTTCAATTGTTGACCTTCTCCCAAAGGATTACGGATTTGTCGTTCTTGCTCTCGTCCTCTACTTCTTTCTCAATTTTTGGATGGGTTTCAAAGTCCTTCAAGCCCGCACCAGGTATTTTTCAAACTTCTTGTCTTTCTGGTTTTTCATGGTCATCTCACTCCTGTATTTTGTGTGATGTAGTCTTTAATTACTTATTGAGCAAAGTGTTTTTTTTTCCCTCTTCTTTTCTTTTCAATTTTCTTCACATATTATTGCGTTGGCTGAGAATATTATTGAAGAAACTCAATAACTATTGAGTCGAATTAAGTAAAGAGTCTGCAAATAAGCAGGGCAAAACCAGAATCTTTACAAAATGAAACTCTATTCAAAAGGTAATTCATATAATGGTGGTTACAAAGTATTCACTTCATTATATTATACAATTAGGAACACTAGAAAGCAACTACCATGGCTAGCAAACTAAGAAGCTTAAATCTTAACAGCATAACTGCCAATAACGGTAAAACCGAGACATGTGTTTGATGAAGTTTTCAGTAAATAACTCTGGATTACAGTTTGTATCTCAGCTTCAGTTCGGTTGTTATGCTCATACTTAGCCATCTCGGCTGTTCACTGATCCTGGCTGTCAATCATTGATCTTTTCAATTATATCGGTTACTGCTTATTTAGCTATACGATTACAATTACAACGATTTCTTCAGCACTGGCTTGTTGTTTCGTTAATATAAATGAACCAGAATCTCGCCTCTTGTCTCGCTTTGGGTGGGACTCAAATTCGAGACCTTGTGATTGCGAATCCTATAATTCATTGCCTGAGGTCTCTCATTTATGATTCAGACTAATTGATTGGGCTGCTTTTGATTAATGACTCGATTGCAGGTACAATGTTCGTTATCCGGCATTGTATGCATCTGAAGCTGAAAACAAGGATGCTAAGCTCTTTAACTGTATCCAGGTTTGCGTTTATTGTGTTCTTTTCTCTTTATCTTGGACCGGTACAAGCTAGGGAACATCTTTTCTTATACATGTATCACAGTCTTCTGAATATTTATATTGTAATTGAAGCCTTAAATTTGTTGGTTGCAGAGGGGACACCAGAATTCACTAGAAATGATGCGGTGTTCTTTGTGGAGTTGATATTGGGGGACTTATGTATCCCAGGATCGCTGCATCTCTTGGTTTGTTGTACTCAGTGACTCGCTATTTCTACTTCAAGGGTTATGCTACCGGTGTCCCCTCAAACCGTTCCACTATCGGGTTAGTTTCCATGGAAAATTACTCGGCATGAATTCCTTGTTAAACCAGAGCAATTGATAATATTTAAAATTCGTCAGTGATCTTCATAAAAATTGTTTCTTTATGTTCTGCTACACGTCTTATATCGTAATTAGTCCAATACAATGAGGATTCTTTGTGTAAGAAATTGGCCAGTTTATATACCAGTTAAAATTCTTCAATGTATGTAACTCATATTGCATAAATATGCAAGCAGGTTGGAAGAAACATAACAAGACTCCGTATGATGAAGCTATCGATCTTATATTGAATGCATGTAATACGTATAAATAAAACTAGTATCCCATCTTATGATGAATTTGAACCAAACATAAATATCCTTTGTGATAGTGTTCCTTAGTGTGCTATAATACATTCTCATCTCTCATGGATACTTACTGTATTTAATTGTTGCAGGAGGTATGGAGTAATCCCACTTTTGGGGCTAATAATCTGCACGGCGACGTTAGGCATTCATTTACTACTAGGAGCATAAACCATAGCTTGATGCTGCAATGGGCTGTGCAATTGATCTGTATTCTTCACAATAGTCTCCTTTCTTTTCAACCCCTTTGTTTGAAGAGATTTTGCTGCTAGCTAGCTGTGTATTTTAATTTCCATCTTCTGTACTTGAGTTTTCAATAAACAATATTCTATCTTCTTATATGTATATATGCTCTGGTGTTTAACACATGTACTGTAGTCTGTATTGTTATCATCATGGTTCTGGACCATAATGTGAAGTTTGTTTTGAAAATAGACAGACACTTTTATTTATCTTCTTGTGCTTCTTCTTCATTCATGCAAAAAGTATCTTTCTGTCTTTCAACCATATAACTCTCGAGTCAGTAGTAGTATATATCAATAGCAGCGCCTAGCATTATCAGATTTTAAAGAAAGAGTCATGCATCTTAATATAATAATAACATAAGAAGTTCGATCTTTGCAATCAATAACATAAAAAAGTTCATTGTATCAAACCCTACCCCCGTCGTTGCAGAATTCGGTTTTGAATTGTTGAATTTTCAAAAGACAAGCTTGAGCCCTTCTAATTACTTCATCAACTCTATCCATTCTCTCATACCACTCACAAGAATTTACTCTGCAAAATTTATGCTTGCTTCCTCCTATACCTTTATCATCATCATCATCATCATCGTCATCTTTCTCTCTTCTTTGTATCTTTTCTGGGCATGGCAAGCATATCACTATTGGCAATGGCAGGGATTCTTGTATGTTCTCGAAGCTTCTCTCCTTCCTACCAGTAGTTGAAGCTATTAAAATAAAAAAAATAAAAACAATCAGCAAATACACGTTAGAAAATATTAACATAAAGAACAAGTAATACATTTTGTGGTTCATGTTAAAATGTGTAACACCTGAACATATGCAAAATCTGGTCCACGTCTAAAACAGAGATTCTAATGTCAGCAAGATTCGATCTTTTCAGTATAATAATAATAATAATAATAATAACATAAAATAAAGAATGGAGGAGAAGAAAAAAATAGTAGGGACGGGACCTTGAGTAGTAGCATAGGAGGTGGAGTTTTGCAAGTCAACTGATTCCAATATTTCCATTTGAGTAATGAATTGGTTGAGCTCAAGCTTCAGATAGTTAAACTTATTGGGTTGTTGAGCTTCAAGCATTTGCAACTCTTGTTTTGCTTGTTGTATCATGGAGGCCCTCGACTCCGGCGGCGGTGGTGGTTCCGTACCCATCATTTTGAAACTAGTAGTAAGTATCTGAGAACTCAAAAAGCCTGCATTTTTCCTTTTGCAAACCATACCCACATTTTATTCTGTATTTAAACTGTGTTATTTTGATTATTTCACCCGTTATTTTATCTCAAATTCCCTCAACACACAATAACTTCACGTCAAAGAAGATGATGAAAAGATTTTGGTAGGCTTCCAGACAGACAGAGCAATAAATTACTATTATTACTACTACTTAGTTTATCAATGTAAAAGTAGTAGTAGTAGACTAGTAGGCTAAAAAGAAGCGCCTGAAAAGACATATAGTGGGCCGTTTATCTGGGGTGCTTTTTCCCTGGTATAGACGTATGCGGACATGGTCCCGCAGCAAGAAGACACCTGACCACACATTTCGATTCGTCAGATTTAAACCGTGCTGGCTCGATCGTTCACCTGTCACTTCACCTCAAAATACCTCACCACACAATAACTTCCCGTTTATCTGGGCACTCAACGGAACAGGTTTCGTTTTGAATGCGACCACTCGTTTGGTCTCCCGTTGACACATTACTCAATATTACTTCACCCTAAATTTAAAAAAAAAATATAAAAAATATACTACTTCAAAGTTCAAACAACCCCTCCCTCACCAAGTAAAATGGGTTGATGTGTTATTAGTGGTAAATTTTTTTTGTTATCTTACGGTTGTAAATGTGTTGTATTCAAAATGAAAATGATAGATTGACTCGTATTTAGGAAGATAGAGAGTAATAGGTATTAGAAATTATGTTATTTATGTTACTAGACTTCTAAATCTTTTGAATCAGAACAGCTAATCTAAAATTGTTGTTACTATGAACTGTCACACATGCAACCTGCTTTTGAACCTAAAATCGATGTTGCTTACTATTTAAATAATATGGATGGAGTTGAGTGAAGTTATGTACACAACAGAATAAATATCGTTGATTATGGTGTGTAGTATTTATAAAGTTTTATCATAATCAATAATGTAATAAGTGTCCGTTTAAATGTTGACGTAACTTTTTTCAAAGTCATTAGCTACAACATAAGTTGCACAACAAACCTGAACAGATGCTGCATGTAAGAAGGTGCAACATCGACAACAACAACAACAATTAGATAAATAGATGATTTATCGCTGAAAATAAGAAATTTAAAACATCAATAGAACCTAAAAAATTAGGTAAACTTAAAAATTGTTGATGAGTTATGAATACTTTATTAAACACCTAGGAGAAAAAGTTAGTTAGCAATAACTAACTTTCCTTGTAACGTTTAGATAGCATACAAATATGACTTTATAATCTTGCTCATGTTTTGGGAAAATTGTGAAAAAGTATAAAAGATTTGTCAAATTAGTAAAAAGGACAGGTTCATTTTCTTTTTTAGTAAAATGACATTTCATATCATGTGTTTGGACAACAATACCCTTTTCTTATTTTCCTAGCAGTTGTTTGTGTGAAAGAGTAATAAAAACTACTGATGCCTTTGACCTACGCTTATCAATCTGTTCTTTTAAATTTCTATTTTGACCTGCGTTTCTTCACTTTGACCCTGTTGCCTGGCTCTACTTCTTTTCAATGTCTGTTCCCAAATTGCTCTGGAACTCCTCATAGTCGGTTTCCTTCTCTTAGAACGGGTTAGTCTTCCCTACCACCCATTTACATCATGATGTGGATTTACGTGGATGATTACGACCACACACATTTGAATTTAGGATGAAATCACATGGTCTAAAATCATCCACGCTCATTACTCCTCAAATATCCTCCTCATGAAAAATTACCCTTAGAACGTGGGTTTTTTTTTTTTTTTGAGAAAGAACGTGGGTTTTCAGAAACTAACTCCATGATTCCAGTTTCTTTTGCGGTTCCTCAACGCATTTTAGCAGCTGAATTTTAGGAGAAAATTGCAGCCTTAATCTCTCTCATAGTAAGGGTAATTTTGTCATTCTAGCTGTCGCTTGTCCTTTTACTAAAAAATTAAGGGAATGAGGAGAAGACGAAATATTTCATCAATTTGAGTAGAAGGGCGCTTTTTAAAACTTTCGTGACAAAGCGACAAAACTATTTATTCATCTGTCCGAAATTCACTTGTGTTCGAAATTCATTGCTTAAATTCAATTGACGAAATTCATCATCGAAATTCACTATTTTTCAAAATTCATCGTTAAAATTCACTATTTTTCTGATTCACTATCGAATTCACTATCGAAATTCACCGATTTCGGGATTCACTAGGAGATTCATTTGATTTTCTGATTCACTGTTTGTCTTCTCGCTATAAAATTACGCAATTGTCCTTCTCCTATAAAAATATGTAATGTCATCCGTTACTTAAAAATATATTCAGATTGTTATCTTATCCCTAATTTTCCAAAAATTAAAGTGTCTGTTCTTTTTGCTAATATGTGAAATCTTTTTGTTCTTTACAAAATTCTACCTATAGTTTTTTGTTTGTTTGTTTTGTATTTAATACTATCAATGATAAACAATCATGCTTTATGTGTATTGTGTAACAATATTTATTTTTAAACCAAATAGATTTTGGTGTAAAATTTGCGTTAATTGTTTTGTTAAAATTTTTTTTGGTGTTAATTTAAGCGATTATTTTGTAAAACCGGAGGAGGTCTCCCACAGTATTCAGTTTGACCGTGTAAGTAAATAACAACGTCGAAAATAAAAGCGGGTATTTTTATTTCGCTTTTCGGTTTTCCCTCTCAAAAGAAAAAGCACATCACAGTTTTTAAGGCGAATAGGAAGAAATCCGGGGGATTAATCGGAGTGACGGAGCTGCTAAAGGCGTTGATATGGATGATAGTTATGATGTGGATGTAGATAAAGATTCAAGCGGTCATAGTGATGCTTACTATCCGCTCTCTAATGACAGAGGAAGGAATAAGGTTAATTTTGGGAATGAAAAATGCGTTGGAGGCAGTCGGTTGTTGAAGAATAGACGTAAAGCGGTTAGGAGAGCTGAAGCGGCCAAAGAATTGAAGAAAATATGAATTTGAATTTGCGGTCTGTAGAGGATAACGATGAGGGCGACGGTTCGGGTGAACGGGGTCAGACAAAGCGTTCGAGGCCGAAATTCGTGGCTAAGGGTGTGGAATCTGTGGCCAATGAAGACAGTGATTCTGACGGAGCAAATGATGAACTTGTTGGGAATGGTAAATCAGTTGAAGGAGGAAGGCATACAGAAGGTAAGGGGGAAGAAAGCAGAGATGCTGGCGATAGTGATGGTTTGACATCCATTGAAAATGCAAGTTCATCTGGTCTGGCTGAAGGGGATCTCAAAACTATTGACCGCTCTGACATCGATGACAAAAAGCTGCAGGATAAAAGGTTATCTAATGATCTGAATGATTTAACAGATGGAGAAGGAAGCAATGAGGGCATTGGCAGCACAAGTAATGGTAAGGTCAATGATTTCATGGACTTGGAAAATGTAATCTTGTTTAAATCTGCATAAATGCATCGTAAAGCTAATGACTTTTCAATTCTTTAAGGGAAAAAGTTGCAGGAGGTGAACCAAATGTCTGATGAGCATACAACCGGAAAAGGGAAAAGAAAAGGGAAAACAATGCAGGAGGAGAATGAGAAGAAAAGCTCCAGAATGAAATCTAAGTCGATGGAACTGAGTGGAAATGATCAGAAGAGGGAGCGCCGGAAAGCAACCATGAAAGTTTGTGCTGGTGAACTGACTGATAAGCTTTACTCTACAGGGGAAGAACCATCACAAGAGGGAGCGACTAGCAAAAAGCCTACCATTAATAAAAAGAGGAGGCACTTCAGTACTGATGTAAGCGTTTTCTTCATTTTTCATGTGTGTTTATTTGTGCTTGTGTGTGTGTATATAAATACATGTACTTTGTCCCTTGAATGTTCCTGTTTCAACAAGTGAAATCATCCCTCTAAAGTGACAAATGAACAGGATCCCGACGATGATTGCCAGATGTGCCATCAATGCATGTCAAGTATCAAAAAGGTGATCAGGTGTCGCAGGAAACGTGTTATGACTGGTTGTCCAAGGCGTGATAAGACTGTTTGTCAAAGGCGCTATTGCGAGCAATGTCTTCATAAATGGTAACCTCTTACATTCCAATTTACCATTTTCTTGTTGTACATGCAATCTTCCGTTTGAAGGCAAAATGGATTGTAACATTATGTAGAAATAACTGTCAGTTGGACATGATTATGTTCTGATATTGTATGCTATTTCTTCAGATCATATATATGTTTAGAAGTGCACATGCATGATTTTGTTGCCTCATACCTTATTCCAATTTCGAGGGTAGTTTATATTGTTGTGATCCGAAAGCATGAGCTTCATAAAAAATGAGCTGATGTCTCCTGCCTTTCTTTCCTGCAATGGTTGTGGTTGTCTGCGCTTGCCTGTTATGATGGTATGTTTTTTGTAATTTTTTTTATGGTTACATGTGGAGAACACTAGATGATTTTATCAAAGACCATTGCTTTCTTGTTTGTTTGTTGGATTTCACTCAATTTTTTCTTCTCGTAAATAATGTGACCTTGCACTGGCTAATAATTTTTGCTGTATTGCAGCAATTTTATTCTTGAGTAAGCTCCACTTAATGTACAATTTCTTGTGAAAGTTGGCTGATTAGTGCAACTCACTGTATTACAATGTTCAATTCAGGTATCCTAATCTATCGCATGAAGCTGTTGCTGAGGCTTGTCCTTATTGCCGCGGTTTCTGCAATTGTAGAGCCTGTTTGCGTAGGGATATGATACCAAATGTTAGTTGTCGCTTCTTATTTTTGGTTTCGATATTAATGTCATATCAATTTTGTTTTTCGTTTTCAAATTACATTTGTCTTCCTTTATTCCAGCAGCATGAAATCTATTGTGGTGAACCGGAAGAAAAACTTGAAAAATCAAATTGCTTCAAGTACCTGGTTGGGATGCTTGGTCCTGTTCTTGACATTTTCAAATTTTACCAGGATAAGGAAATGGAAAGAGAAGCTAAAATTCTTGGTATTATTGTTTGTTTCCATATAGACGCTTGCCTTATCATGTTAAGCATACTTGTCAAAGCGCCGATTAAGCGCCGCTTAAGCGTAAGCGGCGGAACCACGCTTCAGTTTCATGTTTAAGCGTGTCTAATAGAAAAGCGTACGCTTAATACTAAAAGCGCCGCTTAAGCGCCGAAGCGTGAAGCGTCCAAAAGCGCCGCTTTTTCATGTTGTCGGGAAGACAGTAAAAATTAATAAAATCAGGGGTATTTTTGTCCTTTCGATGTAACTTTTACACCCAAAACCCTTATCTTTTGTAGACCACAGATTTTTTTTTTTCATTTCCCTCCCTTCCATCGACCACAGCAGGTAAGTTTCTTCTCCTTACTTCTTTTTTTTATGTATTTTTTTCGGTTTGTGTTTCTTCTCCTTTCTTCTTCTTTTTTTTTTTTTTTCCTTTCCTTTTTTCTGGAAATTTTCATCTCTAAAATGGTAAAAAGATGTATTTTTTTCGGTTTGTTGTTGTTGATTGATTCCTCTCCTTTCATTCTTCTTCTTGTTGCTGTTGATTCTTCTTTTTGTTGTTGATTGACTTGATTCTTCTTCTTTTCCGGTTGTTGTTGTTACGTTTTGTAATATTTCATCCTAAGTGGCTAAGTCCTTAACTAGTATTCTAAGTAACTCATAAGAAAAATTATCTTGATATGTTATGTTTTTGCGTAGACTTCTTTTTGTTTGTGACATTGTGTGTCCTTGATGTTGATTATTAAGTCTTTTTGATGTTTTAATTGTTGTTTATAGTGTTTTATCAAAGTATAATATTGCTTATACATGATTTATTTGTTTTTTAATTAGTTTTTAATTAAAACAACATTTTTTTTGTGGTTTGCAAGTTTTTTTGTGAAAAAGCGCCGCTTTTTGGCGCTTAAGCGCCGCTTACGCTTTTCCTCCCCTCGGCGCTTCGCCGACGCTTTGCGCTTTGACAAGTATGATGTTAAGGTGGATGTATGTGTTTCTGTGTGTGGACAAATGTGCATTCATGACAATTTTCTATCTCCGATCCTCTTTTCTTTTTATAGTGCCAGTATTTGTTGTGTGGATAAAAGATAATATTAAGTACAAATTGTATAATGATCAATTTGGACCCAGACGATAGGTGGGAGGGACATGGGGACGATTAAGCATACAAATGTTTTTCTTTAAACACAAAATTGTTCTGCCAAAAAGGATGTCAGTTTTTTTTTGCTCCTTACTGAATTTAGTCACACTTTACATGCATTTTGCCCATTATTTGATTCCTTATGTTTGATAAACGTTGATGCAGGAAATGGAATATCGTCTGCAGATTTGAAGATTGATAGAATCAAGTGTGCGGCTGATGAGCGGCTGTTTTGGTATGAAATTTCTTCTAACCTTGTGTAATTTGTTTAGGTTGCCAAAGACAACTTTTTCTTCAATTAACTTATTGAAGAATAGATTAAGTAACTTATGTCTTTACATCCAGCAACAACTGTGCTACTTCTATAATCGATCTTCACAGAAGCTGCCCAAATTGTTCTTATGATCTCTGTCTGACTTGCTCTAGAGAGATCAGGTTAGGCTGCCTGCGAGTGGTTGAAGGTGAGACAATTAAGTATGTTGATCAGGGGATTGAGTATTTGCATGGAGTAAAATCTAAGCCCGCCCACCCAAAAAGTCGGTCATCAAGTGCTGATGAATCAGATTCCTGTGAGGAGATGGCTCTACTATCATGGACGGCAAAGGAAAACGGTGAAATTCCGTGCCCACCAAAGGACTGTGGTGGTTGTGGCTATGAACACCTAGAACTCAGACGCATTTTCGCTGAGAGCGACGTTTCAGAATTAAAAGAGAGACTAGAAAACTTTACCAAGGAACACGGGCATTTTGATGATTCTAAAACAAAAAAACAGTGTTTATGTTTTAAAGGGAGTGAACATGGACAGGAAAGAAACAGAAGAGCTGCCTTTAGGACAAATTCTGAGGATAATTACCTTTATTGCCCATCTGCTACTGACCTTCTTCACGGAGACCTTGAGCACTTCCAAAGACATTGGAGAATGGGAGAACCTGTGCTTGTCAGCGATACCCTCAAACATACATCTGGTTTGAGTTGGGATCCCATGGTAATGTGGCGTGCATGCCGTCAGATTTCTTTCAAAAAAGGATCCTCAGATTTATTGGTTACTGCGTTAGAGTGCCTTGGCTGGTGCGAGGTATGTTTCTTGTTTTTGTTTTGCCATTACTTTTAATGTATTGCTTGACAATGGCTGACTTTATTGTTCAAACAGAAGGTTCTTGATTTTCTAGTGCGATCAGGTAGTTTTGGCTTGGAAGGATGATATTTGTTAACCTTGATGATCTAAATTTAGCCTCTATGAAATAATAGCGTGAAAAATCAATGAGAATGATGCAGTACATTATCTTTGGGTGGGGGCTTATCTCCATCTGCTGCTATGCCGTTATTTTTGTTGTTTTCTTTTGCATTGAAGCATTCGAACCTACTGGCATGCCTACATGCTGTTCACTTCAACAACTGTTTGGTCTCAAGTGCTTGTTGGTCGTTTTTTTGGTTTCATGCTTATTATGTTTGGTTGAATTTTTCTGTATAGTAGCATCCCCACATTTTTTTCAATTTATTTAAATATATGTTGAATGAACTTATGAACCCCTTTGATACATGGTATGGAAGTATGGAATCTGCTTGTCGATAGATAACACAAACTCGTAATTCTTTCTTTTTTTCTTGCATGTCAATCGCAGTGCGACATAAACATTCACCAATTTTTTAAGGGGTATACTGATGGTCGAAAAGATGGAGCTTCCTGGCCCGAAATGTTAAAGCTTAAGGATTGGCCACCTTCGACTTTATTTAAGGAGCGACTTCCACGCCATTGTGTAGAATTTTGACTGCCTTGCCTTTTAAGGAATACACTCATCCAGATTCAGGTATTCTGAATGTGGCTGCCAAATTACCAAACGAGATGCTGAAGCCAGATTTGGGGCCCAAGACATACATAGCATATGGATTTGCTGAAGAGCTTGGACGTGGAGATTCTGTGACAAAGCTTCACTGTGACATGTCAGATGCTGTATGTATTTCTTTTGGACTTGCCAAATTCTTTCTATTCTTTTTCTAAGGATAACATGCTTTTAATTTGTTCATGAGACTAAATCAGAGTTGTTAATCCATGGACAAAAGAAAACAAGTAGTTTTTTATCTCATGCGCAATGTAAGGAGTCAAATCATCTAATTTTAACCTTGGGCCAACTCTCTCTCTGCATCTCCTTTCCTTTTTGTTTTCCATGTAGTTCACGCTTTTGGCTTAAACATAGATATTAAAGCGCTAGGCGACACCATGACGACAAATCATCGCCTAGTACCTATGTTCTCATGCGCATAGTTGACAAAAACGATAGCCAAACCAAATCCTTATTTTGCATTACAAGCAGGCAATAATACCTGAAATCATCAAGCTAATATGTCCACATCTTGCAATGACATGAAATTAATTTTGAAAGCAAGCATACCCTTGATGATATGTCAAAGTTTTGGCTTATGACCTTTGAAGCACTTGTGGTTATTGAACGTCAAAGATACATTCGAGCCAAATCGACAGAATAAGTAACAAAACAATACCTTAGTAAATTGTGAGGGTTTGCAAAGTTATTGAACGTCAAATTCTTTTCAAAACAATACCTTAGTAAAAGGCGACAAAAGACGCTAGACCATTGCCTTAAGCTGTGCGCCTTTGACCACCTTGGGTCAAAATTATAAATTTTTGGAAAAGGAAGACAGCAAAGTTTTTGAAAGTGACTTTAATATGGAAGTTAGATACAGGAATCTGAAAGTAATATTAACAGGAGTAGTGTTACTGATTTTTGCTCCGTATTGGATTAACCTATCCTCGAGAAAGACCTGAATTGTTTTTGTTAGTTGGGAACAAACAACATGAGCATTGAATGCTTTGCTTGGGTGTAGTAGTTATTTTATTTGGTCATTAGTTGGTAAAAATTTATTAGATGCGCTATTTATCCTTTGTGTGCCACCACTTGAGTTGAAACAAATTGTTAACAATATGGTGCTACCACTCTTTTATATTAGTTTGACGGGTAAAATGAGGGTGGGTTATGAATTACTTTTTTGTTTGTTTTTGTATCTTAGCATAGCTTTTATTTATTGGGTTCCTATTTATAAGATTATTCTTTTCAATACTTTGTATTTGTGGCAGGTTAATATCCTGATGCATACTGCTGATGTTATTATTAAGCCAGATCAGTATTCTTGCATTGAAAATTTGAAGAAGAGTCATGCTGCACAAGATAAAGTGGAACTATTCAATAATGTTGACGTGATGCTGGAAACAGAAAATGGCTTGGCAGACCAAGGCAAAGGACAAAAGGAGCTGTATTCTGCGATGGATGTCAAATCAGGTTCATTTGATTGTGTTTCATGTGATTGAATCCTTGCACTAATGCATTAATTTGGCAATAAACTTTTCACACTTTCTCTCTCTCTCTCTGTGTGTGTGTCTCTGGTGGGGTTAATTCCATCTTGTTGTTTAACTGATTAAAACATTAGTTAAATGGTTTCTTTGCAGCTGAAGCTGGTGCGCTATGGGATATATTCAGACGACAGGATGTCCCAAAGCTTGAAGAATATCTCAAAAAGCACCATACGGAGTTCCGTCATATTTACTGCCGTCCTGTGCCTAAGGTTGTTCCATAACTCAGCAGTGTGTATATTTTAATGAGGTATCATTAAGGTAGCATGATTAGTGCAGAAACCAACTATGTACTATTGCGTTGTTATGTTGCTTGAGAATCTTGGCCTTTCATCTTTACTCTTTGCCGGGTGGCACACGCTATGTGAGAGAGCATGAAGGACATTTTGCTCAGTTAAAGCTGTTTAAAAGTTCAAGGAATATGAAAGAAATCTTAGATTGTGCCCCCTCACTTCCCCCTCCTTTGTCTTCTCTTCCTTTGCTAAAAACTTAACTGGAGATTTGCACAGTTTCAATGAATGTTCAGGCATCATGTTAGTAGGAATCTTGAGAGTTTTATTTTCTCTTTCACTCTCTTTGATTTCCATTGTTAATGTTGCTATTCTTACTAGAAAAAAGAAGCGATAATAATGACTATAATAATGAAAACCCTAAAATAGTAATAATAATGATATTTTTGTTATTATCAGTGTTATAGTGTTATTCTATTCTCCGTTGAAAACTGTTTGTCTCTGTCAACATGCACAAACATTGCACATGTCTGTCAAAACGTAAAAAGGAAAACTGTAACTATTTTCATGTTGTTTTTGAAGCATTAAATCATTCTACTCCACAAATTACCTGTCTGTTCTCTTGCTGAAGAAGTAATCTTCACTTAAATGACATTGTTGGCTCAATCGCAGATTATTAAAAGAAACATAAATTACAAACTTTCTGTTATTTATTATAGGATCATTGCATGTGTTTTTTCAGGTTTACCACCCTATTCACGACCAATCTTTTTACTTGACTGCTTTTCATAAAAGGAAGCTCAAGGATGAATTTGGTAAGTTCAATAGCTTTTAAGTATCGTTTTTCTTTTCTTTTAAGACTACACTACATTTATAAATGTAGAAAATGAAAATTTAATTGCTATATATACATTTGGGCAGCCTAGTGCATTGAAGCATCTTGCCGATATGAGGTCCTTGATGGGCCGAACATTTAGGCTTACTACTGTATACAGCTGTATCATATAATTCTTTAAAAGGATCCTTTCCTTAAACAGCACCTATTAAATTATCATATAATTCTTTAAAAGGATCCTTTCCTTAAACATCACCTATTAAATTAAAGATTCACTATATGCCCATTGTAATGCAGGAGTTGAACCTTGGACATTTGTGCAAAATCTTGGGGAAGCAGTTCTTATACCAGCAGGCTGTCCTCATCAAGTCAGGAATCTTAAGGTGCAGTGAGTCATATGTGTCTGATGGTTTACAGACATATCTTACCATAGTTTTGTATAAAATAACTTTGACATATATATTGTTATGCTCCAAGCAATATATCTTACCGATAGGTTCTTGCTTATCGTAACTTTAGAACGTTATGTTTTCATTGATTTTTTGGAAGAAAGAATATTCTACCTCCGTCCTGAAATACAAGTCCTTTTGGCTTTTGATTATTTCCCATAATATAAGTAGATTACCATTGAAGCATTTATTACATTTTCATCTCTTACCTTTAATTTATTATTAGTTCAACATTAATGATAATCAAAAGAATATTTTGTACTTTTCTCCTTTAGATTTATGACATATTCCCACTTTCTTAAACTAGGTGAAAACTCTAAAACATAGTTGTCAAGTTGCTCGCCTAGGCACGCTTAGGCCAGAGTCAATATCTTAGCGCCTAGAAGGTAGGCGAGGTCGCTCGCCAAGACGCTATACAAAAATGGGTTTGTGTGTGTGCACATGATGAAACTTTTGTCTACTTAGTACTCCTGATCTGGTGCATATATGGCTATTTTAATTGAAGATGTGGTTAAAGCTTACAGCTCACAACACCTTTTTTGTGGACTTTTTTTACTGGCTTTCTTGTCAGTTGACTTCTATCTTTCAACTTTTTCCATTATCGCCAAGTCGATGCCTAGGTGACCTAGGCGACTCTAGCTTGCCTAGGCATCACTTAGTGCTTTAACAACCATGCTCTAAAATGCCTTGTAATTTGGGACGGGGAGGGATTATTTGACAAACATGTAGTTCTGTAATCCCTCTGGCACACCAATTATTTCCAAGGCACCACTAATTTTTCAAAATCACCACAAGACTTGGCTTAACAGGAAGATTTTATAGCTTCCTTGTCTTTTGCTGCATGCATGCTTGTTGCTAATCATTGTTTTTGGTTTCACTATGTGCTCATGTGTTGGTTTTGACTTTTCCTTTAGAGCACTATTTGATGCTAATCTTCCAAATTGCAGTCTTGCATTAAGGTTGCTATGGACTTTGTTTCACCTGAAAGTCTTTTTGAATGTGTTCGCCTGACTGAGGAATTTGAGTTCTTCCTAGAGTACACCATGCAAAGGAGGATAAATTGGAGGTATGCGCCCTCATTTATTCATTCTATGGCCAGTTTAACTTGGTAATTCTATATCTGCTAGTGTTTCTCTTCCCACTCGGAAACATTTATTGGTTGTGTTTGTAGTTTTTGGGATACCTTTTTACACAGGTACACCAGCTGTAGAAGCTGTTTCATGAGCCTTCTAGGTTTTATTTTGAGAATATGTATTAATTTTGAGTCCTTTCAAGCTGTCTGCGTTGATACCATTTTTCTGAAAAGACGATCCCCAAGGAATGTTGAACTTAGCCCACAAAATTCATGGATGCAATGTATGTTTTTTTCTTTCTTTCTTGAAGCTCTGTGATACATCAGCGTTTGGTTTGATAACCGGTGCCCTGTAGGTAGTGCATTCTGTGTCCATTTGCATTATGACCCAGTTTTGTTTTATGCAGTATGATGTCTAATCGATTCTTCTACTGAGGCAGGTGAAAAAGATGGCTCTGCATGCTCTCGACAAAGCTCTTTCGTTTCTTCAGGCTAAGGAGAATACATGCTTGAAGGTATTTGTTCTTTAAGCGATATATGATGAGTTATTTGTCATTTCCTCTGCATCATAACATGTAAATATTTGATGCATAAAGATATTTTGGACATGGTAACAGTCAAAAACTAAACTAAAACAGAAAGAAAACGAATTGATCTTCAAACCAAGTGCTCTAGGAAGAACACAATCAAGACTTATGTTAGAGAAAACATTTGTGTACACACATACAAGTTGATTCAAAACTATACAAATGAGATCTATGAATACAAGTTGTACAACTATCAAAAACTCCTGCATACTCTTATCTGCTTCAACTATGTTCGTTTATCGAGCTTTTATTTCAACATGGCCAGCTATCGGTCATGTTTTAGTTGATCTGGAATCAAGAGCTTTTGGCAATATATATATTGAAGCATGATTTCTAAAGTGGCCGCCACTTATTGCTGTATATTTCATTGATTTGATCGTACTTTCAATTACTGGCCCTTTTTTTATACATTGTTTTATTATCTCTCCGGTCACAACTATATACTTGTGATTTTCCAGCTTAACCATCCAGAAGAAGCCAAAAAGGAGCAGCTAAAAAGGTTCAAAAGGAAAAAAAGGTTCAAAAGGAGATGCATCGGATATCCCAACCGATTAAAAAACATTGGTAGGACCATGAGTGTCGTTGAATTTCACTTTGTTTAAAGAGTAGTAGTCTGAATCCTTTTGTTATTCCAATCAATCATTAAGCACCCTTTGTTTTGGGCAACAAGTTTTGGTTCTCCATATTTTGCCAAGGTTGAGCATTCTTATTTTAAAATGTTGTTCAAATGCTTAAATTTCAAAGCGACTCTTTTAGGTATGGAGACAGTTTTGTTTTGATGGTTGAATTTGCTTGAGACAGTGATTTTCCACTGCTTTGTGTAGTCTAATTTGGAGGGCTTCATTTTGTGTTGTATACATGATAAACCCCCACCACTATTCTTTTTGTGGCATATATTACATTTCAGTTGTATCAACATGACTTGAAGAATAACAATGATACTGTTACGACCATCTTGACACAACAAATGTCGAACATCATGTGCTATAATAGGAGATCTCTCGTGATGTGGCAATGCGACTACTCTTTCAGAAATGTTATATTATGAGGTACCATAGTCAATATCAACACATTACAGGAAATACTTACACACACACACACACAGTTTCAACATCGATAGTAACCACACATGGTCTGAGTAATTTTTATCCTACAACGGTTCTAACATTGCTGTATCGAGTGACATGCATTATAATCACATATTTCTATCTTTCATCATACGCGTCTCTATTATGTGAGAGAGTAAATGTGTGCTATAACCATTATAAGCCATTGTTCAACTAAGAATTTCTTAAATGGGGGAACAATATATAGTTACAACTGTATTTTTTGTGGAATCTTTTGAATTCTAACGACTAATCAACATCATGGAAGGTGGCAATGTGTCAACAAAAGTAAATTAATGCTCTTCATTCTAGTCTAGACCATCACCCCATCCATACAATCAAGAATCCATCATATCAATCACACTCAATACATATATAGATATATATGGAAACTTGAAAAAATATGCTTAAAAAGTTAATTATTAGTGTGGTATGATCAAAATAATAACATTTAAAAATATCCTAAAAAACATTTAGTTGTGTATTATTTTACCGATTTGCTAATACGTAATCGCTATTTAATCGCTTTACATGCATATTTTTCAAATGTTATCTTTTGAGGCATACCACACAAATAAAAATATTTTTAATTAGGCATATTTTCTCAAGTTTATCAATGGGGTAATATATATATATATATAGGACGGCTCCCAGAATTTTGAGATACGGGTCGGAGGTTTATTAAGCACACTCAATCCATATATATGTTTCTACTAGTTTTCCGGTATGAGATACTAAATAATTCATCTCTTAATTTTGATATTAACTCAAGCATTCCTTTTTCAATTAATTAAGAACTCGTACTGAATCGACGCCTGCAAATTTTATCCCTAAAATAATATAAAATAATACGTATCCCTATTTTACAACATCTCAATTCAAAAACCTCCACAACAACATATCTATCCTTATCCCTATAACATTTCAAATAATATTAAATAATACTTATTCTACCTCACAACCCTATTTATACACATTAAATATTTATTATTTCACTCCAACAACATCCCTTTCCTTATCCCTATAATTTTTAATAATTAAATATGTTTAGGGTGTGAATAATGCATCTCCACAAGTAGGGATGCACTGTTCATATCCCTAAAAATAAATAGGGATAAGGACTATGATGTGGAAGCTATTTTGGGGTAAACTCTATTTTTTATCTTCATTTTAGGGATAAGACGCCATATAGGGCTTCTGCTACGAATGCCCTTACAACTTCCATTTTCTCCCTCTTCCTCTTCCTCTTCCTCTTCCTCCTGTTTGGGGGAAACCCTTATGTGGTAGCTAGGATAGGTAGTAGGAGTAGCTAAAATAAATGTTGCATTTGTTGTTGAACTTTAATTTCAATCACATTCATCTAGAAAATGATATTTGCACTAATTGTCAATTTGCAAAAAGAAGCACTCAATATAATTTAAAACTTTTACTCCAATTAAATTCAGGCTATAGATACACATCCACCTATAGTAATTGATGAGTTGCACAACAAACTAAAAGCAGAAATCATGAATGTTCCAGAACTAGAAGAAGGGTATAATATTGATTATTGATTAAGATATGTTACAATTTATTTATTTTTTCCGTTTACTTTTGAAATCCATTTATTGGTCTCTTAATGAATCATCGTCACAACCTAAAATGTCATATCCATATATATTGAGAGAAAAGAAAAGAAAAAAAAAAAAGATAGAATAATCATCGCAACAACCTATATTTATTATCTCCTTCAATATTATATCTCACCATCCATTCTTGATTGGTTTTTATATACGGTGGTCATCAGTAGTGTAAAAAACCAAAATATATTATTTTTTCAAAGGAATCGGAGTAAATTTGAAAAAATCCAGTGAATATATTAATCATCCATTGATCAATGAGTTTCCACTTTTAATGGTCATGGATTATCACGTCATATTTAGTTCCGGACAAGTTATTGGTTTTTAAAAATTAAAAATCAGTAAAGATTTAAGGGAAAAAAAAAAAAGGTAAGAAACTGCTGGCATGGCCATGGGTGTAAATTATGTGAAAGTTGGGTGGGCTAATTAAATGGATCAATGTATATCAGCCGCCAGCCAAATATAAGAAAAGAAAGAAAATGATAAATATGACGCTAGATTCTCTCAATTACTTAAGGATAAAATGCATTTGTTTTTATACATTATCACCAATACGACGTAGATTTAAAATAATAAATATACGGTTAAATGATTTTCATATTTTAAGTGTGTGGTTAGATCAGTGCTACTTGAAAGAATATTTCATCAAGTACTTGAGAGTATCCTATTCCTGATATATATGTCACTTGTAAAAGCGGTATTTACGGGCAAATGGGCTGCCAGACTCATTATATAGTAGGAGCACTTTTCATGACATGAATGAATGAAGAGAAAAAATATCATGATATGAATGAATGAATGAAGAGAAACCTCCAAAAATATCTCTCCTAATGAACAAAGAGCTATTGCACGGAAGCTTGAAATGGCGCATACACGAACAACTTTGGAACCTATCTAGGTGTGTCTCTATCACAGCTCAGGAAAAATAAAGCCATATAGTTACATCATAGAAAAATGCGTAAGAAACTCTGCACATGGAGAAATAATCGTTATCTAAAGCTGGCAAGACTATACTTATCAAAAGCTCGTTGGCAACGCTTCCAAATCACGTGATGCAAACGACGAAACTTCCAAAAGCTATTACCAGAGAAATCGAAAAAGTGTGTCGCCAATTTTTTTGGGGAGAGGAGACAGGGAAGAGAAAGCTTCATTTAGTAGCTTGGGATCAATTATGTAAACCCAAACATGAGGAGGGGCCTTGGCTTTAAAGACATCGAGGCTATGAATATTGCTTTATTGGGAAAGCTCACGTGACATCTACTTACAAATGACTCTTCTCTATGGGTTTCGATACTCATTAGTAAATATGGAAATCCCTTTGAGAAACCAAAGACAGACGCATCCACAACTTGGAAGAATATATGTGCGGCTAGTAGGATCCTCCAAGCGGGATTTGAGATACAATGACGACATCATTTGGAGCCCCTCTGGAAAAGAAAAATACACTGCCAGTAGCGCTTACAGTTGGCAAACCCCCCACCGCACCCATGAATGTTCTCTCCTAGTATCGATCGTGGTTTCATTGACTCACCGAGCACGTGGCCTTTTTTTTTATTGAACTGGGAAGAGAAAGGTACAAGGTTTATGGGCCCTCTTCCAAAAACATTCATCCTCAATGTAATTCCCCTTAAAACCTTGGCCCAGAAATTCCGATATGGTAAAAAACCTGGATGTTAGGGAAAAGCACGACTTCCGTGACATCGAAACAAAACCACTAGAAATAACACGTGCACGTGACTTAAAAAAAATAAAAATCTATGCATACATACTCATGTAGATACGATTTTGAAGATAATATGGACAAGTTTTCTCAGGCGAACATCTTCTTATTTTAGCATTTTCTTTATTTATTTATTGTTTTATTATCACAAATGGGACAAGTTTTGATGCAACTTGTACCGCGGGCGGAGGTATGTACACTTATGAGGTCACGTGACTTCACTAAGATCCGGATTTTTTTTTAGTATTTAAACGATTTAGTTTTGTTGTTAAAAAGTGTCGTTTTGTTGGTAAAAAAATATTGTTTTAGGTTATGGTGACCCAACCGAAACAAATTTTTAAATAAAAATATAGTTTTACCGTCCGATGTCTCCACTGAATAAACTTTCTGGATCGGCCGCCACATCCTACAACATTAAGTGTAATGCATACTAAAAACTTTCTCAACATGTTTGTTTTTTCGTCTTCCATTGTACTTTATTTGGTACTTCACAAAAACTTATTTTTTGGAAAAATTATTTTATTTTATTGCTGAAAAATAAAAATAAAAATCGTACAAGCTGTGTCCTGGCCTACGTCATCGGGACATAGCTCCGCCTCTTTAAAACCTATATCTGGCAAACCCAATGTGGGAAAATCCAGGTGTATAGAAAAGAGTACAACACCCTATGTCCCGGTCTACAAATCTCCGATAACCCCCAAAATAAAATTACAAAATGCAATTTGAGTTCCAACACTCTTGGGATCTGCGCTTTAGCCAAAGAATGCAGTCATCCGCGAAGTCTTTGTCTCGTCCTCGTTATCGTGGGCCTTGTCGGCCATCTTGATTTGCACCCAAATCAGGTAGGGTGCGTCCAATGATGTCCATCACTACTATCCAGAGCTCCTGATTTTTAGGTACCATCGCCCACAGTGAAACAGAATGTCGCCCTCCCTTGAAAAAGAAGCAACACACAACAAAGAGCAAAAAAGGCACATGACAAATGCTACACCAAGAAAAGCACAAGCCACCACCTGTTTGGCACCCCTCATGTTGATGCAGGGTGCCTTCCATGTCTGATCGTTGGAAATCCCAAAGCATCATGGTGAAGACATAACCGGATATCGCCGTGGTGTAGAGATGACTCGCCTCAGAAATATTGAAAGCGAAGTAACATTGAGGGCCGCACATGCATCAACAACAAAATTACCCTCTCGAAAAATGTGTTTAATGTGCATCCGGTAATGAGAAATTCTTTGGAATTTTTTTTCAATAGTAAGGATGAGTGGTCATCTCACTTTGTCCCGATTGTGCACCATATGATAAAGAAGCTAAGAATCAGTTTCGATTTCCACATCCTCAATGCCCATCTCAATGCAGAGTTTGATCCCGTGCAAAAGAGCCTTCGATTCGGCATAAACATCACCATTCCCAAAGGTATCTGTGTTAATGCCATATTTATATGATTATTAAGGGTTTATTTCATTATTATTTTTCCCACATTTGCATAATTTACATGAGAATTAAGGGTTTAAGTGTAATTATTTAATAAAGATGATTTTAAGAGGGTTGTATGCAAAATTGATGATTTTAAGTGTTGATTTAATGGAATTATTATTATTTGGATTTTATTACATTTTTGCATTGTTTATTTATCATGTAGGTGTTGATTTTCGAGTGCATAAAATGAGGATAAATGAAGCCCAAGTCGAATTATTCAAGATAGAGTTGGAATTGGCTTGAAGAAATTGGATAAAGATGAAGAAATCCGGCCCTCAGCACCTTGGACGAGCGTCCGAGTCCCGTCCATTCTAGACGGGCGTTTGATAAAGTGGACGAGCGTCCGGAATTGTGTTTTACATTCAGAGAGTTCGCACGGGAGACGAACGAAGTTTACTCGGCGTCCAGCATTCTCGGGCGGGCGTCCGATTTTCGCAGACGAGCGTCCATAGCCGACTTACTTCCAAATTGACTTAAAACTCTATAAAAGCACCGCATTATGAAGCCTTAAAACCCTAATCTTTTACACACTATTTACTCATATACACATAGTCGCGCTTCTAGAATCCTAAGGAGCCGTTTTTACACGAGAGATGCAAATCTCCCTTCAACAATCGTGTTCATCATGATTGTTGGCTAAATACCCCGCAGTGAGTCGACGGAGGAAGCCTATCAACAACAAAAATCAACTAGAAGAGTTCGATGCTTGATGTTTAGTGAGTTTATTTCATAGTTTTTCATTACTTTGGATCTGTTTTATGTTGTTTAAGTTTTGTTGAATTAAGATTTGATGAAACGATCTATGTTTATTTGATTCTTGAATAAATATATGAAAGTATGTTATTTAAGTTTGATTTTATTCAAGTAATGCATCTAATCATGTTATAAGAGATTAAGCATGTTTAGTTGAGTAAAGTTTGGAAACAATCTTGTGATTGAGTTTTGATTGTTGTTTAGTTTGTTTGAAAAGATAGACGAAACCCTAGAATTTGGTTGAAGAAGTTTAATCGAATTCGTGATAAATCACTACTAAAAACTGTGTCTTTTTAATCACCATCTAGTTGGATTGTTGGTTGATAGGTGGAATCTAGTCGCCTTGCTGTGTTTTCCCTTAATTGTTTGAATCAAATCGTTTAGATTAAGTTTAGTTTAAGTTTTAGTTTTATAAACCCTAGTTTCCTGTTTGTTTTTCTCGCAATTTCTGCTCGATCATAATCGACGCCGCTCGTCGCAATAGCGCACGCCGTCCATTAGGTTTGGTTTTGACGCTTCGTTCACTTTAGTGAACGCCGTCCGCTTTTTTACATTTTCTTATTTTTCACCTTTTGTTTTATTTCTATTTCGCTTCTGCTTTTAATTCTTAGGTTTAGGTTTTAGTTAGTTTCAACCTTAGTTTAGTTTAGGTAGATAATTGTGACATAATTGATATAGATCTATATTTGAATCCGATAAACATTCCACTCCTTAGATTTCGTCAAAACACCCTATACTACGATCCTTATACTTGGGGTGTTTCGGTTTATAAATTATAAAACTAGTTTTTACCGAACAAGTTTTGGCGCCATGTTGCGGGGAGTCGGTAACGGTTGTCGGATTCTTCATAGGACAATTTTCTCGAGTCAAAGGATCGCTTTTAGCACGCAGAGTATTTTGGCCGTAACTTTCGCTCGAGTGTCCGCTTTGGAACGCAGGACCCCAATTCGGAAAGCTCGTTCCGACGCCGACGACGTGGTGAACGCCGTGAAACGTTCGATCGCGTTTTCGAGGTCAAAATCCACTGTTTTCCCCTCCATTTTGGCCCTAGAAGATTTCAACACGTTTTTTTTTTCCGTCTTAGTGTTTTTTTTTTTTTAACCTTTTAACCTTTCGTAGGTAGGTTCCTTTTCCAGCTTTTTGTTTTTCTTGTTTTTAAACTTACTGCTTTATTTTATTTGATTTTCTTTCAATTATTTTCCTTACTTTTTTATATAGCATAGATCTGTTTCCGTAATTATAGATTTGTTTGATTTTATTTCCATAAGTCTTTTACGCTTTTATTTTTTATCTCGCTTTCAATTCTCGTACCCTTAGTTTTTAGGTTTTCGTTTTCAACGAAGCGTTCAACAACTTGAACGCCCGTCCACCTCAATTCGTGTCTCTCGAACGAGCGTTCATTCAATGAACGAGCGTTCGCTTCGAACAACGCCCACTAACACCGGACGCCTTGATTCAGCTCTCAAATCATCACTTTTTTCTTTCTTCTCTTTTCTTCTCTTTTCTCCTCTAAACCATCTAATCGTTTCTAAACTTTGTTTCTAATCAACCCCAAAGGGTTGATTTCTTCCTTTCCTTTCTTCCGGTTTATGCAAGCGAGAAGTAAGAAGGACTTCGATCTTTGATCCTGAGCCTCGAACGATCTATCCTTGTAAGAAGGCTTCTCCTCGATTTGGACAAAATGGCGGATCAAGATCCACCAATTCCAAATCCCGACCCCAAGCTCGCTTAAATTTACTCCTTCAACAGATGCAAGCTCTGCAAAGACAACAGAATCGAAGCAAGTCGGCATAAATCAACAACTTCAACAATTCCGCCAAAACCAAATTTAATCGCTTGAACCAGACCCCTACACTCCATATCTTAATCAAGATTTTCTCGAGGACATAGACCTATTCGTCCACCTGATATGGGGAGTAAATTTCGACCTTAAAAATGGAGTAGTTGCACTAGTCCAAAATAGCTCCTTCCATGGCACTCGCTCAGAAGATCCACACGACTTCTTGTCCACATTCGTTGCAAAATCGTGAAGCGTGCCATTATCCTGGTGTTGATTCTCGAGATCGTAAAGTTAAAGCTATTTCCTTTTGCTTTGAAAGGTGAAGCAAGTCGGTGGTTTAAATCGTTAGCACATCATTCCCTCCATACATGGAATGATGTCAAAAGAGCCTTCGCTCTTAAGTGGGTTTCACCAGTGCAAGATTATGGAGATGAAACGGGAAATAGCTACGCTTGAGCAATTGGAGGATGAGGCTGTTGGCAAAGCTTGGGAGAGATTGAATCTCTTGATGAGGAAATGCCCCAATCACGGATATGATGTATATGAGTTGGCTTGGAATCTGTTCTATAGAGGTGTCTCTCAACCTAATAGAGACTATCTTGACTCCACACTCATGGATCCTTCTTGGGGGGAGGTGATGAGATCGCCTACAGAGTGGTCGAGACCATCGCCAAGAACAATATGTGGTCGACTCTAAGAAGACCAATATTGTTAAGAAAGAAGGTACGCAAGCAATCCCGATACAAAGTCGTTGGTTGCTCGGGATGGAATTGATAAGCAAGCACCGGCCAATCTTCGACGCAGCCTTTCCGATCCGGGAGTGCAGGTAGGAACGGAGATGACGGAAGAAGTAAATTTAATGGACAATCAAAACCAACCCTTCCAAACTTCAATCAAAGCCGTAACTACTCAGATTTCAAATGACAAAACTTCAATCAAGCCAAGTTACCACCTGGCCCTTCAAATTCAATTCTTTCAACTCGAACTATCAAAGGCCGCCTCGAACTCCCAAAGGCCTCAAGGTGGTCGGAATCAAACTCGAACAATAATCATACCACCTCATGTGTCCTCAACACAAATTCGATGAGTGGTAGACATGGTGAAGACTCGCTTACTAGTGTTAAAGCAATTGAGAGACAAGTTGGTCGATGGCGGACCAAAAGCAAGCGCACACCTCACGGTAAACTTCCGAGTTGTACCGAGAGAAATCCAAAGTCGATGTGAATGTTTGCACCGCCATTACACCTCAAAGGGAGTATGGACAAGAAGAAGAGTTGAATGAAGTAACTTTGAGAAGTGGTAAGAAGGCCGGACCCGGCAAGGTGTCGGGAACGAGTAGCCCTCTCCCGACGCCATAAGTTCGGGAGGGGGAAATCGAATCACATGCCAAGAAAGCAACGATGAGGAGGAGCTCGGACACAATTCTTCGAAGGCGACAATAATTACGATGAAGAGAAAGGAAAGGAAGAGAGTCGGGGCGGTACCCTCGACTAAGAAAAAGGAAGAAAAGTTTGTGAGATGGAAGGATAAGGAAGATGAGGCGATAAAGAAATCAAGCTACAAGGGATGATAAAGCCCTTCCTTATCCACCAAGAGCAAGGAGAGAGCCTCGCCAAAGACAAGCAGATATGATGGGGTGAGGAGGATACTTAGGGACACTAAAGTGAGTATGCCCTTAGTGAGGTATTGTCTCAAATGCCTAAATGTACTAAGTATCTTAAAGAATTCTGTGGGAGCAAGAGAAAGCTTCTGGGGATGGTCAAGAAGTGTTTCATGAGGATTGCGTGATGGTTTCACGTAAAATTGTCATTTGTTTAGAGGTGACCCCGCGGACCTTCAATCTCCTGTGAGATCGAAGGCCATTTATTCAAAATGTCTTATGCGACTCGGGGCCTCTATTAATGTGATGCCATTAAATGTATGCAAAAAGCTCGGGTTAGATAAAAGGATGCGAGAACGCCCGATTTCTCTTCGATGGTAGATAAATCTAGTCGATCGCAGCCGGTTGTGTAGCTAATGTTCTCCTTCAAGTTGAACATTTAGTCTTCCCTACCGATCGGGTTATTCTAGACTATCCACCTGATAAGAGATGCCTCTAATTCTAGGCCGAACCTTTTTAGACACTTCTAACGCTCTCATCGACTTCGCAGCGGATGATTACTCTTAGAGTCGGTGACACATCCGTCACCTTCACACGAGGACACATCCCGAAAGAGCCGTAATTGATGAAATATCGCTTGTCGGCCATATATGAGGACGGCGGAGATGCCTATTATGAAGATGCACCGGAGCTTACAGAGATAGGTGTTTTTGAAGTCATGGACATTGAGGATCCGGTGATCGTGGACCACCTTCCTCGATTCATTTCAAGCCGTAGGCATTGACGAGTCATCTTCACTCGCTCACACTGGGCCTCATTATTGAGTTAGAAGCATGGAGATGCCCAAAGAACAAACGATAATTTCAAAGAACTGATTCGGAAGACTTCATCCCGTGAAGAAGAAGCTCATGGGTAGTTGGGACGAGGTAGAGTTTTGGAGAGAAGCTACTCATTGGGAAGTAGATGATTGGGAGGAGTCGCGTAAGAGCTTAAAGATGAAGAGTTAAGAAAAATGATCGATCACCGTAAAAGGAAGCAAGTGTTGACCGGAGGATTCCGATGGATGATTTGATCCAGTGACTTTCTTCAAGTTGAGCCTCGGGAAGATGAGGTGTTCTACCGCACAACCACTTCAAGCTCATAAGGAGAAAGGTGGCCCGTTAAAGTCTAGTATTGAGCAACCACCTACCGATTTAGAGCTTAAACCGCTTCCAAAACACCTTAAGTATATCTTTCTTAAGGATGGAGATAAATTGCCTTTGATCATTTCTTCAAACTCGACTAAGAGCAAGAAGCACACAATGATAGAAGTGCTTAAGAAAAACATCCTCGCTTCGGTTGGCAAGTGGGTGATATCCGAGGATCACCCCGGCACATATGCATGCATAAAATCCGAACGGAGGAAGGAGCTAAAAGGTGAGACAACCTCGGCCAAGGCTGAATCCGCATATGCAAGAGGTTGTCAAAAGGAGGTTATAAAGTGGCTCGACATGGGAATCATCTACGCCATCGCCGACAATGAGCGAGTGGGTCACCTACTCAAGTTGTGCCAAAGAAGGCGGAATCACAATGAAAAGAATGAAAAAGGGGAGGAAGTTGCCTTACGTCTCGTGATGTGCTCAGAGTCTCAGATAGACTATCGTGAGACTTAATGAGGTTACCGCCAAGGACCACTTTCCCTACCCTTCATTGACCAAATTATTGAACGACCGAGTGGTCATAAGTATTATTGTTTCCTTGATGGATACTCGTTACTTCCAGATAGCCATTGACCCCAATGACCAAGAGAAGACCACGCTTACATGTCCATCCGGGTACTTTTGCTTTTCGTAGAATGCCATTCGGTCTATGCAATGCACCCGCGACTTTTCAACGGTGTATGTTGGCCATTTTGATGGACTTGTTGAGAAATGCATGGAAGTCTTCATGGACGACTTCTCGCCCACGGCGATAGTTTTGATGAAATTTTAGAGAACCTAGATATGGTACTCCAACGTTGCGTTGAGAAGAATCTGGTGCTTAACTGGGAGAAATGCCATTTTCTAGTAGACGAAGGAATCGTTTTGGGACATAAGGTGTCCAATGCTGGTATTCAAGTTGATAAGGCTAAGGTTGAAGCCATCGAAAGGATGACGTACCCTAAGACAAAGGAAAGAGGTACGAGGTTTTCTAGGTCATGTTGGCTTCTACAGCGGTTTATTCGAGACTTTTCTACGATTGCCAAGCCTTTATCAAATCTCTTGAAAGATGTCGATTTCTTGTTCGATCACGAAGTGCAAAGAAGCTTTCAATTGTCCGAAAGACAAGCTTATCGCCTCCTATTTTAGTAGCACCGACCGACCAAGCCTTTCGAATTGATGTGCGATGCCTCTAATTACGCCGTGAGGCGCAGCTTTAGGTCAAAGAGTTGATAAAAGGTTCAGCCCATTTATTATGCGAGTCGTGACCTTGAACCCGGCTCAATGCAATTATACCACAACCGAAGGGAATTCTTAGTCGTTGTTTTTTTGCCATTGACAAGTTTAGAAGTTATCTTCTAGGTTCTCAAGTGATTGTATGGACAGATCATGCAGCCTTTACGCTACCTTATGGATAAAGCGATGCCAAACCAAGGTTACTTAGATGGATTTTAATTCTACAAGAGTTTGACCTTGTGATTAAAGATAAGAAAGGTAGTGAGAATATTGTGGTGATCATTTATCTCGCTTAGTAAATGAGGGTGCGAGAATCACAATGATATAGGCATTGATTTTCCGACCGAGCAATTGATGAAGCTTGAAACGGTTAGGCCGTGGTATGTCGACTACGCCAACTATTTAGCGAGTGGTCATTTAGAGGATATGACGTGTCGTGAAAAGAAAAGTTCTTTTCGATCTTAAATATCTCGTATGGGAAGATCCTTATTTGTTCGAGTCCAGAAAGACGGGTTGCTTCGGGGTGTGTTCCGGAACACGAGCAATGGGATATTCTCGAGCAATGTCATAGCGGTCTACCCGAGGTCACTATGGAACACCAAGACGGTTGCAAAGATTCTCCAAGCCGGATTCTACCGCCGACCTCGCTTAAGGATGCGTGAAGCCTTTTGTA
Organism: Gentiana macrophylla; assembly: GCA_026214975.1. Classification (NCBI taxonomy): domain Eukaryota; kingdom Viridiplantae; phylum Streptophyta; class Magnoliopsida; order Gentianales; family Gentianaceae; genus Gentiana; species Gentiana macrophylla. The sequence continues at coordinate 141,121,891 of CM047806.1, forward strand.
AAGGTTGTGATAGGTGCGAGAACCGACGGCAGAGTAGTCGGATGGAAATGCCACTTAAGCCCATTCTTGAATGCGAAGTTTTCGACGTATGGGGCATAGATTTTATGGGACCCTTTCCATCCTCATGTGGTAATAAGTATATCCTCGTCTGTGTGGATTATGTTTCAAAGTGGGTCGAGGCCATAGCTACTCAAACTAATGATCACAAGGTTGTAAAGAAATTCTTGCAAAAGAATATCTTTACTAGATTCGGCTGTCCGAGAGCACTCATTAGTGATGAAGGTACTCACTTTTGCAATGCGCCGCTTGACAAGATCCTTGAGAAGTATGGTGTCAAACATAAGATTGGTACACCATATCATCCTCAAACTAGTGGCCAAGTCGAGGTAAGCAACCAGAGCTTGAAAAGAATTTTAGAGAAGACCGTGAACAATAATCGATCTAATTGAGTCTTAAGTCGACGACGATTGTGGGCTTATCGTCATCTGCGTTCAAGACCCCGATGGGCACGCTACCCTTCCAAATGGTCTATGGCAAAGCTTGTCATTTACCTGTCGAACTTGAACACGAGAGCTTTACGGGCAATTAAATTCTTAAATTTCGATAGCCAACTCGTGGGGAGAAAAGGTTGTTACAATTGAACGAGCTCGACTTAATTCGCACTCCGTCGCATTTAGAATGCTAAGCTTAGCAAGGAAAGAACGAAGATACTCCATGACGCTAAGATCAAGGACCGAGAATTCAAAGTTGGTGAAATGGCTTTACTCTATAATACCAGACTTCATTTGTTTCCTGGTAAGCTAAAGTCTAGATGGTCTGGTCCCTTTGAGATTCTCGAGGTTAATCCAAGTGGAGTAATTACCTTGAACGGGTATGGTAATCAAGCTTTTAAAGTGAATGGCCATCGACTTAAGAAATATTTTGGGCAACCAAAGGAAAAGCCTGAGATTCTTTATTTCCAAAGAAGAGATGAGAGTACAGATGTCCTGATTTGTGAAGAGATTCCATCTTATTTCTTTGAGTCAGATGATGATGACGTTCCTATATCCACCCGTGAGGTACCTTCTGCTGACACTTCTGATCATACAACTATGTCTATGCCTATCATCCGCAAGAACAAGAAGAAGAGTCGCAGTAGTTTGGAGAGAAAAGTTTAATGATCTTATTGCGCACTTGACTTGTTGTTGTGGTGAAAATCATTTCCGCCCCAATACTTCTGATTCTGATACTGAGGTGGCGGTAGTCAAACCAAAGTGGCCCGATCCGGGTTGATCTTTTGGAATCTGTGTCAAGCTATTGACTTTAAAAGAGCGCTCCTAGGAGGCAACCTAGTTTTCTTTGTTCGTTTCATTTTCTTAGGTTGTTTTGTTTTATTGTTTTAGAAATAATACTTTAGTTGATTTTGTGTTGATGGTTATTCCTCTTACGTTCATTGTAAGTGTTTTGTGTTATGTGTTGCTCATCTACCCCGTGTACCCCGAGATTATATGGTATGTCGAGTGTTGCAGATACTTTTGAGCGGTGTTTTCGAGTTACTATCATTGTCAGTTGTTGTCTATTCGAGTTGCAGCGGTACATTCATGCTCCGGCCTGACCTCTGCCAACTTTCATCCGACCACCACTGTTGAAACCAGCTAAGTTTTCTTTTTCTTTTATTCTGCACATTCTGAGGACATAATGTGATTTAAGTGTGGGGGGGTAAATTGGGTATGTTTTTATGCTATATCCTTTGAAATATGAGTGAATGTTGAATTTCTGCGAAATTTAAAATTTTTTGTGAGTCTCGAGCATATAATTGGAACTAGGTGCTTGCTAGTTGTAGTTTTCTAACGATGATAGTATGTGACTTAGTGAGATAATTATAGCATGTTTTACTTTTATGGAGATAGTTTCGTTTTTCACTCACGAAAGCCTTTGATTTTGAAGCATGACTTTTGAATTATATCCTTTCATTATTTTTAATGATTTATCTTAGGAAGGTCAAGATAGTAACACCTTAGTTAGACCGTAATCTTGTGAATATCATAAAGTTTGAATGTGATAGGTGAGATGTAACTTATGACTTTGAAAAGTGAATAAATAAAGTGAGTAAGCAATTATTAATAAATACGTTTGTCGGAAGCTGGTCGATGATTGGAGTGAGGTAGGGCGTTATCTCGAAATGTCCTATTCCACTATGATGACCAATGGCTCACGACAGTCAGGAGAAGCTACCTTATGATTTGAGTAGGTAGGGTGTTATCACGAAATGTCCTATTCTACTATGATGGGTAAGAGCTTATTCTGATATGCGTCAAATTTGAAAATTTTGAAAAATGATGAGTAAGAATAAAGTGAAGTCTTTGTTATCATGGATCTTATACCCGTGTAGAACCGCATGATATCTTTGTAGGGATTATCCTACCGAGTGCGTGGGAAGGCTTTGAGTGGAGCTATTATCGTCTGTGCACTTTAGGATAGTCATTGGAATTTTTGAAAGGATAATTCTTTGAAAGGCTTGCTAGATTGAGAATGGCTTGTCACACTTACACGAATCTATCTCTGTGTTGGTATTATTTGCTATAGTTGTTGTATCTTTTGTTACGTGAGTTAGAGATCTATGTGGATTATTTATAAAGTTGAGCTATAGTTTTGATTGTTTTGTCCGAGGACGTACAAAAAGCTAAGTGTGGGGGAGTTGTTAAGGCCATATTTATATGATTATTAGGGTTTATTTCATTATTATTTTTCCCACATTTGCATAATTTACATGAGAATTAAGGGTTTAAGTGTAATTATTTAATAAAGATGATTTTAAGAGGGTTGTATGCAAAATTGATGATTTTAAGTGTTGATTTAATGGAATTATTATTATTTGGATTTTATTACATTTTTGCATTGTTTATTTATCATGTAGGTGTTGATTTTCGAGTGCATATAATGAGGATAAATGAAGCCCAAGTCGAATTATTCAAGATAGAGTTGGAATTGGCTTGAAGAAATTGGATAAAGATGAAGAAATCCGCCCTCAAAGACCTTGGACGAAGCGTCCGAGTCCCGTCCATTCTAGGCGGGCGTTTGATAAAGTGGACGAGCGTCCGAATTGTGTTTTACATTCGAGAGAGTCAGACGGAGACGAACGGCGTTTACTTACTCGGCGTCGAGGCATTCGGGACGGGCGTCCGATTTTCAGACGAAGTCCCATAGCCGACTTACTTCCAAATTGACTTAAAACTCTATAAAAGCACCGCATTATGAAGCCTTAAAACCCTAATCTTTTACACACTATTTACTCATATACACATAGCTGCGCCTAGAATCCTAAGGAGCCGTTTTTACACAGAGATGCAAATCTCCCCTTCAACAATCGTGTTCATCATGATTGTTGGCTAAATACCCTGCAGTGAGTCGACGGAGGAAGCCTATCAACAACAAAAATCAACTAGAAGAGTTCGATGCTTGATGTTTAGTGAGTTTATTTCATAGTTTTTCATTACTTTGGATCTGTTTTATGTTGTTTAAGTTTTGTTGAATTAAGATTTGATGAAACGATCTATGTTTATTTGATTCTTGAATAAATATATGAAAGTATGTTATTTAAGTTTGATTTTATTCGAAGTAATGCATCTAATCATGTTATAAGAGATTAAGCATGTTTAGTTGAGTAAAAGTTTGGAAACAATCTTGTGATTGAGTTTTGATTGTTGTTTAGTTTGTTTGAAAAGATAGACGAAACCCAGAATTTGGTTGAAGAAGTTTAATCGAATTCGTGATAAATCACTACTAAAAACTGTGTCTTTTTAATCACCATCTAGTTGGATTGTTGGTTGATAGGTGGAATCTAGTCGCCTTGCTGTGTTTTCCCTTAATTGTTTGAATCAAATCGCTTAGATTAAGTTTAGTTTAAGTTTTAGTTTTATAAACCCTAGTTTCCTGCTTGTTTTTACGCAATTTCTGTTCGATCATAATCGACGCCGTCCGCACAGCGCACGCCGTCCATTAGGTTTGGTTTTGACGCTCGCTCACTTTAGTGAACGCCAAATCCGTCTTTTTCTGCTTTCTTATTTTTCACCTTGTTTTATTTCTCGCTTTTACTGCTTTTAATTCTTAGGTTTAGGTTTTAGTTAGTTTCACCTTAGTTTAGTTTAGGTAGATAATTGTGACATAATTGATATAGATCTATATTTGAATCCGATAAACATTCCACTCCCTTAGGACGACCCGTAAACACCCTATACTACGATCCTTATACTTGGGGTGTTTCGGTTTATAAATTATAAAACTAGTTTTTACCGAACAATCTGCAAAGGCAAAGATAAATGCACCATTGTCGTCACGAACCACCCCACCCCCAAATGCATTACCTTGCTGGACGCTTCCATCAATATTTAGCTTGTAAGATTTTTCCGGCCGATGCCATTTTACCAACAAAATGTTCTTAGGCCTACGCACCTTGATCACAAATCCATGAAAAACTGGGATATGAAGGTCGCCTTTAAGATATGAGTGTTTGATGGCCAAAATAGTGACGTCCAACCTTAACCGGAAGTGTACCGGGCCGGATGCACCATAGTAGCAAGCAAGGTCGATCCCACGAAGAATCAATCGAGTACCAAAGTTATTTTCATACTTAGTTTAGGTGATATGAATCTAAGTCCAAATCCTACAGCAGATCCACTAGTATTTCGAGTTGTGCCTGAAACTCGACTTCAACGCAAACAGAGGCTCGAATCTTTGGAAAATTTGGTCCATTTAATAATTCATGAATCCAAGTCCAAAAATGAAGAAGATTTTGAAGTCGTTAAGTCCGTCATTTTTGCTTACGAAAGTCCGGCATAATGTGGCAAACTATGGCGCAGGATATAAGTATTATACTATATATTACTATATATTATATTGTGTGATATTACCTAAATAAATCACAAGTATTTGCTGAATTTGAAGAGATGGTGGCGCCATATTCATGTCGAGAAGTCAAGAAGACAAGTTTTGGAAGAATCAAGTTCATGCACAAAGAATACTTGGAAACTTGCAAGCATTAATCAAGATACATTGAATCTAGATTCAATGAACCTAGAACAAGGCTTGCATGGACGAATTTTGAAGTGAATGTATCTAGAAGTCTAAGTGTTTTTTCTTGCATGTATTTAGAATTCTAAGTGTTATCTTGTATCCTATAAATAGCCAAACACTTGTAACTTGTAAAACAGCTTTTGATGATATAAAATTTATATTTTCTCACTTGGAAAAGTGTGTGTTGAAATTCTCTGGAAAGAGGTTTCTAAATCCGGATTATCAAGGGCCTAAGGAACCCTAGTGGGTTAACATATACCAAGGTGCTTAGAAACGGGTTTTCTAAGTGTCGAGGTGATTCCAAGGTGCTCTCACACAGGTTGTGATTGTGTCGAGGAGCTTACTGATTCCAAGGTGCTTTCACACAGGTTGTGACAGTGTCAAGGAGCTTATTGATTCCAAGGTGCCTCCACACAGGTTGTGGTTGTGTCAAGGACCTATTCCAAATACCTCAAATCCACGATCCTCAATATTCATTAGATCCGAAGCCTTCCTCCGGGCGGTTTCGCATCATTAGGTCAACCAAGTGTGGAACAAGTGATAATTAACACTAATATGTAATATAAACTAAAGATAGTAAGGAGGAAAAACATAGCCAAACCATGATCCAATTGATTACTTTCGCCCCTCTAATCGATTATTCGGGAATGAGCGTATCCAACCAACCAACCTTACGATTACATCGACTTATTCGTGGTGCAAGCTCTAAAAGTGGTGCTAGACGCCATACAACAACCTAGTACCACTTTGCCCGTTTCAACACCACCTTTAAGGATTTAATCGACCAAACAAGATCAAGAACTAGAGCCGGTCGATTCACACCGACAAACCTCGTTACTAATCGAATCTAAACAACTCGACCAATTATAAGCAACGATCTTAAAACCCCTTTTCTCACACCCCTTCGCAACATACATTTATAAAAGTGGTGTGTGAGCTTATGAATCAAGCGATCAAGTCAATTCAAGCATTAAGAACAAGTTTTAGGACACGAATTCGTCGATATAACAACAATGAAGCACTACCCATTCTCATTTTCATCAATTAAAGGGGGATTTCTTCAACTTTCATATGATTTAGATATGAACTAGTTTAGCTACTCATTATAATGGAAGACGCAAGAATCAAACATGAAATTAAACTCATAAAGATCAAATATATGGAGAAAATAAAGTTACCAATAAAAGAAATCACCAAAGAAGATCCAAACTTCAATCATCTCCAATGCAATCTTGTCAAGAACACAAATGGGGAATGATTGGGGATTGATAATCTAAAGTTTAATCCATGGAAATTACAAGAAAATTGAATCTAAGAGCTAATCTAAGGGAGAAAAGTGAAGAAAACGACCTAAGGGAGTCTAAATATGAGTGGATGTGAAATGGGGGTGAAAAATCTGATTTTACATCCAAAATCCGCTTCTTAAATCTGTCAGGACGTCTAATGCGTGCGCATTGAGTAGGCAGAAACTTTTAGCATTGATACAGCTTTAGTAATCGGGCAATATCTTTGCGTGCATAGCTCCGATTTGAGTGATTCAAGCTGCGTTGGAAAGCTCATTCAATTATATACAACTTTCATGAAGACCACAAGTCCATAAAATGCCTCCAAAATAGCTCAAATTTCATATAAGTGAATGTAAGGTGAAAACACCAACTATATTTGATCCGTTTCCATTCTCAGGCTTCGGTTATGCCTCTCTAAGCCTCATGCCTCGTCGTCCAGGTTTACGAGTCACCTATTTCCTGTATTTCATATGACAAACAACATACTGAGCATAATTCCGCAAGAAAGATAGGCCTCGAAAGGGGTCAAAATACCGTAAAATGATAAGGTTTTCCATCTATTTAACGGTTTACCTCAAAGTGAGTGCTCAATGTGTTTTTGCCCAATAAATGGTCTAAAACTACCCAGAATGAGCCAAAAGTATCGTAAACGGGGGTCAAAACATGCACCAAAGCATAGTAAAGTTGACTCTCATCAAACATCCCAAAGAAATGTTTCCACACATCGCGAATAATGTGACACTCAAAGAAAAGATGCCTGAGAGTTTCAGTACTCGAGCCACACATGCACCGAGAGACCAAAACAATCCCATGTTTCTGAACCACCTCATCCACCGGAACATAACAATGCAAAAGTTTCTACACAAAGAAGCACACTTTCAACGTGACATGTTTCTGCCAAAGCAAACTGTAGATGACATCACGTGGTCGTTTCTGTCGAATACACTCCCATGCCAACTTAACCATGAAAGTGCCATTATGAGAAGGAATCCATCTCGGGCTGTCTTTTCCTGCCCCTAAGATAGGAGTGCTAAGTACTTCACGTAGGTCATCCTCAGATAAGACGTGTTTCCAGAGCATCACTATCCCACCGTCTTTGAATCAGGAAGTCCTTAACAAAAAAATCCTTCCAAATTTTCATAGCCCTTATCATGTAACGCTCCTCTTTCACTCCAACAGTCGTGAGTAAAAGACAAATCACCATCCCCAATGCACCACCTTATATTATCTACATCCTCTTGTTTAACCATCAGCAAACGCCGGACAATAGGCAAAGAGATACCCGAGAGTTGCAGGTTGAAAGAATGCTTACCTTTTAGATATTTGGATCGAAACCAATCTGCCCAAATGCCCTCCTTTTGAACCACTTTGAACCAAAGCTTCAATGAGAACGCCTTGATCAAATCCTTGACAGAGCGAAATCCGAGACCACCCTCATCCAAGGGGAAGCAGACTCATGCCCCACTCTCTCCAATGAATTCGCCGTTGATCTCCTTGGTCCCATAGAAATGATTGAAGAGCCTATGAAGATGGGAATGGTGCAAATGACAAACTTCAATAAGATAATCTTTCCGCCCATGGAAAGGAAGCGGGTACCCCAGTGAAAGAGAATGGATCATTTTTTTCAAAAACACCATCAAATAAAATAGCGCGGACTCTTCCTGTAAAGACAGGAGCACCGAGGTATCTAAAGGGACCAAATTCTTTATTGAACCCCAAAATAGAGTTTATGCATCCCTCAAGAAAAGGAACCAGCCAGCGGGGCTATAAAAGTACTTTTGACATTTTCACTTTCTGCCTGGATATTGTCTCATAGTCTTGAAGAAAACCACGAAACGTATGGAGACCTTTTTTATGACATCTGGTGAAAACTAACACATCATCTGCAAAGGCAAGGTACGGGATCCACATCCCGGACGACTGCAATTTAAGAATCGGGTTTTGCTCCCTTAAACTGATCAGATATCTCCCAAAATGTTCAACCACAAGAATAAAAAGGGCGGGCGATAATGGGTCCCTTTGCTAAAAACCATAGAAGAACGAAAATCAGTGGAAATTTGTCAATTAATGATGTATTATTTTTATATGATTAAAAATACGTTATATTATTATGTTTTATTAACGAATTCTATATAAAATATATGAAATTATGATATAAATAGTATGAAATATTAATCTTTATAGTTTAGAGTAGTTAGTAGTAAAAATAGTAAAAAGTTGTAATTTTGTACCGATTTTAGTAAATCGGAGTGTCGTGTCAGATTTACGTGGGTATTTGTGATGTTTTATTGCAGATTTATAAACCGAGACCCCGAGAATCGACATATTGAAGTTTAATCATATCTCTGGAATGATTTAGAAAGTGCCATGAGCTTAAATGGTCAATTGAATAGCTTAAGTGGACAAGTGGCCAATCAATCTGGTTAAGTAATAATCGAGAAATGTCTTCGACAAACGAATGGCTCATCAAAATGACATTATCTGAAAAAGTGTTCTTCACAAAAGTTGTAGATTTTACCGAAAGCTTTCCAATGCAATTTAAATTATGAAGATTGGAGGTCTACAACTTAAACAGTGATCAAGTGGCTAATCGATTTGGGTTAAGAAAAATCCCGTAAAAGCTTCGGAGGAACACGAGGTTATCAAGAAGGCGTTATCTGAAGAAGAGTTCTTCATGAAAGTTGTAGAGTTTCTCGAGACCTTAATTTTGGCATTTCATTTGCAATTTTGGAGGACCGAACTCGAGATATGAATTTTAGAAGTTTAATAATTATATATAAAAATATATATAATCTACGCATATCTTTGAAGAGATCAAGTTAGTGGGTGTAATCATTATACCGACCGATCCGGCTTGATCCCGGACCGGTCCGCCAAGGATCCAATTTCTATATATAGGGGCCTCATATTTCAACAGAGTCGAGGTACAAAATATATATATACATCTCATATATATATATATCTCTCTCTTTTCTTTTCTTTTTTTTTTTATTTTTAGTAGTAGTTGTAAATAAGGCCTTACGCCGTAATAATGTAGTTTTAAGTATCGTTATAATGCTCGGAAAATCTCGGAAGTTCGGTGTTGTAGAAGTCGTTGTAATGTCCGGAAGAATACAACTCGATTCAAAGATTTGTAACCGGGTAACTTTTCTTAAGTATTTATGTTTGTTTTTATATTTTTCGTTGTTATAATGTTTTTAGGCTAAATATAATACCGCCAAAACTATGTAATCGGTTTTATTTCGATCTTTCATTAAGGAAATGTTGTTAAGTTAAAATGACTAAAATTGAGTTAATTGAATCTTTTTCTATTTTGATCGTATTCGTATTGACGTATTTAACCGATCTGAGGAATTCATAATCTAATTATGAATTGACGCCTCGTAATCAAGATATGAGATAAAAGATAGAAAAACCGGAGGGTAAAATTGGCCGTGTGAATAACGTGATAACGGAATCCGATTTCTACCCGGGGTAAATTTGTTTTGGGAGAAATGAATTTTATTATAATTTGTACTCGAGATCGTAATAATGTTAAATCATCAGTTAATCGAAACTTAAACCGGAAAGTTAAATCGTCCGGCTTTGACAACCGGAGCCTTTAAAATAAAATTGACCGTTTGACGAACGGAATGACTCCTTTTTATCTAAAGGTAGATTTGTACTCGGGACCTGTTCAGAAAAACCGTAACAGTTGTGGACCTTGGACTGATGCAATGGACATATGACAATTTCATACGCTCGTGTGAGGAGGAATTGTTTACCTCGAGAGTGCACCGCTTTCATTTAATCAATTGGACCTAAAATAAAAGGAGAGATCGAACACATTTCATTTAATCGAAAAGATCGTATAAACCAATTATATAAGTTTTGGCCAGTTCTCTAAAATTATCTGTTTAGTATTTTGGTACCTATATATTTATATCTATATATATACTTTGCAATTTATGTACATCTATATATATTTATATATCTATATATATTATATTAGAATAACTTTTAAATTACGTATTTATTTTATGTTGACTAGAATAGTAGTGATCTGTGTCATAAAATTGCGGTTTAGATCGAGTTAATAACAACTCTTTGGTGTTTAACCACACGTAAAAGAAATTACCAAGTTCCCTGAGGATTCGACACTCTGACTCACCATACTAGCACCACAGTTTGACCCGGTACACTGCCGGTTAGGATCTGTATAGCCTAGGTAACGTCCGTCAGCTTTCTGGCGCCGTTTCCAAGGTTAGGTTTAGGTCTGTCAGCATTTTGGAGCCGTTGCCGGGGAACGTCGCTAATTTCTTTTTATGTGTCTATGGTTACTACTTGTATTAGCTCAAAATTCTCGAGAATAAGTCAACACTTTTCTTATCCCATTTCTATTTTATTTTTCGTTGGTTGTTACCTTATAGGTAAATTACCAATTTTTACTGCTATCAATTTCTAGTTATTTTCTATTTTCGTTAGTTGATGACCAGAAGTGGTAAGGCCCCGCTCACTCCTTATAAGCCTGACATAAACACTTACGAAAGGCAGTTAAGAGTAGAGAGTAAACGCGGTCATACTAGTCGTGAAATCGACCAAGATTCATCTTCAAACAGAAATACGAGAATGGTCAAATCGGTGATGAAACACCGAACAAGGGTGGAACATGCTCTGGGCATGGACAAACCCTGTTAACCCTAATAATAATAATAGAAATAATCGAATCGGAACCGTAATAATTGTAATAATCCGCCAAACCCGAGACCTATCTCGTGATCAAACCGTAAGAAGAAACCGGACTAATAATCCCATACTTTTACCTAATGAAGGAGCGAATAATTTGAGATTAAATCTCATCTTTTGGTTTAATTGACGCAAGAGCCCAATTTCTAGGAGAGGATGATGAAGATCCACATCATCATCTCTATCTTTTTGAAGAATCAGCAATCTGACCAAAAGTCAAGGTGCTCATAAGGAATTACGAGGATGACTATGTTTCCTTTTTTCTTTAAAAAGGACGAGCCCGAGATTGGTTTATGTCTCTTCCACATCATTCACTTACCAGTTGGGAGGAGATTCAAACTGAATTTACAAAACAATATTTCACTCTGGATGAAATTTGGAATTAAAAGTCGAGGTTGCTAATTTTAGACAAGGATCTCGAAGAAACACTTGGGAATGCGTGGGAAAGGTTTAAAAATTGTTAAGAGCGTGTCCCGATCATGGTTATTCCTTAGATATGCAAATTCAACTCTTCATGTCAGTAAATTGAGAAAAGATTCACGTGCGGGATGTAGATCATGCATGTGGTGGTTCGTTAATGATGAGTGAAGCTCAAGCAGTTTGATGCTATAGAAAGATTTCCAAAAATAACGAATGTGGGAAACCGGTTCTAGCACCGTAAAAGTAGCTTTTGCGCAGGAGAATGTACGTCTAATACGAAAGTTCTAGCACACTTGGAGAATTTGAGTAGGAAATTTGATGGCCTACACAACAAGAACCTAAATTCAGAAAATAGTACACCAAATGAATACTCAAGTCATGATAATGTGTCATTAGGGAGTGAAGAACCAACAGGATATTCAAGAGAGGAGGTGAGTTTTCTTCAAAGAAAGATAGAATTTGAACAATGCATACTCAAACTCGTTTAATGCTATTAGAAGAGATCATCCTACTTATCGATGGTCCGAAAACCCTAGTAAGCCAGACAACCGCCATATCCAGTCCCATATAGGAATAATAATCAAGTTTATCAAGAAAACACATCTAATCGAATTTACAATCATTACCTAGATCCTATCCCCAACATACCACTCAAAGTATACCAAGACTTTCGAGTTCAACTCAACTCCGCAAGGAGTTGAAAAATGGGAAAAACTAATGGAAAATATGATGGGTGTAGTATCTACTCAAGCTAAGAATATGGAAACAATGATGACTTCTATTGGTTCGAGTCTCTAAAGATATGAGTACAATGAAAACATCTATGAGTGGACATGATACCGTAATGAGAACGATAGAAGCTTCATTGAGGAATATGGAAGATCATTTGAGTAGGAAAGGTGAACGTAACAACAAGAGACCCCAGGAGGATTACCAAGCAACACCGAAGAAACCCAAGAGAGGTAAATGTTGTAGTTACGAGAAGTAGGAAGCTCATGGAAGCAATGGAGTAGAAAACTTCGGGAATAATGAAGTAGAAAATGATTTAGATGGAAAGAATGATGAAACTAAAGATGAAATTGAATTCAATCGATGAGGAAGAAGAAATTATAGAGAATTTCTTGAAAAGGAATAAGTTCGAACACGAAAATGAAGGTGAAAAATGGGTAAAAATCCTAGGATTTTGAAAGACCCTATGGATAAAGATTTAAGGACTTTATTCAAGGAGCATGTTAGAATAGATGAAACTGGTAATAAGGATGAAAAACAGGAAGAACCGAAAGAGTCTGAAGTAGAGATTGATTCAGGGAACAATTTAAAGGAAAAATTCAAGAACTCAAACATGGCGACTAAGTAATACTCAAAGGTTTAAGGAAAAGGAAAAGAGAAATTGACTAAGGAGCCAAAGGTTATAGATTTAGAATCTTTACCTTACCTCCTAAAGATCAAATCAAAAAGGCAAAAACTGATAAGAAGTATGCTCGTTTCCTTGACACTTTTCGTCATCTTCATGTTAATATCCATGTTATTGAAGCTCTGATTAATATACCTGCTTATGGAAAGTTTCTGAAAGATATACTATCAAATAAGAAAAAATTAGAGGAATATGAGAATATATGCCTAAATGAAGAATGTTCTGCACTTCAAGCGGCATAAGTTACCACCTAAACTGAAAGATCCTGGAAGTTTTACGATTCCCTCGTGAAATTGGAGGATTTACATTTAAGAAGGTCTTATGTGATCTTGGAGCTAGTATAAATCTCATGTCTTATGAGGATTATAAAAAGCTAGGCATAGGAAAGCTTACTAAGACTGAAATGACTCTACAAATGGCAGATAGATCGATTAAGTATCCTAAAGGGATTATTAAGGACGTATTGGTTAAAGTAGACAAATTCTATTTTCCTGTAGACTTTGTAGTTATGGAAATGGAAGAAGGATATTCAGCGCCTCTTATTCTAGGTCGTCCATTTCTAGCTACAGGAAGAACTTTAATCGATGTTCAGAAAGGAGAATTAGTTTTGAGAGTCAATGAAGATGAAGTTGCTTTCAATATTTTCAAAGCTATGAACCATCCATATACATCACCAGAATCATGTTCTTTTATAGAAGATATTCATTCTGTCTATGATAATCAGTTACCAACTTTTGAAGACAGATTAGAAGAATGCTTAACTCTGTCTATCTATAAAGAAGATGAGGAAGACATTGAAATGAAAGAGATAATCCTTTCTCTAGATGAAGGAAGCTTTACTTTTAAGCCACCATGGCATAAGTATTTGGAGTTAGAACTAGAAGGACCGGTTCTTGAATCATCAATAGAAGATCCGCCAAAGAATGCGGAATTGAAACCGTTACCTTTAAATTTGAAATATGCTTTTCTTGAAACGATAATCTATTACCGATTATTATTTCATTAACTTTAATCGAGCAACAAGAAGATCAATTACTTAGAATGTTAAGAAAGCATAAGAAAGCTTTTGGATGGACGATTGCCGATATTCGAGGTATTAGCCTGAGATTTGTGTTCATAAGATAATTACGATAGAAGATGCTAAACCTTGTATTCAACCGCAACGCCGCCTCAACCCGAATTTACTGATAATCGTTAAGAAAGAGGTGATTAAGCTATTAGAAATGGGGATAATCTTTCCTATATCGATAGTGAATGGGTTAGTCCAACTCAAGTTGTACCAAAGAAAGGAGGTTTCACAAAGAAAGAGAATGATAAGAATGAATGGATTCCAACAAGGGAAATTACAGTTATCGAATGTGCATTGATTTTAGAAAACTAAATGATCATACTAAGAAAGATCATCATCCGCTTCCATTCATAGTTCGGATGTTGGAACGTTTAAGTGGTCATAAGTATTCTTGCTTCTTAGATGGTTATTCGGGATATTTACTGATTTTCATTGCAAAGAGGAGATAGGGAAAAGACTACTTTCACTTGTCCTTATGGAACTTTTGCTTATAAAAGAATGCCGCTTTGGTTTATGTAATGCTCCTGCTACGCTTTCAAAGATGTATGATGTCTATATTTTACGATATGGTTGAGAAATTCTTAGAAATTTTTATGGACGACTTTAGTGTTTACGGAGATTCTTTTGGTAAATGTTTGTCGACTTAGAAAGAGTGTTACAACGCCGTGAGGATACTAACTTAGTACTAAATCGGGGAAAAATGTCATTTAATGGTATCGTAAGGAATTGTTCTAGGTCATAGAATCTCTGAAATAGGAATTGAAGTTGATAAAGCTAAAGTCGAGGTAATTGAAAAATTACCACCACCAAGTGAATCTAAGGACTCTAAGAGGATTTCTTGGACATGCAGGATTTTATAGAGATTTATTGCAGATTTTTCAAAGATAGCAAAGCCTCTAAGTCATTTGCTTGAAAAAGTACCTTTTAAGTTTGATAGTAAATGTATGGAAGCTTTTCAAACCTTAAAAGCGAAGTTGATTATTGCACCAAGATTGGTAGCACCAGGATCGATTTGCCTTTTGAGATTATGTGTGATGCAAGCGATTTAGCAATTGTAGGAGCTGCTTTTAGGTCAAAGGTATAACAAAATTCTCAAAGCTATTTACTATGCATCCCACACATTAAACGCAATTCACCTTAATTATGCAACTACTGAAAAAGAATTGTTGGTGTAATTTTTGCCTTAGATAAGTTCGGATCTTATATTGTTGGTTCTAAGGTAATAATCTACACGCACTATTCAACTCAAGTATTTAATGAGTAAGAAGGATGCGAAACCACGTCTTCTTAGATGGATTCTCCTACCGCAAGAATTTGATATTGAAATTAAAGATAAAAAGGAAGTGAGAATGTAGTAGCAGATCATCTAAGTAGAATGGAGATCGAGGAAGAGATTGGGAATGAAATTAAAGATTCATTTCCGATGAACAACTATTTAGAATAGATACTCCTTCAACCTTGCAGCTTATTAAAAATAGAATTCCTTCTAAGGAAATGTCACCTTGGTTTGGAGATATCATTAATTACTTAACTTTGTGATTATATTCCGTCTCTTGGGACTTGGCAACAGAAAAAGAAGTTCTTTTACGACTTAAAATTTTATTACTGGGAGGAACCAGACCTTTTCCGTAAATGTTCGGATGGGATAATCAGAAAATGTGTGCCTGATAATGAAATTTTAAGTATTTTATCATTTTGTCATGATCGTGAGGCAGGAGGTCATCATGGAGGTTGGAAAACTGCTTTTAAAGTTTTACAATGTGGTTTTTATTGGCCTACACTATATAGAGATGCTTATACATATGTTAAATCTTGTGAATCTTGTCAAAAATGGGGAAATGTATCTATAAAACATGAAATGCCTATGCAACCTATTTTAGAATGTGAGTTATTTGATGTTTGGGGTATAGATTTCATGGGGCCTTTTCCTATATCGTTTGGAAAAAGATTTATTCTTGTAATGGTAGATTATGTCTCGAAATGGGTAGAAGCTGAAACTCTTCCCACTAATGATACCAAGGTTGTCATACGATTCCTTAAAAAGAACATATTCACTAGATATGGCATTCCGAGGGCAATCATTAGTGATAGAGGTTCACATTTTTGCAATCGACCATTTACTAAGTTAATTGAAAAATATGGTGTAACGCATAAGTTAGGAACGCCCTATCACCCGCAAACTAGTGGTCAGGTAGAGGTGTCGAATAGAGAGATTAAAAGAATCGTGGAAAAAACAGTTGATTCAAATCGTAAAAACTTGGCAGTTAAATTAGATGATGCACTATGGGCATACAGAACAGCTTTTAAAACACCAATTGGTTGTTCTCCCTATAAGCTAGTCTTTGGTAAGTCATGTCATCTCCCAGTTGAGTTAGAACACCGAGCCTTCTGGGCTATTAGATTTAAATTTTGATCCTAAGGTCATCCGGTGATCATAGATTGCTTCAATTGATGAGAACTAGAAGAATTTCGTCTCGATTCTTATGAAAACGCTCGAATCTACAAGGAACGCACGGAATCTTTCCATGATAAGAAAATCTTTAAGCGTGAGTTCCATGTAGGTGATCGAGTGCTTTTGTACAATTCACGTTTAAAGTTGTTTCCAGGTAAGCTTAAATCAAGATGGGCGGAGTCCATTTAAAGTAACACGGGTTTACAAAACTGAGTCATTGAACTAATCGATGGAAATACAACTTTTATAGCCAATGGCCACAGAGTAAAGTTATTTGTGGAGGAGAAGGAATCACACCGAAAGAAGAAATAATGCTACTAATTGATCCCCGACAAATTGAAAAAGCGAAAAAATGAAAAAGCGAAAGCGAGAAACCGAATCACCGAATACCAGGTGCTATCTATCTTTACTCTACTTTTCTCGTATTTTTAATTATGTTTAAACTCTTTTAAATGCTTTTACCGGATAGACGTAAAAAGAAGCTGGATGTCTTTTTCGGATAGAATAGGAGTTTTTATTTTAATTTGAAATTAGGCCTTGATAAAGATGTCGCGTTTTCTATAGAAGTTTTAGTTTTTGAACAAAACAAGAAATTGTTGAGAGAGATCAGATTGAGAGAAGTATGTAATGGAACATCAAGAAGTGCGATAAAAAAGAAGGCAAAGTTTCTAATGAGATGCGTAATCAGGAAAAAGTGAACATGTTGGACGCTGTGGGAAAACACAACCAAATCCTGGGATGAGTGTTTGAATATTGTTAGGAAGGAACGATTAGGTGGTTATCCGAAAATCCCGATGGAATTCGAGAGATAATTCAAATGCCTCGCTTTTAGGAGTTAGGTTGATTGAGCGTTATATCGAACCTTGGAAGATTTAGAATCGAAGAATCGAGAACCCTTAAGTTTGAGTCTTTTATTTTATTTTATTTTATAAAATTTTCGCATAACTTCTGAGAATTTTATAAAATTGGATCTTTATGAAAATTTGAGGAGTTTTCTAAAAGTTTTATAAAAGTTTTTTTTGTTTTAGTTTAGATGTTTTATAAGAATTGATATAAATTTATTAGAATTTTATAAGCTTTTTATTAAAGTGTTATAAAGATTTTATTAAATTTTTAGAAATTGTTATAAAATTATAAAATTTCCTTCAAATGTTATTTTTAGTAAGTTTAAAAAAAAATTATAAACTTATTTTTAAGATTTTAATTAAGTTTTATTAGGATTTGTATAAGTTTTCATTAAAAATCATAAAAAGTCAAAAAAAAAAAAATCGAAAAAGGTAAAAAAATTGGGCACGGACCGATCCGTATAACCCGACCGTCCGGGTCTAAAATCATAAAAAAGACGGGGCCTTCTTTTTTTTTCTTCTTCTTCCCTAATTCTTCTAACAAATTGACTTTGCTGACAACCAAACCCCACCATTTCAAAATTTTATCAATTCTTCCACAAAATTCATCTCACACTACACCATTACTTAATTTCTTCTCATTATCATCTCCTCTCTTCAACACAAATTGAAAAATTCAAAAGGGTCAAAAACAAGCTCCATTTCATTCCGCGACTTTTCAACTTTTCCCGCCTACTTTTCAACGTTTTCTACATATTAAGGTATAATTTAGTTTATCTAGTTATCGATTTCGTATTTTTCATAATTTTTAGATTAATTTCAACTGTTTTGATTTTTGAGTGTGTTGTGACATTTTATTTTTGTTGTTTTTGTTGTTGATTGGCATTACCAATATCGTAGAATGGTGAGTCGAGTACTAGAGTCTCTAAAAGAGAAAATCGAAAATTCCTATATCAACTCCTGTCGTAGGCATGAATTTTATCATCCGAGGAAGAAGCCGTAAGCTTTGAAAAAACCGCATCACCCGAGGCTAAGAAAGCGTGATGAGAAAATTTATAGTAAATGTGATGTTACGGTTGAAAAGGATTAGACTTGGATGACTTAGGTGATGAAGTTAAGAATATCTTTAGAAAGCGTCGGTGGTTAGATTTAGCGACGTAAGGAAGGGAGATTAACACGACTATAGTAGGCCGAGTTTTATTCGGTTTTATCTACATTGTCGGAAGAGCGACACTCGATCGAAATCGCACTTTACGAGCGAGAAATATTCCTTTTAACCTGCGCCGTCATTAATGCAATCCTAGGAGTTGAAGAATTTCCTGAGGAGGAGGATTACAGGGTAGTTTATAATTTAGATGATCCTGCTAGCTTTGAGCAGACTGCCCTGAGAGCCCAGAATGTTTTTGACCCGACCGCTGTGTGGGTTGAAAATCGGTTTAACTACGGGAACTGTTTTAGAGGGTTGAGGGCAATTAAAAGATTTATTAGCCATAATCTCTATCCTTCTCGTAAACATACTGCTTTTGGAAAGGAAGATGTTTGTATCGCTTGGGCGATGGTAAACGATGTTAGAGTGGATGTTGGAAAGGTCATGTTTAAAAGAATTTTTGAGAGTATTGTCATCGCCAGATGACGTGGCCTTTTCTAGTGCTAATACCAGTCCTTAACCGACAGTGTATCGGGTCAAACTGTAGTGCTAGTATGGTGAGTCGAGTATCGTATCCTCGAGGAACTTTGTAATTCTTCTAAGTGTGGTTAAACACCAAAGAGTCATTATTAACTCGATCTAAACCGCAATTTTATAACACAGATCACTACTATTCTAGCCAACATAAAATAAATACGTAATTTAAAAGTTATTCTAATATAATATATATAGATATATAAATATATATAGATGTACATAAGTTGCAAAGTATATATATAGATATAAATATATAGATGCCAAATATATTATTAGAGAACTAGCCAAAGTTTATATAATTGATTTATACGATCTTTTCAAAGGAATGGAATGTGCTCGATCTTTAGGTTCAATTGAGTAAATGAAACGGTGCACTCCTAAGGTTAACAATTCCTCCTCACATTAGCGTGTGAAATTGTCATATGTCCATTGCCATCACCCAAAGTCCACAATCATTACGGTTTTTTTCGAAGCAGTCCCGAGTGCGATTCTACCTTTGAATAAAAGGAGTCATTCCGTTCGTCAAGCGGTCAATTTTATTTAAAGGCTCCGGTTGTCAAGGCGGCCGATTCAACTTTCCGGTTTAAGTTTCAATTAAACTGATGAATTTAACATTAGTACGATCTTGAGTACAAATTTTAATAAGATTCATCTTTTAGAACAAATCGCCCCGGGTAGAAACTGGTTCCGTTGTCACGTTTTCACTCGCCAATTTTACCCTCCGGTTTTTCTATTAACGAGTTCATAACTTAATTACGAGTGTCAATTCATAATTAGATTATGAATTCTTTCAAGTCAAACTTTATCAATAGAAAAAGATTCAATTAACTCAATTTTATTCAATTTTACTTAGACAACATTCCTTTACGAAAAAGATCGAAATAAAGCGATTACATAACTTTGGCTAGTTATTAGGTTTAGCCTACTAACATTATACGAAAATAAAACAGACAAAAACAAACATAAATACTTTAGAAATTTTACCCGATTATAACGATTGAATCGGAAAATTTGTATTCTTCCGGATGCTACAACAACTTCAACAACATTGATCTTCCGATAATTTCTCGAGCATTATAACGATACTACTTTATTTATGGCATAAGGCCTATATATATACATACTACTACTACTAAAGAGAGGTGAAGAAAAATATATTTGGTACCCTCTTTATGTGCTGCGCAAGTCGCTTCTATTTATAGGCATATTTTCCCAAGCCGGATCGATCCGAGAAAGGGCCGGATCGATCCGGGAATAAAAAATATTATCCCAGGATATTCTCTGCAGGGCCACATGCTGGTCTAATCATGATGTTTCCTCGGATCGATCCGAGGTAAATCGATCGATCCGGATAGATTTTTTCCAATCTTAATCCGAAACTTGATAAAATCATAACTTGAGCTCTGGATCTCCAAATGACATAATTCAAGATGCGTTGGAAAGCTCTTGAGGAGATCTATAACTTCCATGAAGACTTCTTTTTCAGAAAATGCCTTTTTGATGGGCCATTTGTTCGTCGAAAATATAACTTGATCTGGCGTCACGAACCATTGATCCACTTGAACTTTAAATCTCGTGGCACTTCCTTTATTCCTTCAAAAGATATGATTTTACTCCAAAAGTGTCGCACTCGGGGTCTTGGTTTACCTAAGGTCCAGTAAAATACCAAAAATACCCACGTGAATCGACATTACACTCGGTTATTAACCCGGTACAAAATTTATAACTTTTTATCATTTTTACTAGATTTTTATAATATTTAGATTTATTCATAGCTATTAATATTTTATAAGATTATCTGTTATAATTACTTATATTTTATATAAAAATAGTCGATAACGTATATAAAACATCGTAATTTTTATCATATAAATGTTATACATCAACTACTCCCCACTTAGCTCTTTGATCGTCCTCGAGCAAAATAAGCGGTAATATATAAAAATTACGATAAAAATAATATAAGTGGTAGATTATATTTCAAATTAGTAAAATATCATTTCAATATTATAACCATATTAATTATATCTTTCTTAGAAATTAATAAGATAAAAAGTGTAGATAACTTTGATAAATTATTTATCAAATATTATTCAAATGAAATTTCACAAAATCTACTCAATAAATATAATTAAAATTCTAGAATTATTTTCCTATCTTAACTTGTATGAAATATTTGGAATCACAGACTAAGTCAAGTAATTGACAAAATGGTTTATACTTTTAGGATGAGACATTGGTTAATCGAAAAGATAGAAAAGGAAATCAAAAGATAAAGAGGCAAGTCGTCACGTACTTTACACCTTCACGCTTGATCAAAAAAAGTTTAGATTAATAATATCTCCTTTTCCAACTATTTTTCAGATTTTCTCTTTTTTTCAATATTAAGAACTAAAAGCGTGAGTGTGTGTAGAAAATCAAATTTACAAGCATTGCTTCATCAAGATTGATCGGAGTAATACTCTTTCGATCTAAAATTACGAGTCCGGTTTCCTTAAACTCGTAATCATTCTTGAGATCTTATGATTCAATTTTTATCGGGAGCTTTATACCTCATAGTGATATATGACGTTTAGATAACACCCTACTCGCACTCAAATCATTGGAAGCTACTACCGATATCCATCGATCAAAGATAAGGAAGATACATTGTATTCGATTAATTCTCTGTAAATATGGTGCTTCGTTCTTATATATATCTTTTTTTTTTTTTTTTTTTTTTTTCACACTCAAGATACACCATCCTTAGCTTCTGTGCTATATCATCTCCTTTCATAAGTACGTACAAACTCGTGGGATTTTTAGGAAATGTAGACCAAAATAAGCCAAGGGTCGGTTATGATCAAAAATGGCTATTTCGAGTGAGGTCTTGATCACTCTAATCAAGGTTGATGAGGTAATTTTTGTGGTGTCAAAAATCTCATCATTCCTAATCCGATTCCATATTCATATTTCGTTTTACAAAGAAAATTATTCTAAAAAATTCATTATAAATATAAGTATATTTGCTAAAATTTCATATGAAACTTACTTGATAATATTTATGTATAGTTACATATACTTAAAATCTTATAAAGATCTAAAATTGACATATATAATATACTTATAATATATCTAATTTACTTTACTTAATTAAAATCTATTCTTACCAATTTATATTGTTTTTATTCATACTAATTATATATTATCTAATTATTTTGTTCCAAGAAAAATTAAACTAAGTATTGAGCAATTAAGTATAAATTTATATAAGAAAATTTTAATTTTTATTTACTAACTTACTTCCACTCCCCACTTACGAAATGACATCGTCCCGATGTTCAGTGAGTAAATAAAAGTTAGTTTGAAAATAAAATTAAAATTTTATATGATTTTGATTATTATTTATTATTTTTAGCAACCATATATTATTTTGATTAAAGAAAATGACATATATATTAAACATTAAGGAAACTATTACAAACTAAAAAACGATTAAACGATCTACTTAAACAACTACCAACTTAACAACATAACTTCTAACTGATTATCAAACCGTAGATGAACATCCGGGAGTATCCACCGGAAGTAATCCTAACTGAGAATCACGAGATGGAAAAATCTCGTCAGTAGCCAACTCCGGCACGTGATTCAGTTGGATACAAAGGTGAGAGATAACCAGGCAAATGGTAGCGGTCTTCCCTATTACGTCTTTCTACCGCAAAATTAATTGCGCCTTAAAAATCAAAACTCCCCAATCAATGTATGCTCCCACGCTTAATGCATACAACAAAGAAGACATCTCATCATCCGTAACCCCATAAAAATCTCTAGTTGGATAGATCCGAGAATTAATGAAGCGTTTCCACGCCCTTAAATGAGGGGGTAAGGCCAGAGTTGAAGAATCATAGTTATGATCAAACAACGGAAATACGAACTGAAAGGCTTCTGCAGTACGATTTACAACATTATATGCATCTCCAAGTTCCCAAAGAAACTCGAAGTGTGGGTTTCGATCAAAAGTACATGGTGGGATTTGATAGATTTGATTTATGATGATCGTGAAAATGAAATAACGATTCCCTAATCGTAATAAGTTGAGACGAGGCTCTTCGTCGTTATCTGAGTGAGAGACGCAAAGAAATCTCTAACAATCGAAATGTTTATTCGACCTCTGAGTCCTTATCAACTTTTTCCACCCATGACCTCGGATTAGATTACGTCCCCACCGATCAATTTTTCAGTGTTTAAGCCTTTCTCCATCGAGAATAGGAGAACGGACGAAATTTAGATGTCTCGGGACGTTAGTATGAAAGCAAGAGGCATGCCGCTTCGGAACCACACCATCAGCGTATGTGGTTCATAAGTATTAACCGAGGAGAGGATCGGTTAGACATTTCGATCTGAGACTAAAAATAGAAGGAAGGAAGAATGAGCAAAGTTTATGGTCGTTGCTCTTTCCTTTTATAGAAATATATCTATCAAGCAAAAGTAGAAAAGATCTCTTTTTTACGCGCGTTTTAATACTTGCGGATCGATCCGAGAAAGGGCCGGATCGATCCGGCCTCTGAACTAGTAATCTTTGTCGGTCGGTATACTCACATCGGATCGATCCGTAAAAGGTCGGATCGATCCGGACATTACTGTTCACGGACGAGTTGATTTTGCTTGAAAAATGCCTAGTTTTTCTAGGGGACAAGTTTTCTTCCTATTTTTGTTCATTTTCATTTTATTATAACGATAAATTTTACTACACAATGCGTAATACCATAACATGCAATGAAAACATGAAAATCGTAATAAAATAAAATCCTACCAAAATCAAAATAACCTAAAATTTTACGATAAATTGTACGAAAAATAAAATGTTTCAATGTCAAAAATCATATAATGTTTAAAATTACTCCTCTTCATCACTCATCTCGACGTGGCTTGAACTTGGCATAGCTTGAGAACGGGTCGATTCTTGGGATGGATCTTGAAAATAAGTGGACATCCGTACCGAGCTATCTAGTCCCATCGAGCTCATTTCTCTCGTAATATCAGAAAAAGTGCTTCCCCATCCCGTCGTGGTATGGCCAAATGATCGAGATCCAAATTCGGATGTCGCACCGCCGTAGTACTGTCGAAAAATCCCCTACACCACTAGTTTGAAATCCAAAAGAATGTGGCATTTGTTGGAAGTCTGAGCGAGGTGGCATCGGTGGAATGAAATCGGGCAAGGTATAAGGCTGGGTTTGGCATTGCGGAATATCCATCTCGGCATAGGTAGGGTTCAAAGATATTCATTTGATATAAACCTCGCATGCCTTGACGTAAATCTTGAGACCATAATTTATTCCTTTCCGCAAAATGACCATATTGGCATTAGCACGATGAACATCATAGGCCATGGATTGAAACATGTCGTAAGTGATGGTATTTGGAAGTTGAGTTTGAGTTTGACTGGATGAAGGAGGGACAGCAGTGGATGGAGTAGGCTAAGGTCGTTGACGGTTAGGGTCCAAAAAGTTTATTCTTCCTGCTGGCCTAAGTGGTAAACTAGGACCTATAAGTGTGTCATCCACTGATGAGAGTCAACTCGACTTTGTTTTTCTACGTCTTTTATACCCCGTTTAGACTCGTTTTACGTAATTCCGGGAGCATTTGGTTTGGTTTTGACACATATTGCACCGTTTTGATGTTTACGAGATCCGGACATATAATCCGGGATTCTCGATCTTTTTCGGTGTATTTATTATATTCTCGGTCACCCTAGTGTCCTGTAGGGATTACGTGTTGTATTTGTTGTGATATTGTGCAGGACTTAGTTGTCCGAGATTACCGAATGCGAGATTATTGGATTGGAACGCGTGCCTGAAGCATAAATGTTCAAACGGATCGAATTCATTGGTACTACAACCTTGGCTTCCAATCATCTGCATTTTGATCCAATTTAGATGCACTTTCTGGGCTGGTCATCTTCATGGAAGTTGTAGACAATTTCATTAGATTTCAAACGCATTTTGAATCACTTGATTTGGAGGTCTACACACAAAGTTATGGCCAATTTATCAAAAGGAGCGTCCCAATTGACTCTGTTCATAGGCCGGCGCCCATAAAGCGTAGGCCCACGGCCTATATGATGATTGAGAGTTAAAGAATCCTGCTGTCATCATAGGCCACGGCCTATGAATCACGAGCAGCGGCCTACGGACCGACTCAAGCCACTATAAAAGACATTTTTTACTAATTTTTCAGGATAATCACCATCTTCTTCGACCCAATTCTGCAGCTTTTCATTTTTCTTCTTAGTTTTAATTAGCTTTTGTATATAATTAGTTTATGTTAGGTTTAATTTTATGTAATCTGAAGATCGATGCTACCCGGCTATTATAATTTCAGTTTGGATTTCGTTTTCGCTTACGGTGTTCTTCATCCCAATTTCCGGTAGTCTTCATTTCCAGCTTTAGATCTTGATGCTTGTTAGCTTAAAGGTTGATTTCTTGATCTTTTCTTACTTTAATGAGTAGTTAATTTACCGATAGTCGAGTTATGTGATAATCATTGAAATCGAAACCCTAACTTGTTGATTGGAGTGATTTGTTGTGTTGATTGTTAGATTCTCGGTGTTGTTAACGTTCTAGAACTTATGCTTAATGACTTTTGTTGAACTGATCACTCAATAATCGTGTCACGCGTATTGTCTTTATAAATGTATTTTGCGAGATGATACGGGAAAAGGGGTTCTAGGATCACCGTGTAAAACCGACTGAGTTTTTCAGATTCGGTTTCGTGTGTGAGTTTTATATCGACTTGTCGAGCGTCTCATAGGCGCGAGCCGTGTTGAGTCGATTAAATCCGGTCGGATTTGTTGAATTCGACATAGGAAACTAGGTTGTTGAAATTGGCACTTAGTTTGGAAATAGGAGACGACATCCTTTAACAATGCCAAGAACATTAGAGTGTATCGAAATCACTTCGGTTATGAGTTAGGGCTCGATAGTAGTCGATTGGATCATAGCTCGGCTATCTCTTTTTTATTATAATTTTAACCTTTTGTTTTGTACATCATTGTAGTAGAACCGTGATCGACAAATCACCGTCCCTTAGAATTTTTGTACCGTATTTGTGTTGGCCTGAACTAGGAACGATACCGACTCTGATACTTGACCAGATTCCCTGTGGGATACGACCTTGCTCGCCATTTATAGTACAACCGACTCGGTACCTCCGGTCGTCGAGTTGGCTTATCAGAAAACGGCCATCAAGTTTTCTGGCGCCGTTGCCGGGGAATCCGGTTGATATCTATGAGTTAGTTGAGTTTTTAGGATTAGGTCGTTTTTATTATTTGTTTTTTGTGTATAGTTTGTTGTATTTGTTTTTGTTGAAGTGTCACACCATTTACTTCGGTAGTGGTAGTGACTAGATATTGTGATTGTGTTCGTGTTGTTTCCCTGATTTACAGTTAATGGATCCTTACGGCAATTACGCCTCATTTCCTTACTCATTCGGAGGCTACAACTACGGTGCCATGGGTTACGGAACACAACCTTATTACCAAATCAGCCCATACACCGCATCATATGGCAATGAGTGGGGGAATGCCCCAAGTTACTTTGATCAACAACTCGATACTCCTTCACCTCCTGAATTAGAGACCTTAACGGAGCAAAATTTGGCACTTGAACAAATCGTTGAACAAATGGGTAAAGAGTTTCGAAATGTCATGACTACGATGCAAGCGGATATTCGAAACTTGGAGCTTAAAGTGCAACAACTGTTAAAGGAGGCTGAGAGGAGAGAACAAGAAGGTATGATTGAAATCACCCCGGAGGAACACTATGAGGATGGTATGACTCTTGTATCTATTGAGTCACCTGTTCCGTCTTCATTTAGCCCTATTGTTATATCTTCGGGGGTGCACCCTATTGAGTTTGTTGTTGATGTTGAGCCTATTTGTTATTACTTGGAGCTAGAGTCGTTGTTGGTTGGTATATGTCTTAGTACGGGGAAAGTGAGTTCGTTGTTCTGTGCAATGAATTCATCGAACCAGTCATGGTGGTGGGGATTGAGCCCCGTGTTTTTAGTATTTTGTTTTCTGGGGGTGCTCAATTCCTATGATTTTGTGAAGGAGACGCAACGGTTTGCTCTCCTTTGGTATAGTTATCCTTGATATATATCGGGGTAGAGAGTCTAACTGAGGACTATAAACTCAGAATGTATTTTATCGCTTTTCTTCCCCTAGTGTGTCATTGTGTTTCTTTAGTGTGTATTTTGAAACTTCGGGTAAATTTTGTTGTGATATAACCCGGTGTAGTGTGTATTATGGGGGTTAGTGTGGTGTTTTTGGTTTTTGATGAATCGTGGTTGTCCTTCTAGTTTCATTTTGTTTTCCATACCGTGTATCTCGTATAGTTGTTGTTTCATTGATATTAGCACAGGTACCCCTGGAGGACTTTCTATGGATGCCACGTGATCGTACTCGCGCCATTTTCCGGTTGTGAGCTAACTTTTCTACCCTTATCCTTTGTGTTTGGTTTTAAAGTAGGGGTGGTTAGTTTAGCTTAAATGTCCCGTATTCATGTCGAATGAGTTATACTTAGCAATTGTTATCCCTTTAGTTTAAATGAGTCAGATTCTGAGAATTTTGATGGCTTTGACAATGATTTTGATACATCGAGCCTTCGGTATTGTTTTGGTAAACATCTAGTTATTGTATAGATGCATTTCATTCGAGTTGAGATCTTGTATTGAGAATCGAATAGTTCTATCACGTTAGCTTCGACGTCATTTATCACCATGATTAGTGAACGATTATAGTTGTCGTATGACCCGGTTACCTAGAACTTATATTAGTAACTTCGAGGCGAAATAGAAAGGTCATCTTTGCTAGGTACGGGATGACGGTTCTGGCATTTATTTTGAACCGATCAGAGCCAAAAGCCATCCTTATACATATATCCACTGTTACCCCTCTAAGCCTGTTGTAGGGTGGTTAGACCGCCGCCCGAACTGACCATTTTGTTACTAACCCGTATAATCGATGTCCCTAGCCTTATTTCGGTCTACGTATCCTTGACTACCTTGCAATTGAGCTTTTATTTCCGCACATTTTTACGATGTTGCGAGGTGTTGTGGTATGGGAGTGATGTTGTGACATTGTATTATTCGAGTTATCCGGTATAAGAGTGTGACAATGTGTTGGCTCCGATTTTGTTCGGATATTTTGATACTTATATGTATGTGTATGAATAAGTAAATGAAAAAAAAAAAAAAAAAAAAGAAGAAAATGAAAAAGAAAAAGAAAAAGGAAAAGAAAAAAAAAAGAAGAAAAAAATGTCAATATTTGGGATTTGCTTGTTATTGTGATATTGGTGATTGGGAATTCTTCTAATCTAGTACGGAGAAGGAGATGTTGTGTTCTGTAGCGGTTTGTTCCTGGTTGACGAGCTTAGGTACAGACTAGACCTGGATGTAACGTATGTCTCCGGCTTGTGGAATGATGTGGAGAAGTGGAAGGTTTGATGAATTATAGGTTGAGACTCGGTTGACGGTTTCTACTATTCCGCCGAGACTCCTTATGAGGAGTTGGATTTTCCGTGCTACAAAGGGAAGAGCTTCGGTTTTAGTGTATGATGTTTGGTAAAGCTCGTTTGCACCGTCTCTTTCTATTTTTATCGTAAATATCCTTTCGTAGCCCTAACCTGAGACTAAACGATATAACCATGCAAGTCCTGCCTGACCATACTAGACGACGATAGACCTCGATTAGTGGAGATGTTTACGACGTATAAGCCTATGGTGTAATCCTGGTATGTACACATCTATAATCTAAACCGGTCGTAGTTGATTAATGGTGAAGAAGCTTTGCACACACACACATATTCTTTTCTCGATAAAAGTAGAGCTCGAATTTTATGCATTTATATCAATTACTTGTATTGTACCATTTCAATACTATAGACTAAATGTGTAATAGCAATGTTGACTCCATCTTTCTTTTTGGATCGCTTATTTTTGCTCGAGGGCGAGCAAACGCTAAGTAGGGGGTAGTTGATGAGAGTCAACTCGACTTTGTTTTTCTACGTCTTTTATACCCCGTTTAGACTCGTTTTACGTAATTCCGGGAGCATTTGGTTTGGTTTTGACACATATTGCACCGTTTTGATGTTTACGAGATCCGGACATATAATCCGGGATTCTCGATCTTTTTCGGTGTATTTATTATATTCTCGGTCACCCTAGTGTCCTGTAGGGATTACGTGTTGTATTTGTTGTGATATTGTGCAGGACTTAGTTGTCCGAGATTACCGGAATGCGAGATTATTGGATTGGAACGCGTGCCCGAAGCATAAATGTTCAAACGGATCGAATTCATTGGTACTACAACCTTGGCTTCCAATCATCTGCATTTTGATCCAATTTAGATGCACTTTCTGGGCTGGTCATCTTCATGGAAGTTGTAGACAATTTCATTAGCTTTCAAACGCATTTTGAATCACTTGATTTGGAGGTCTACACACAAAGTTATGGCCAATTTACTGAAAGGAGCGTCCCAATTGACTCTGTTCATAGGCCGGCGCCCATAAACTGTAGGCCACGGCCTATATGATGCTGAGAGTTAAAGAATCCTGCTGTCAGTCATAGGCCACGGCCTATGAATCACAGAACAGCGACCTCTGGACCGACTCAAGCCACTATAAAAGACATTTTTACTAATTTTTCGGATAATCACCATCTTCTTCACCCACCTCTGCAGACTTTTCATTTTTCTTCTTAGTTTTAATTAGCTTTTGTATATAATTAGTTTATGTTAGGTTTAATTTTATGTAATCAAGATCGATGCTACCCGGCTATTATAATTTCGAGTTTGGATTTCGTTTTAAACTTACGGTGTTCTTCATCCCAATTTCCGGTAGTCTTCATTTCGACTTTAGATCTTGATGCTTGTTAGCTTAAAGGTTGATTTCTTGATCTTTTCTTACTTTAATGAGTAGTTAATTTACCGATAGTCGAGTTATGTGATAATCATTGAAATCGAAACCCTAACTTGTTGATTGGAGTGATTTGTTGTGTTGATTGTTAGATTCTCGGTGTTGTTAACGTTCTAGAACTTATGCTTAATGACTTTTGTTGAACTGATCACTCAATAATCGTGTCACACGTATTGTCTTTATAAATGTATTTTGCGAGATGATACGGGAAAAGGGGTTCTAGGATCACCGTGTAAAACCGATGAGTTTTTCGATTCGGTTTCGTGTGTGTGAGGTTTTATATCGACTTGTCGGCGTCTCATGAGCGTGAACCGTGTTGAGTCGATTAAATCCGGTCCGGGATTTGTTGAATTCGACATAGGAAACTAGGTTGTTGAAATTGGCACTTAGTTTCGAAATAGGAGACGACATCCTTTAACAATGCCAAGAACATTAGAGTGTATCA
The DNA here is from genome assembly GCA_026214975.1 of Gentiana macrophylla. Classification (NCBI taxonomy): domain Eukaryota; kingdom Viridiplantae; phylum Streptophyta; class Magnoliopsida; order Gentianales; family Gentianaceae; genus Gentiana; species Gentiana macrophylla. The sequence goes on from CM047806.1 coordinate 141,152,238, forward strand.
AATCACTTCCGGTTATGAGTTAGGGCTCGATAGTAGTCGATTGGATCATAGCTCGGCTATCTCTTTTTTATTATAATTTTAACCTTTTGTTTTGTACATCATTGTAGTAGAACCGTGATCGACAAATCACCGTCCTTAGAATTTTTGTACCGTATTTGTGTTGGCTTGAACTAGAACGATACCGACTACGATATTTGACCAGATTCCTGGGGATACGACCTTGCTCGCCATTTATAGTACAACCGACTCGGTACCTGCGGTCGAGTTGGCTTCTTGAAACGGCCATCATCCACCATCATCAAATTATCATTTGGGAGCTCACGGACTCTATCCGGCGACACAGGAAGAAATAAAACATGGAAAAGGCATGTATCGCTGGTTCTAGCATTCAGGGCAAATTCCTTGGCCTTCTACACATTACTCTTTCCTACATCCACGGGTATATCATTGACCATAGCCCAAGCAATACACAAATCCTCTTTACCAAAAGATGTAAAATGTCGAGTAGGGTAAAGAGTGTGACTAATAAAACGCGTTTAATGGCTCTCATATCCCTTATACATTTTCCAAAGGAAAACTGTTTTCATGCCCAGGCACGGCATGGGATCTAACTCATTCAGGCTAGTGAAACAATATAATCAAAGTCTGCAGCTCATCCAAATTCCAAATCGTATAATAGTCCTCATTCTCTCGTATATCAGGGATACCATAAATAGCATTTATAATGTGAGAGTAAACGGCACTTATCTAGTTCTTAGGTTGATGATTAACTCACCATCTTCTCAGAGCATTATGAGTTGCTACCAGAGAATAAAATTCAGCTACTAAGGTGGTGTTAATTTCTCCCGACCTTAAACGGCTAATTCCAACCAATGTCGCCTTTCAAAAATCTCTTTTACCTCCTTCCCAAATCCTTAAAATCCAAACCCCTCTCGATTGCAACTAAACACTTTCCAAATTTATTTTTCAATGCTTTCTTAGGCTGCAGCAGACAGCAGTTCTATCAAAACTAACGATCAATTCTTCTTACATTAAAGGTCTAGTTTCGATGACTGGAATTTGGGTTGGGATATTAGGTTTACGTTTTTTACTAGCTTTCGATGATTCGGCCATTCTACGATATTGACACAATAACAAAACAACACAAAACAACACAAATGAGTTACACAAAATTTTGGAATTAAATAAAGACTTGCTTAAAAACGAAATTAAGAAAATAAGTGACTACAATGTTACCTTACAAAGCTTAAAAAGTTAAAATTTGGCGGAAAAGATGGAAATTTACTTGGAATAAAAGTTGAAGCTACCCTTGAAAAATTCTTCAATTTAAATGCAACTTTGAAGAGAGGAATGGAAAATGAGAAAAGTATAAGAGGTGGGGTAGTTTAATGGTGATGTTGTGTGATGATTTGAAGAAAAAATTCGAATTGAGGGGAAAAGGGGAGGGGCGGCTGTTTTAGAAAAATGGAAGAAGAAAGAAGAAAGGAAGATCCCGTTCTTTTTAGGTTTTTTAGCTTCCGATCGATCCGGGGTTAGGTCGGATCGATCCGACCACTTTTTTTTTTTTTTTTTTTTTTTTAAAAAAATATATTTTTGGTATGATAATCCTCAATTATATCATATAAATCATATATATGATAAAAATAAGTTTTATCATAAAAAATTTTTGAAGTCTTAAAATTAAAATAAACAAAAACTTAATCTAATTCTACTCCCACCATTCTTAAATCTTCAAGATTTCTATAATAACGGTCCATTAACCTAATCTTAAGAAATGAGGCGTTGAATTTTCTCTTTGATCTCCATCGGGATTTTCGGATAACCACCTAATCGTTCCTTCTTAACAACATTCAAACACTCATCCCGTGATTTGGTTGTGCTTTCCTACATTTCCCTTCATGCTCACTTTTTCCACACCTTTCTACACCTTCTTAAAAACTTTGCCCTTCTCTTTATCGAACTTCTCGATTTTCCATTACATACTTCTCTCAATCTGATCTCTCTCAACAATTGCTTGTTTTTCTCAAAACCCGAAGCTTCTATTTTAAACGCGACATCTCTTATCCAAGCCTAATTTCAAAAGCAATATAAAAATTCCTATTCTATCTAAAAAAGGCATCCAGTTCTTTTACGTCTATCCGTAAAAGACGAAACTAATTTAAACATAAATAAAAACGAGAAAAGTAGAGTAAAGATAGATAGCACCGGTATTCGGTGAATTTAGTTCCTCTACTTTTCGCTTTCTTGATTTCTCTGCTTTTACTTTGTCGGAGGATCGATTAGTAGCATTATTTCTTCTTTCATGTCGGTTCCTTCTCCTTCCACAAATAACTTTACTCTATGGCCATTGGCTATAAAAGTTGTATTTCCATCGATTAGTTCAACAACTCAGTTTTGTAAACTCGTTACTTTAAATGGACTGTCCATCTTGATTTAAGCTTTCTGGAAATAACTTTAAACGTGAATTGTACAAGAGTACTCGATCACCTACATGGAACCCACGCCTATATAGATTCTCTTATCGTGAAAAGATTTCGTATGCGTTCCTTGTAGATTCGAGCGTTTTCATAAGAATCGAGACGGAATTCTTCTAGTTCATCAATTGAAGCAATCTATGATCACCGGCTGTACCTTAGGATCGAAATTCAAAAATTTAATAGCCCGAGAAGGCTCGGTGTTCTAACTCAACCTGGGAGATGACAAGACTTACCAAAAACTAACTTATAGGAGAACAACCAATTGGTGTTTTAAAAGCTGTTCTATACGCCCATAATGCATCGTCTAGTTTAACTGCCCAGTTTGTTCGATTTGAATCCACTGTCTTTTCTACAATTCTTTTAATCTCTCTATTAGACACCTCTACCTGACCACTGGTTTGCGGATGATAGAGCGTTCTCAACTTATCGTTACACCATATTTTTCAATTATCTTGGTAAATGGTCTATTACAAAAGTGTGAACCTCTATCACTAATGATAGCCTCTGGAATGCCATATCTAGTGAATATGTTCTTTTTAAGGAATCGTATGACAACTTTGGTATCATTAGTGGGAAGAGCTTCAAACCTACCCATTTCAAACATAATCTACCATTACTAGAATAAATCTTTTTCCAAAAGATATAGGAATGGTCCCATGAAATCTATACCCCAAACATCAAATAACTCACATTCTAAAATAGGTTGCATAGGCATTTCATGTTTTTAGATACATTTCCCATTTTTGACAAGATTCACAAGATTTGACATACTTATAAGCATCTCTATATAGCGTAGGCCAATAAAAACCACATTGTAAAACTTTAAAAGCGGTTTTCCAACCTCCATGATGACCTCCTCGCCTCACGATTATGACAAAATGATAAAATACTTAAAATTTCATTATCGTACACACTTTACGATTATCCCATCCGAACATTTACGGAAAAGGTCCGGTTCCTCCCAAGAATAGAATTTTAAGTCATAAAAGAATTTCTTCTTCTCACAAGTCCAATGAGACGGAATATAATCACGAGTTAAGTAATTAATGATATCTCCAAACCAGGTGACATTTCCTTAGAAGGAATTCTATTCTTTAATAACCTGCATGGTCGAAGGAGTATCTAATCTAAAACAGTTGTTCATCAGAAATGAATCTTTAATTTCTATTCCTTTCTCAACATCATTTTCCATTCTACTTAGATGATCCACTACTACATTCTCACTTCCCTTTATATCTTTAATTTCAATATCAAATTCTTGAAGTAAGAGAATCCATCTAAGAAGACGTGGTTTCAGCATCTTTCTTACTTAGTAAATACTTCAAAGTCGAATGGTCTCAGTATAAATTATTACCTTAGAACCAACAATATACGATCTAAACTTATCTAAGGCAAAAATCACACCAACAGTTTCTTTTCGTAGTTGTATAGTTCGGTTGAGCTTTGCATTTAACGTATGAGATGCATAGTAAATAGCTTTGAGAATTTTGTTATATCTTTGACCTAAAAGCGCTCCTACAAACTAAATCACCGGGCATCACACATAATCTCAAATGGCAAATTCCAATCTGGTGCTACTAGCACCAGTGCGATGAGTCAATCTCGCTTTTAAGGTCCGAAAAGCTTCTTTACATTTACTATCGAAGTTAAAAGGTACTTCCTTTTCAAGCAAATGACTTAGAGGCTTTGGTATCTTTGAAAAATCGGCAATAAATCTCCTATAAAATCCTGCATGTCCAAGAAATCCTCTTAGAGTCCTTAGATTAACTGGTGGTGGTAATTTTCAATTACTTCAACCTTAGCTTTATCAACTTCAATTCTATTTCGAGATTCTATGGCCTAGGACAATTCCTTCGATACCATTAAATGACATTTTTCCCAATTTAAAACTAAATTGGTATCCTCATGACGTTGTAACACTCTTTCTAAGTGCGATAAACATTTACCAAAAGAATCTCCGTAAACACTAAAGTCGTCCATAAAAATTTCTAAGAATTTCTCAACCATATCGGAAAATATAGCCATCATGCATCTTTGAAACGTGGCAGAGCATTACATAAACCAAACGGCATTCTTTTATACGCAAAAAGTTCCATAAGGACAAGTGAAAGTAGTCTTTTCCCTATCTCCTGCGCCGCAATGAAAATCAGAAATAACTTTGAATAACCATCTAAGAAACAAGAATATTTATGACCACTTAAACGTTCCAACATTTGAACTATGAATGGCGGTGGATGATGATCTTTCTTAGTATGATCATTCGATTTCCTAAAATCAATGCACATTCGATAACTTGTAATTTCTCTTGTTGGAATCCATTCATTCCTATCATTCTCTTTCACTTTGTGAAACCTCCTTTCTTTGGTACAACTTGAGTTGGACTAACCCATTCACTATCTCGATATGGGGAAAATTATTCCCATTTCTAATAGCTTAATGACCTCTTTCTTAACAATTAGCTGCAAATTCGGGTTGGCGGCGTTGCGGTTGAATACAAGGCTTAGCATCTTCCTTCGAATTATCTTATGAACGCAAATCTCGGGGCTAATACCTCGAATATCAAAGAATCGTCCATCCAAAAGCTTTCTTATGCTTTTTCAACATTCTAAGTAATTGATCTTCTTGTTGCTCGATTAAAGTTGATGAAATAATAATCGGTAGTAGATTATCGCTTTCTAGAAAAGCATATTTCGTATTTAAAGGTAATGGTTTCAATTCCAGTTCTTGGATCTTCTATTGACGATTTAAGAACCGGTCCTTCTAGTTCTAATTCCAAGTACTTATGCCATGGTGGTTTAAAGGTAAAACTTTCTGTATCTAAAGAAAGAATTATCTCTTTCATTTCAATGTCTTCCTCATCTTCTTTATAGATAGACGAGTTAAGCATTCTTCTAATCTGTCTTCAAAAGTTGGTAATCGATTATCGTGAGATGTAATGAATATCTTCTATAAAAGAACATGATTACGATGATGCATGATTCATAGCTTTGAAAATATTGAAAGTAACTTCATCTTCATTGACTCTCAAAATTAATTCTCCTTTACGAACATCGATTAAAGTTCTTCCTGTAGCTAGAAATGGGCGACCTAGAATAAGAGGTCTTTGAATAACCATCTTCCATTTCCATAACTACAAAGTCTCTTGGAAAATAGAATTTGTCTACTTTAACCAATACGTCCTTAATAATTCCTTTAGGGTACTTAATCGATCTATCTGCCATTTGCAGAGTCATTTCGATCGTAGTAAGCTTTCCTATGCCTAGCTTTTATAATCCTCATAAGACATTAGATTTATACTTGCTCTAGATCACATAAGACCTTCTTAAACAGAAATCCTCCAATTTCACGCGAATGGTAAAACTACCAGGATCTTTCAGTTTAGGTGGTAACTTATCTTTGCAGAGTGCGGAACATTCTTCATTTAGGCATATATTCTCATATTCCTCTAATTTTTTCTTGTTTGTGAAATTTCTTTGAAAATTTTCCATAAGCGTGTATATTAATCGAGCTTCAATAACAGGGGATATTAACTTGAATATGACGAAAAGTGTCAAGGAAACGAGCATACTTCTTATCGCTTTTGCCTTTTGATTTGATCTTTAGGAGGGTAAGGTAAAGATTCTAGATCTATGACCTTTGGCTCCTTTGTCGCTTTCTCTTTTCCTTTTCCTTAAACCTTTGAGTATTATTCGATCGCCATGTTTCGTGCTCTTGAATTCTTTCTTTTAAATTGTTCCTGAATCAATCTCTACTTGATTCCTTGATTCTTCCTGTTTTCATCCTGGTTTTCATTATCTTCCATTGATCTAACATGTTCCTCAAATAAAGTCCTTAAATCTTTATCCATGGGATCTTTCGAATCTTAGGGATTTTTACCCAATTTTCCCTTTCACTTTCAGTGTTCGAACTTTTATTTCTTTTCAAGAAATTTTCTATAATTTCTTCTTCCTCATCTCAGAAATTCAAGTTCATCTTTAGTTTTATCATTCTTACCATCTAAGTCATCTTCTACTTCATTATTCCCAAAGTTTTCAACTCCATTACTTCCACTTGAGCTTCCTACTTCTCGTAACTACAACATTTACCTCTCTTGGGTTCCTTTCAGTGTTACTTGGTAATCCTCCCGGGAATCTGCTTTGTTATTACGTTCACCTTCCCTACTCAAATGATCTTCCATATTCCTTAATGAGGCTTCTATCGTTCTCATCCCGGTATCATGTCCACTCATAGATGTTTTCATTGAACTCATGTCCTTAGTGGTCGTACTAATAGAAGTCACCATCGTTTCTATATTTTTAGCTTGAGTAGATACTACACCCATCATATTTTCCATTAGTTTTTCCCATTTTTCAACTCCTTCAGGTGAGTTGAACTTTGAGTTACTTGGTATACTTTGAGTGGTATGTTGAGGATAGGATCTAGGTAATGATTGTAAATTCTGATTAGACGTGTTTTCTTGATAAACTTGATTATTATTCATGTTCTATATGGAGCCGGATCTGGCGGTTGTCCTTGCTTACTAGGGTTTTCGGACCATCGATAAGTAGGGTGATCTCTTCTAATAGCATTAAACGAGTTTGAGTAAGCATTGTTTAAATTCTATCTTTCGAAGAAAACTCACCTCCTCTCTTGAGTATCTGTTGGTTTCTTCAATCCACGATGGCATATTATCTGATTCGAGTATTCGGTTGGTGTACTATTTTACGAACTTTGGTTCTTATTCTCATTGTAAACCATCAAATTTCTACTCAAATTTTCTAAATGTGCTAGAACTTCCGTATTAGGCGTACATTCTCTGCAAAAGCTACTTTTACGGTGCTAGAACCGGTTTCCCACATTCTGTTATTTTTTTGGAAATCTTTTATAGCAGCATCGTAAAGCTGTTTGAGCTTCACTCATCATTAACGAACCACCACATGCATGATCTACATCGACCGTGAATCTTTTCTTAATTTACGACAGAAGAGTTGAATTTGCATATCTAAGGAATAACCATGGTCGGGACAAGCTCTTAACAATTTTTTAAATCTTTCCCACGCATTCCCAAGCGTTTCTTCAGATCCTTGTCTAAAATTAGCAACCTCGACTTTTAATTCCAAATTCCGTCCGAGAGTGAAATATTGTTTGAAAATTCGGTTTGAATCTCCTCCCAACTAGTAAGTGAATGATGTGGAAGAGACATAAACCAATCTCGGGCTCGTCCTTTTAGAGAAAAAGGAAACATAGTCATCCTTGTTAATTCCTTGTGAGCACCTTGACTTTTGCCTGTATTGCATAGTTCTTCAAAAAGATAGAGATGATGATGCGGATCTTCATCATCTTCTCTCTAGAATTGGGCTCTTGCATCAATTAAACCAAAAGATGAGATTTAATCTCAAAATTATTCGCTCCTTCATTAGGTAAAAGTATGGGATTATTAGTCTGATTTCTTCTTATGGTTTGGTCACAGATAGGCCAGATGACGTGGCCTTCTCTAGTGCTAATACCAGTCCTTAACCGACAGTGTATCGGGTCAAACTGTAGTGCTAGTATGGTGAGTCAGAGTATCGTATCCTCAGGGAACTTTGTAATTCTTCTAAGTGTGGTTAAACACCAAAAAGCTGTTATTAACTCGATCTAAACCGCAATTTTATAACACAGATCACTACTATTCTAGTCAACATAAAATAAATACGTAATTTAAAAGTTATTCTAATATAATATATATAGATATATAAATATATATAGATGTGCATAAGTTGCAAAGTATATATATAGATATAAATATATAGATGCCAAATATATTATTAGAGAACTAGCCAAAGTTTATATAATTGATTTATACGATCTTTTCAGTGAATGGAATGTGCTCGATCTTTAGGTTCAATTGAGTAAATGAAACGGTGCACTCCTAAGGTTAACAATTCCTCCTCACATTAGCGTGTGAAATTGTCATATGTCCATTGTCATCAGTCCAAAGTCCACAACTGTTACGGTTTTTCGAGCAGGTCCCGAAATGCGATTCTACCTTTGAATAAAAGGAGTCATTCCGTTCACAAGCGGTCAATTTTATTTAAAGGCTCCGGTTGTCAAGGCGGCCGATTCAACTTTCGGTTTAAGTTTCAATTAAACGATGAATTTAACATTAGTGCGATCTTGAGTACAAATTTTAATAAGATTCATCTTTTAGAACAAATCGCCCCGGGTAGAAACCGGGTTCCGTTGTCACGCTTTCACTCGGCCAATTTTACCCTCCGGTTTTTCTATTAACGAGTTCATAACTTAATTACGAGATGTCAATTCATAATTAGATTATGAATTCTTTCAAGTCAAACTTTATCAATAGAAAAAGATTCAATTAACTCAATTTTATTCAATTTTACTTAGACAACATTCCTTTACCGAAAAGATCGAAATAAAACGATTACATAACTTTGGCTAGTTATTAGATTTAGCCTACTAACATTATACGAAAATAGAAACAGACAAAACAAACATAAATACTTTAGAAATTTTACCCGATTACAACGATTGAATCAGAAGCTGTATTCTTCCGGATGCTACAACAACTTCAACAACATTGATCTTCTGATAATTTCTAGAGCATTATAACGATACTACTTTATTTATGGCATAAGGCCTATATATATACATACTACTACTACTAAAGAGAGGTGAAGAAAAATATATTTGGTACCCTCTTTTATGTGCCTCGCAAGTTGCTTTCTATTTATAGGCATATTTTCCTAAGCCGGATCGATCCGAGAAAGGGCCGGATCGATCCGGGAATAAAATATTATCCCAGGATATTCTCTGCGAGGCCACATGCTTGGTCTAATCATGATGTTTCCTCGGATCGATCCGAGGTAAATCCGATCGATCCGGATAGATTTTTCCAATCTTAATCCGAAACTTGATAAAATCATAACTTGAGCTCTGGATCTCCAAATGACATAATTCAAGATCGTTGGAAAGCTCTTGAGGAGATCTATAACTTCCATGAAGACTTCTTTTTCAGAAAATGCCTTTTTGATGGGCCATTTGTTCGTCGAAAATATAACTTGATACGGCGTCACGAACCATTGATCCACTTGAACTTTAAATCTCGTGGCACTTCCTTTATTCCTTCAAAAGATATGATTTTACTCCAAAAAGTGTCGTCACTCGGGGTCTTGGTTTACCTAAGGTCCAGAAATACCAAAAATACCTACGTGAATCGACACACGACACTCCGGTTATTAACCCGGTACAAAATTTATAACTTTTTATCATTTTTACTAGATTTTTATAATATTTAGATTTATTCATAGCTATTAATATTTTATAAGATTATCTGTTATAATTACTTATATTTTATATAAAAATAGTCGATAACGTATATAAAACATCGTAATTTTTATCATATAAATGTTATACATCACCAGACCATGGAGTCATCTATACTTCCTTTGTTTTATCTCTGATTTATGTCGTAGGTTGGGAGTACCATTCCTGCCTAATGGCAAGTTATCTCTGGCTGATGGAAATCTGATTGGACCTAGTTTGACTAGTCTTCCGGATGGTAGTATTAGCTCTTTGCTTAGAAGACGTCAAACTCGGCCCGGCTCACCCGCTTTTACATCTTCTTCTTTTCCATCTTTTTCTAGTCGGCCTCAACAAACTCCTTTCTCCAACACTATCACATATGACATGTTTCAATCTTTAGTGACGGATGTTGCAGCGGTCAAGCCAATGTGGCTTTATTTGCTTTGAGAGTACTAGCGTGGTGTGATGATATTCGTAGAGGTTTAAGGAGGAACGGCGGTTGCTTCGTAATCCTACTTTTGATGATCCCGCCTATCCACCTTGTCGATCGATTCTTATACCTTACGAGTGGGTAACACCTATTCCACCACCTTCGAGCTTTCATCCATCGTCATATCCTTTTGGAAGCCAATCTAGTGGGGCAGTGTATTTTAAACAGTGTTCGAGACCAATGATGTCGAGTTGGGAGGATTCACCGAATTTGCACATGTCACGGCGGCATGAGTTCGATGGGTCTTGATAGTTCAGTCAGGACCACGACTACAGTTCAGCCATCAGCTTCTCAGTCGTTTCCGAGTTCGAGTTTTCAAGTTGATCCTGAGGAAGACTACGATGAAGATTGAATTTAATAATTTTTGATTAAAACATTTTTATTGCACTTTTTTCTCGACATTTGTCATTTAAATATTGGTTTGTTTTCATTTTTTCGTTTAGTTTGATTTTACAATTGGTTTTATCAAAATTTGGTTTGCATTATAAAAACTAAAAAAAATCCCAAAAATAATTTTTGTAGTATTACTACGTCATTTTACAAAAATATAATGTGTCGTTTTATCCGTTTGTATCAAGTTTAATTAAGCATTATAAAGTATCTTCAAGGAAAAGGTATGTATTGTTCAACACGTGAAGTAAAAAACCAAAATACAACTTGACTTTTACCTCTGTCCTCAGTAAAAGTAAGATGAGGCCGGACCGATCCGGCACATTCTCGGACCGGGCCGTGAAGAAAAGAAGGCTGAGTCATTTTAGAATCTATCTAATGCAGCCACGTACGTATACTTTTACCATCTATTTAAAGAAGTAAATGCAGGAGCAACAATTGCTCATTCTTTCACTGTCTATCTACCTTCAGCTTTATTTCTTTTACTTTTTATCAAGTTTTAAAAATGTCGAACCACTCTTCACCGTCGGTTAATTCTTACGAGCCTCATACACCGGATCATCCGGAATCTCAAGCTTCTAATGAGAGTATCATTTTACACAATCGTTTTGCAAATTCTCCAATCCTATTGGAGAAAGGTTTAAATTTAGATAAGCTTGATCAATGGGGAAAAACAATCATTCGAAGTTTTGGTTGGAAAAAATTTGTCAGTACACCGAAAGGTAGGATAAATGTCTCAATAGTGCGAGAATTTTATTCTGCACTTATGACGACATCTATGATCGATATCACGCAGATTGTTCTAGTAAGAGGAGTGGCTGTTCCCTTCTCTTCATCTATTATCAACCAAATCTTTGAAATTCCACCAGTTACGATGCCACATTTTGAAATGCAATGGGGACTACAAAATCCCTCTAATCATTTGAATAAAGTACACGAGTCGTTCCAATGTCTGTTCTCGCTTTTTGATACAAATCACGACATGTCAACACGAGCTCTACTTCCACATTTAAAGGCGTGGAAGCATTTTATAAATTCTCGAGTTTATCCCACCTGGGATTTTGGAAGTTTGGCTGAGAATGAAATGCTTCTACTTTTTGCTTTGGCATTCGTGTATTTGTTGATTGGGGTATATTGATTCAAAGGGCGAGTTGGAGTTTGCGATCACGAGAGGTAGTAGGGAAACCTATGCCTAATTCATGGATGATATCACGTTTGTGTATTCTTCTGAATGGAGTAGAAGAGCTGGAGACGGATGAAATTTTTCCGTCTAGAGATAGTCGGTTTGGATTGCTACCGGTTGATACACCGGGTTGTTCGTCTACCATTTAGAGAGTTGTTTGTTGTTGATGTTTAAGTTTTAATAAGTTAAATTAAGTTAAGTTTGAAGTTAATTTAGTTAAGTTAAGTTTTTCTTTTAAGTTTGTAATAATGTATCTTGTTTAATATATATGTCTTAGTTTTTTTAAGTTGTTTGTTTTCTATTTAATGATATAATTAGTATACGATAAAATAAAATCAGAAAAATAACGTTAATTGATAATTTTAATTTTATTTTCGAACCTACTTCTTTACTACTTATTGAACATCGGGACGATGCCACTTCGTAAGTGGGGAGTAGAGTTAGGTTAGAAAATTCATTAAAATTTTCGAAAAATAGTCACAAAAAAAAAAAATTTAAATATATATATATATATATAATTATATTATATGTCTAATTTAGATTTTAATAAGATTTTAAGTTTATATAATTGAGTAATTAATATTAGATATTATTTTTATGAAAGTATATAAGTATGTTGATATTTATAAGTAAAATTTTTAGAATCATTTTCAATATGAATTATGAGTTTGGAATTGGACTAAGTTTGTTGATTTTTGCACCACAAAAATATAACTATAAAATAAATAACCTACTCAAATTGATTAGAGTGATCAAGACCTCACTCGAAATTGTCAATTGTGATTAAATAACCAAGCTATAGCTAATTTTGGTCTACATTTCCTTGAAATTCCAAGAGTTTTATGCGTCTTATGAAAAGAGATGAAGAGCATAAAAGCTAAGTTTTGGTATATCTTGATATTGAAAAAATTAGATAAGTATTAGTATATTTGATCTTACCTCATGACACTTGCAAGATAGTCGATTTTGGTAATAAGTTCGATATATTAATATTCTCGAATTAAGAACGAAGCACCATATTTACACAGTAATTAATCAAATATCGTGTATCTTCCTTATCTGTGATTAACAACTTTAAAATAAAAAAGAATATATCGGTTGTAGCTTACCAATGATTGGAGTGAGTAGGGTATTATCACGAAATGTCCTATATCACTATGAGGGTAATTAAGCTCCCGATCGCTTAATGATAGTAGTCCAAATTAGGGTATTATCTCGAAATGTCCTATTCTTTGGGAATGAAAGCACAAGATAAAATGAAAAGAAAAAGTTGAATCATAAGATCTCGGAATTATTACAAGTTTAAGGAAACCGGACTTGTAATTTTCGATCGAAAGAGTAGTACTCCGATCAATCTTGATGAAGCAATGCTGTAAGTTTGATTTTCTACACACACTCACGCTTTTAGTTCTTAATCTTGAAAAAAAAAAAAAAAAAAAAAAAAAAGAGATGCTATTAATCGAGATTACGTTTTTTCAAGAATATGAAGATGTAGATGCGTCTTACTTCGCTTTCTCTTTTTGATTTCCTTTTTTCCGATTAACCAACATCTTGAACCTAAACTATATAAGCCATTTTGTCAACTACCTAAGCAAGTTTCGATTCCGATTTCATAATAGTTGCGATTAAAAATAATTCTAATATTTTATTTATACTTATTAAGTATTACATGTATAATTTTATCTAAATAATATTTAATGTTAAGTTATTTAATTTATATACTCTTCTGTCTTCTTAAGATTTTAAATTAAGATAGATAATATATTTATAATATTGACAATATAAATTACAATCGATAAATTATACTATCTTTTATTATCAAACATTTTTAACATGACGATCAAAAAGTTTAGTGGGGAGTAATTTGATGTATTATTTTTATATGATTAAAAATACGTTATATTATTATGTTTTATTAACGAATACTATATAAAATATATGAAATTATGATATAAATAGTATGAAATATTAATCTTTATAGTTTAGAGTAGTTAGTAGTAAAAATAGTAAAAAGTTGTAATTTTGTACGATTTTAGTAAATCGGAGTGTCGTTGTCGATTTACGTGGGTATTTGTGATGTTTTATTGCGGTTTATAAACCGAGACCCGAGAATCGACATATTGAAGTTTAATCATATCTCCGGAATGATTTAGAAAGTGCCATGAGCTTAAATGGTCAATTGAATAAATTTAAGTGAATGATGGCCAATCAATCAAGTAAGTAATAATCGAAAATGTCTTCGACAAACGAATGGCTCATCAAAATGACATTATCTGAAAAAGTGTTCTTCACAAAAGTTGTAGATTTTACCGAAAGCTTTCCAATGCAATTTAAATTATGAAGATTGGAGGTCTACAACTTAAACAGTGATCAAGTGGCTAATCGATTTGGGTTAAGAAAAATCCCGTAAAAGCTTCGGAGGAACACGAGGTTATCAAGAAGGCGTTATCTGAAGAAGAGTTCTTCATGAAAGTTGTAGAGTTTCTCGAGACCTTAATTTTGGCATTTCGTTTGCAATTTTTGGAGGACCAGAACTCGAGATATGAATTTTAGAAGTTTAATAATTATATATAAAAATATATATAATCTACGCACATGCTGAAGAGATCAAGTTAGTGGGTGTAATCATTATACCGGACCGATCCGGCTTGATCCCGGACCGGTCCGGCCAAGGATCCAATTTCTATATATAGGGGCCTCATTTCAACAGAGTCGAGGGTACCAAAAATATATATATACATCTCATATATATATATATATCTCCTCTCTTTTCTTTTCTTTTTTTTTTTATTTTTAGTAGTAGTTGTAAATAAGGCGCTTACGCTGTAATAATGTAGTTTTAAGTATCGTTATAATGCTCGGAAAATCTCGGAAGTTCGGTGTTGTAGAAGTCGTTGTAATGTCCGGAAGAATACAACTCGATTCAAAGATTTATGAACAAGAAACTTTTCTTAAGTATTTATGTTTGTTTTATATTTTTCGTTGTTATAATGTTTTTAGGCTAAATATAATACCTACCAAAACTATGTAATCGGTTTTATTTCGATCTTTTCGTTAAGAAATGTTGTTAAGTTAAAATGACTAAAATTGAGTTAATTGAATCTTTTTCTATTTTGATCGTATTCGTATTGACGTATTTAACCGATCCGATGAATTCATAATCTAATTATGAATTGACGCCGTAATCAAGATATGAGATAAAAGATAGAAAAACCGGAGGTAAAATTGGCCGTGTGAATAACGTGATAACGGAATCCGATTTCTACCCGGGGTAAATTTGTTTTGGGAGAAATGAATTTTATTATAATTTGTACTTTAGATCGTAATAATGTTAAATCATCGCTTAATCGAAACTTAAACCGGAAAGTTAAATCGTCCGCTTTTGACAACCTGGCCTTTAAAATAAAATTGACCGCTTGACGAACGGAATGACTCCTTTTATCTAAAGGTAGATTTGTACTTTTAACCTGCTCGAAAAAACCGTAACGATTGTGGACCTTGGGTGATGCAATGGACATATGATAATTTAAATACGCCGTGTGAGGAGGAATTGTTACTTCGAGAGTCTGCACCGCTTCATTTAATCAATTGGACCTAAAATAAAAGGAGAGATCGAACACATTTCATTTAATCGAAAAGATCGTATAAACCAATTATATAAGTTTTGGCCAGTTCTAAAATTATCTGCTTTAGTATTTTGGCATCTATATATTTATATCTATATATATACTTTCAATTTATGTACATCTATATATATTTATATATCTATATATATTATATTAGAATAACTTTTAAATTACGTATTTATTTTATGTTGACTGTAATAGTAGTGATCATCATGGCCATAAAATCATGGTTTAGATTGAGTTAATAACAACTCTTTGGTGTTTAACCACACGTAAAAGAAATTACCAAGTTCCTCGAGGATTCGACACTGACTCACCATACTAAAGACTACAACGCCAATTTTGCCGACCTGCTGTAGGTTAGGATCTCAGATAAGCGCAGCGTAACGTCCGTCGCCTTTCCTGCCAGCTTTTCCAATGTTAGGTTTAGGTCTGTCAATTAATCAGAATCGAAAACCAGTTATTCGCAACTAGACGATAAATCAAGTCAAATGTCTTTTCAGGAAAAAAAAACAGAAAACAAAAAAAAAAATTCATTTATTTTCATTACTCGAAGGAAAGAAAATCACATTTGAGAGAATTGTAACTTTTTTTTTCAGGGGAATTATAACTTTGTTTAGTTGATATCTTTCTACAAGTTATTCAAGAATATATATCGTAATAATTATAAGATTACACATGCCAAATAAAAAGTATAATGAAGAATAATAAAGCATAACAAAATCTACAAATATCATATCAAAACATAACAATACATTGTAACGTTTTTGTTATACAATTTGATAATTTAAAATGATTTATTGTATTCATAAATGTGTTTTACAAGAAAGTTGTTTCACATAGTGATTACTAGTAGTAGTAGTATAGTAGACCTACCAACAAATGTGGGTTTCTTGTTCATATACATTACAAAAGTACAACTACAATTAATCGAAAAGTAATAAGCCAGCAACATTACATTACAATGTGTATAATTTGTATATTTCATTTCATCCGTATTATATTGAGAATAAATTTATTATCACCCAAAATAAAATCCAATGCACATAATTTTCCCATCTTCTTCTAACCGCTTCACTCACTCACCACTGATCTTCAACTCCGGCAGCTTACATCCGACTTGCCGGAACCAGAACTTCCACCGGCGATTTCTTCACATTCTTAGCCATCTCCCTCAAAGCAAACTTCTGAATCTTTCCGGTAGCAGTTTTCGGAAGCTCATTCAAGAAAACAACATTTTTTGGTACCATATAATGAGGCAAACGTTCTCTACAGAATTGAATTATCTCATTTTCCATATATTTCTCCGGCCGGTTATAATGCCCCTGTTTCAAGCTCAAAAACGCGCATGGCGTTTCCCCCCAATATTCATCCGGCTTTGCCACCACCGCCGCCTCATTAACCATCGGATTCGAGTACAAAACCGACTCAACATCGACGCTGCTCACATTCTCACCGCCGGTGATGATTATATCCTTCGACCTGTCTTTAATTTCGAGATATCCATCTGGATGCATCACGCCAACATCTCCGGTATAGAACCAACCGTTTTCCTTCATGCATTTTGACGTCCCTTCTGGGTTTTTCAAATATCCCAACATTAAACATGCCCCTTTCACTACAACTTCCCCAATTGTTACTCCGTCTTTATTTACACTTTCGCCGGTCTCCGGATCGACGACGCCCACCTCCGTCAACCCGAGTACTCTCACTCCTTGCCTTGCTTTCAGCTTTGCTCTCTCCATTGCACCCAATTTATTCCATTGACGTTTCCAAGCACATGATACAATCACCCGGCCACCTCTGTTAATCCATATCCATGCGTAATTATGAATCCCAAAGACTCTGCCCGGAGGAGGACAGCTGCTGGAGGCGGAGCCCCGCCGGTTTGGAAATGAACAGGGTTCTTGAGCCGTTTAGCTTCAGGGGAATTTGCTAGCATGTTGAGCACAACCGGAGCTCCGCACATGTGAGTGACATTGTGCTTGTTTATGGCATTATAAATAACCCCGGCGTCGAATTTCCGGAGGCAAACGTTAGTTCCACCGACGGCAGCCATGCCCCAAGTGTAACTCCACCCATTGGAGTGGAAAATGGGCAGAGTCCAAAGGTAAATTGGGTGTTTAGGAACGAACCAATTAACAAGAGAATCAAATGCAATGATAAAAAGAGACCTGTGAGAGTGCACCACCCCTTTCGGCGTTGAGGTTGTGCCAGAGGTGTAATTCAATGTCATTGGGTCCCATTCATTCAACGGCCTGAACCACAGAAATTCCTCCGCATTACCTCTTCTCACCAAACCCTCATAACTGCCGCGGAAATCATCTGTCATGTTCGGAATGTCTGGTGAAATTTCTGCTAATTCATCATCATCGTCGTCATTGATCAGAATCAGCATCGGAGCAGCTAAATTTGGCGGGAAAAGATCCACAGCGTCAATGACCATGTCGCTAAGCTGAAAATCAACGAACACGAGCTTGGATTCGCTATGCTGAAGTATAATGGAAGTCGTTCTCGCATCCAATCGAGTGTTGATGTTGTTGAGAACGGCGCCGGACATTGGAACGGCGAACTGGAGCTCGTACATGGCGGGGATGTTGGGAGCAACGACGGAAACGACTTGGCCTCTTTGAATGCCGAGAGATTGAATGGAGGAAGCTAATTTGAGGCAACGAGTGTAGGTTTGTGACCAGGTGAAAGCGGTGGTTTCGCCATAGACGATTGAAAAGCAATCGCCGTAGACGGTGGCGGCTCTTTCTAAGAAAGTGAGTGGAGTAAGAGGACATGAAGTTGCAGGGCGGGGTTTTAGTTCATCCATTATTAATCCTGAAGGAACCGTTGTTTCCTCTATCTCTGCAAATATTGACCAATTCCAGTTACAAATATATATAGCTAGAGAGCGAGAGCTGTTGAGTCTGTTGAATAATGTTGAACATAAATGAAGAGAAATGTTGTTAGATAAAGTCGTGTGGCAATGCAATACAACACACTTTTACAGCTTGCTTTGATTATCATATTGAGAAATGATAGAGTCATAATGAAAATGCATAATAATGCCACAACAACAACGATATGTGCATTATTGATTGTTGTGATCTATATCGATTAATCCAGCCCCATAACAATCAATTATGCAGATCATTGTTGTACATTTTCTTTGTGACTCTATCATTTCTCTATCATCTTATACATTGTGTCATTTGTTAAACTATAATCCTCACGGTGGTATTAGCCTTTCAAAGGACAGAGGACGGACTTGGACTTGGGTTCGGCTTTGGTCTTTGGGATTCACTACAAGAAAACTGCTTTAAAGGAATGAAATTTGAAGGGACGACAATGTCGTCCCTGAAATTACCTTTTTTGGGACGACAAAGTCGTCCCTTTAAATGAAATTTATTAGGGGTGAGCGTGGTTCGGTTTGGTCGGTTTCGGTTCGGGTTTTACACATAGTTATTCGGTTTGGTCGACATATTTACTGTCCAAACCAAACCTAAACTATGTCGAACCCAATGGTTTGGTTCGGGTTGGTTTGGCTTTGGATCCGGTTTGGTTTCGGTTTACATAAGTCAATACACATTATTATAAATCCTAATTTTCACCAAGTATTTAAATATAAAGTACAAACATATTAAAAGACATCGCGCTTAATTACTTAATAACATTAATACACACAACATATTCAAAAGCCATTTAAATACATATTGCAAATGTACATCGCGCTTAATTACTAGCAGTTGTTATTACATATATTAGAACAAAGAACGTACATCATCGCTTCATTCATGGCCCTAATTAATACAAAAAAGTATAAAAGTGGCAACTCATGTGCTTAATTAAGTACAACATCTAATGTACTACTACTAGTGATTTATTTGGGTTGAGTAATATTGGGTATATATATATGGTTGGGAATTCGGTTCGGTTTGGTTTGGGTGGTTTTAATTAGGGTAATCCAAACCGCACTCATTTAAATTCGTTCGTTTCAATCCAAACCGATTTGATCGGTTTTCTTTGGTTTGGTTTATTTCGTTCGATTCGGATTGGCTTACTGCTCGGATTGGTTTTTCGTTTTTCGTCACTCAAAATTTATAATAGTCAAAGTTTTGGGTGGATTTTTTTGAGATATTTAAAGGACGACAATGTCGTCCCAAAAATAAAAATTGACCCCACCGCGCCAACTTTGATTTCCACGCCATTGTAACTTTTAAAGGGATTTACAATGTCGTCCCCATTAAACTTTTTTGCGTAAAAATTAAATGTTAAACGGAAAAATATATTAGATTTTATTTATAGTGACGACAATTGTCGTCCCTTTAAAGGGAATTGATTTTTTTTTAATGATATTATGTTATATAAAACATTTATAAAAAAAAATGTGTTTGTAGGGACGACATTTGTCGTCCCTTTAAAGGAAATTAAAAAATTATGATACAAATATAAATTTTTTGGTTTTTTAATATACATATTCTAATAAACATTACGTTAAAATATAAAATACATTATTTGTTATAAAAATTCATTTATCGAACGATAATACATGTATTTTTATAGTACTCTCTACTATATAGATCGTCGTCGATTCGTTATCGAAATGATTGATTTGAATCTCGAGGTTCGTTAACGAGCGATTGATCTCAATCCCGAGATCCGTTATCGATTAAGCGATTTCAAACCGATATCTTTCTTTACGATCATCCTCGATAGTACTTCTACTATAGATCGCGCTCATTCTTGAATTATTGATTTGAATCTCGGGGTTCGTTAACGAGCAATTGATCTCAATCCCGAGATCCGTTATCGATTAAGCGATTTCAAACCGATATCTTTCTTTACAGATCATCCTGATAGTACTCTCTACTATAGATCGGCAGGTCATTCTTGAGCGATTGATTTGAATCTCGGGGTTCGTTAACGAGCGATTGATCTCAATCCCGAGATCCGTAATCGATTAAGTGATTTCAAATCGATATCTTTCTTTACAGACCATCCTGATAGTACTCAGATCGTTAGTTCGTTATCGAGCGATTGATTTGAATCTCGGGGTTCGTGAACGAGCGATTGATCTCAATCCCGAGATCCGTAATCGATTATGTGGTTTCAAATCGATATCTTTCTTTACAGATCATCCTGATAGTACTCTCTACTATAGATCGTTAGTTCGTTATCGAGCGATTGATTTGAATCTCGGGGTTCGTTAACGAGCGATTGAACTCAATCCCGAGATCCGTTATCGATTAAGTGCTTTCAAATCGATATCTTTCTTTACAAATCATCCTGATAGTACTCTCTATTATAGATCGTCAGTTCGCTATCGAGCGATTGATTTGAATCTCGGGTTCGTTAACGAGCGATTAAAGTAAATCCCGAGATTCGGTATCGATTAAGTGAATTTCACCCCGATATCTTTCTTAATAGATCATTCTGATAGTACTATCTACTATAGATCGTCGGTTCATTATCGAGCGATTGATTTGAATCTCGGGTTCGTTAACGGCGATTGACTCAATCCGAGATCCGTTATCGATTAAGTGATTTCAAATCGATATCTTTCTTTACAAATCATCCTCGATAGACTTCTATTATAGATCGTCGATTCGCTATCGAGTGATTTATTTGAATCTCGGGGTTCGTTAACCAGCGATTGATCTCAATCCCGAGATCCGTAATCGATTAAGTGATTTCAACCCGATATCTTTCCTTATAGATCATGCTGATAGTACTATTTACTATAGATTGTCAGTTCGCTAGCTATCGAGCGACTGATTTGAATCTCGGGGTTCGTTAATCTCGTGATTGATCTCAATCCCGAGATCCGTAATCGATTAAGTGATTTCAACCCGATATCTTTCTTTATAGATCATCCTGATAGTACTCTCTACTATAGATCGGCAGTTCATTCTTGAGCGATTGATTTGAATCTCGGGGTTCGTTAACGAGCGATTGAACTCAATCCCGAGATCCGTTATCGATTAAGTGCTTTCAAATCGATATCTTTCTTTACAAATCATCCTGATAGTACTCTCTATTATAGATCGTCAGTTCGCTATCGAGCGATTGATTTGAATCTCGGGGTTCGTTAACGAGCGATTGATCTCAATCCCGAGATCCGTAATCGATTAAGTGATTTGAACCCGATATCTTTCTTTATAGATCATTTTGATAGTA
Organism: Gentiana macrophylla; assembly: GCA_026214975.1. Classification (NCBI taxonomy): domain Eukaryota; kingdom Viridiplantae; phylum Streptophyta; class Magnoliopsida; order Gentianales; family Gentianaceae; genus Gentiana; species Gentiana macrophylla. The sequence continues at coordinate 141,173,853 of CM047806.1, forward strand.
CTATCTACTATAGATCGTCAGTTCGCTATCGAGCGATTGATTTGAATCTCGGGGTTCGTTAACCAGCGATTGATCTCAATCCCGTGATCCGTAATCGATTAAGTGATTTCAACCCGATATCTTTCTTTATAGATCATTCTGATAGTACTATTTACTATAGATTGTCGGTTCATAGCTATCGAGCGAATCGATTTGAATCTCGGGTTCGTTAATCTCGTGATTGATCTCAATCCCGAGATCCGTAATCGATTAAGTGATTTCAACCATTTTTATATAATTTTAATAATTCATATAATATGTAAGTTATATAATTATATTGAGTAGTGATTTCAAACCCGAGGCTCGTTAATTAGTCAATTAATGATTTCAAACCCGAGGATCGTTAATTATTTAAAAAAATTAATAATACTTTAATGGGAGGACAATGTCGTCCCAAAAAGTGTTGTCGTCCCAAAAGTTTATAACCTAAACAAAATCGGGCGCCTCCTTTTCTTCTTCATTTCAACAATTTCGATTATAATAAATACGCCTTCTTCAAATCGGATCGCTTCTCCACCTCCCTCCGGCCGCTTGAGTTTTGCGCCACCACCTCCTCCACTTCATTTTCCTTTATTCTTCTCTTTCAATTTTCTAGTTCTCCGCCATTTCAAGCTTAATCCGGTGATTTGAAGAAAAATCCGCGAATTGATTCACCATTTTCGGTACTTGAAGAACCATTTTCACTACTTGAAGCACCAAAACGTATGTAATCCTCTAAGCTTTCCAATTATTTATTTTTTTTTCGTTTAATTTTTTGGCGTTTTTTTTTTTCGTTTTTAATTTTCTGTTTTGGCATTGAGGCATATGGTTTGGAATCGTGTAGTGAAATGTTGCAATTTTGTTGGAGTTTGGGTTGTATTGTATATATGGCTTAGATTCGTTTTTGTGGTGAATGGTGAATGGTGAATGGTGAATGTAGTGAGTGGTGAATGGTGAATGGTGTGTAGTGAGTGTGTAGTGAATGGTGTGTAGTGAATGGTGAATGGTGTGTAGTGAGTGTAGTGTAGTTGATAGTGTATGGTGAATGGTGAATAAATTTTTAGTGAATGGTGAATGGTGAATGGTGTGTAGTGAATGTGTAGTGAGTGTAGTGTAGTTGATAGTGTATGAGTATGGTGTAGTTGATAGTGTATGAGTAGTGAGGGTGTAGTGAGGCTTGATGGTTAGATTGATGCTTATGGTGAGATTTATTGGTGTAGAAGGACTTTGATATTAAATTTGGTATTGTTCGTGCATAAGGGTGTGAGAACATCCCTTGAAATGGTATTGTATGAGTTGTTTGGTGTTGAGTTGTTTAAGTGTTAAAAGTCTTTGTTCGAATCTTGGCCATGTATATGTGTTAGAAAAGTGTTACATTTAGAGTGAAAGTGTTTTAAGTGTGAAAGTGTTTTAAGTGTTAAAAGTCTTTGTTTATTTGTTTGAATCTTGGGCATGTATATGTGTTAGAAAAGTGTTAGCACAACAACCGCCGCTCCAAATTCATAGCACAACAACCGGGCCGGACCATTTCTCGATTTCACCGCCTCTCGATTCCGCTTTGCGCAGAGAAGAAAGCTACTTCAGTTAGTGTAGTTAGGGGTCCTACCGCAAACCCCAATAGTTAGGGGCCTATGGAAAACCCTGTTGTGTTTGTATCTCAAGTATGGCGTGTATATATACATATAATTTTTTTTTACAGGTTTAAGTATATATATATATATATATGGTGAAATTTCAATTTATATATATGGTATAGTTTGGTGATTTTTGCTTGAAATGTTTGATGATTTAGGCTAGAAACCGGAGTTTGGGTTATTGTTCGTTGATTTTGGATTGAAATTGATTGTTATTTTAGGCTAGAAACCGGAGTTTGGGTTATAGTTTGTTGATTTTGGATTAAAATGAATTGTTATTTTAGGCTAGAAACCGGAGTTTGACTTATTGTTTGTTGATTTTGGAAAATTAAGGTTAATGTGTTGATGATTTTAGTGTAGAAATCGGAGTTTAGGCTAGTTATTTGATTTGGGATTGAAATGGTTTACAAGTATGTGCTTATTGATAAGCATAACATACAAAAGGTCCTCAAAGGGTGTTGTTCCTACCCAAATGGAAAATGAGACTGGGTGGTCTTTGTGATCAAAGACCATCGATTAGTTATTATGAGCGCCGAACTTTTGACCTCTGTGTTTCATAAGACGTTGATAACGTGACATACGAGACTCAACGCCTTAATAGGTTGGAAAAATGATATGTTAAATGGATTAACATCATGTAACTTGTAAGTTGATATATTATTGTTATGCCACAAGAATTGAAACCATATTTTATGATTACACTATGCACATGTACTTGTGTAAATTTATATTTCATGATCCAAGTTATAGTATCACTTTTCTCATGTGTATCTTAGTATACTGTAAATTGTGATCCAAGTTATATTTGTATTTAAATTGTGTATCATGTTAAGACAAGTGAAATCTTGTGTTCTTAGCTTCCTTGTGCCTTAAGTGAGATACTAATAAAATGTCAGTATACTAATGACACTAATGTACTTTGAAAATACAAAAATCAATATCTCGAACTAAATTCCATGGTATGCCTCGCCTCTGATGAGGTTCGTAGAATGGTTCTTAGCTTCCTTGTGCCTTAAGTGAGATACTTTTTCTAACACATATGGTATGTCAAGTTATTGTGTAGCAGTTGATTTCAAATGGAACTAGACAAGTCATGGTTTTATACTCGGCTGCACGAAACCCGAGTTTGATAAAGGGTTGAGGGAATTCATTGAATACGCACGGCAATTTCTTAACGATGAAGGTAAGATTCGCTGTCTATGCAAAAGTGTTTCAACATTGGTTTTGAAACTTTGGGGGCGGTATGATCACCGCTTTTTTGGGGATGGGCAACTGGGTATACAACATGGTTTCACCACGGTGAAGACGGTGTATCCCGTGAACGCGCACTAACAACTCAATTGGTAGTTGAATCCGGAGACGAAATGGCTCCAGCTTATAAATGATTTCCTTGGTAGAGCCTCGTAAGAAGAAGTTTTACGCATGAGGAGGATGACAACATTGATGAACTCTCTCCAAATTGCACGAACATGTTTATCCGGGATGCAAAACCTCATCCGCCTTGAAGTTCTTAGCGGATTTAATGCATATAAAAGTGTTGTATAAGTGGCCAAATGAAAGCTTCGACGTTCTTTAGCTTAAATCGAAAGAAGTTTTGCCGGAAGGGTCAAATTTACCCGATTCATTCTACAAGGCAAAACTCTTCTCAACAAATTGGGTCTGGGTATGAAAAGATCGATGCTTGCTTGTACAATCATTGCATTTACTATAAGAGGATCACGACTTACAATCATGCCCAAGCAGCAAAACGAGCCGGTATAAGGAGTCTAAAGGAAAAAGGTAGCTCGTAAAGTGCTACGTTATTTTCCGTTAAAGCATCGCTTGAGACGCTTTGTATGCTTCCCGTCACACACACTCGTGCAATGACATGGCATAAGACGGGCGTTTCTACGGATGAGGATGTGATGAGGCATCCAACCGATGGTAAAGAATGGAAAGAATTCGACGAGCAACACCCGGACTTCGCTTATCGAGCCTAGAAATGTACGCCTCGGGCCTCGCTACGGATGGTTTTAACCCGCTTGGTACTACGAGTCAAACATACAAAGATGTGGCCTGCTCTAACACAAGTGTTGAATCCAAAGACCATGGGTTTGCAACAATGAATCAGATAAACACATGTGTTTACTTATCCCGTGACCGTAATCCCCATGCAAAGACTTGGACGTTTATTTGAGGCCATTGATTGATGAGTTGGAAGAATTGTGGTCACAAGGGTAGTTGTGCTTGATGTCGCTACAAATACTACCTTCGTAATGCGTGTTGCGCTTATGTTTACGGTTAACGATTTTCCCGCCGTAGTTATCTCTCGTGTTGGACTGGTCAAGGATATAAAGCATGTCTAACTTGCAACGACGATACACCTTCGGGTGCGGTTAGATAGTAAGACGATACGCGATGCACCTAAACCTATCCCCTCGAACGGGCGCCGTAAATCGACAGACGCTTCCTGGGTTAAACGATCCTAACCGGCAAGCAGTACCGGGTCAAACCGTAGTGCTAGTATGGTGAGTCGAGTATCGTATCCACAGGGAACTTGGTAATTCTTCTAAGTGTGGTTAAACACCAAAGAGTCATTATTAACTCGATCTAAACCGCAATTTTATAACACGTATCACTACTATTCTAGTCAACATAAAATAAATACTAAAATTAAAAACTATACTAACACGATATATATAAATACATAAATATATATAGATCTCATATAAACCGCAATTTATATATATAGATATAAGTATATATAGATACCAAAATATTAAATGTATAATTTTAGAGAATCGCCAAAACTTATATAATTGGTTTATACGATCTTTCGATTAAATGAAATGTGTTCGATCTCTCCTTTTATTTTAGGTCCAATTGAGTAAATGAAACGGTGCACTTTCGAGGTAAACAATTCCTCCTCACACGAGCGTATGAAATTGTCATATGTCCATTGCATCACCCAAAGTCCACAATCATTACGGTTTTTCTCGAACAGTCCCGAGTACAAATCTACCTTTAGATAAAAGGAGTCATTCCGCTCACAAACGGTCAATTTTATTTTAAAGGCTCCGGTTGTCAAAGCCGGACGATTCAACTTTCCGTTTAAGTTTCAATTAATCGATGATTTAACATTATTACGATCTCGAGTACAAATTATAATAAAATTCATTTCTCCCAAAACAAATCTACCCCGGGTAGAAATAGATTCCGCTTGTCACGTTATTCACACGGCCAATTTTACCCTCCGGTTTTTCTAATTTTTATCTCATATCCTAACTACTAGGCGCGCCAATTCATAATTAGATTATGAATTCCTCGATCGATTAAATACGCCAATACTTAATACGATCAAAATAGAAAAAGATTCAATTAACTCAATTTTAATCATTCTAACTTAACAACATTTCTTTAACTAAAAGATCGAAATAAAACCGATTACATAGCTTTGGCCAAGATTATATTTAGCCTAAAAACATTATAACAACAAAAATATAAAAACAAACATAAATACTTAAAAAAGTTACCTGGTTACAAATGTTTAATCGAGTTGTATTCTTCCGACATTACAACGACTTCAACAACACCGAACTTCCGATAATTTCTAGCATTACAACGATACTACGAGATTATTATTTTTGGCTTAAGGCCTATTTACAAACTACTACTAAAAAATAAAAAGAAAAGAAGGAGAAGAAGATATATATATAGGAGATTGTATATATATTTTGGTACTTTTGTCTGTTGAAATGAGGCCCCTATATATAAAATATCTTCCTTGGCCGGACCGGTCCGGGATCAAGCCGGATCGGTCCGGTATAATGATTACATCCACTAGCTTGATCTCTTCAAAGATGTGCGTAGATATATATATTTTTATATAATTATTAAACTTCTAAAATTCATATCTCGAGTTCGCCCTCCAAAAATTGCAAACGAAATGCCAAAATTAAGGTCTCGAGAAAATCTACAACTTTCATGAAGAACTCTTCTTCAGATAACGCCTTCTTGATTACCTCGTGTTCCTCCGGCTATTTCGGGATTTTTCTTAACCCAAATCGATTAGCCACTTGATCACTGCTTTAAGTTGTAGACCTCCAATCTTCATAATTTAAATTGCATTGGAAAGCTTTCGAAAATCTACAACTTTCGTGAAGAACACTTTTTCTCGAAAATATCGCTTTGATGAGCCATTCGCTTGTCGAAGACATTTCTTGATTACCACTTAACCAGATTGATTGGCCACTTGACCACTTAAGCTTTTCAATTGACCATTTAGGCTCGTGGCACTCTCTAAATCATTCCAGAGATATGATTATATTTCAATATGTCGATTCTCGGGTCTCGGGTTATAAATCGCAATAAAATACCACAAATACCCACGAATCGACACGACACTCCGATTTACTAAAATCGGTACAAAATTACAACTTTTTACTATTATTACTACTAACTACTCTAAATTATAAAGATTAAATTTCATACTAATTATATCATAATTTCATATATTTTATATAGAATTCGTTAATAAAACATATTAATATAACGTATATTTAATCATATAAAAATAATACATCAATACGTCGGACATCGTAGATGGCTGCGGGCGGACCACCCGATGCGAAAGAATAAGGGGTTTAACGGTAAAATCGAAACATTAAGCCCTCCAGTTGAGAAAACCACGGAGGAAATACTTCAACAAATTAGTAACCTACCCGAATGTTTGCCGGGAAACACAAAGAGTACGGTGGTAAAATTGTTAAGCGCCCGTAATCTTGTGTGAATTGGAATAAAACACCATACTAAATAGATTGCCTTATTGGATGCCGAAAAACTAAAGTACAATCTAGATGTTATGCACATTGACAAGAAGGTGTGTGATAGCTTATTGTCTACGATATTGAATATTGATGGTAAGACCAAAGACACTATCAAGGCACGTAAGATCTAGCAAAATGAATGTGAGAAAGGAACTACATGTGATTAAACAAGGCAATAAGACCTTAAAACCGCGTGCTTTGTTCACGCTTGGCACCAATGAGATCGGACCAAATTCTACGATTTCTTAACAAATGTTCGGTTTCCGATGGTTTTGCAGAAACCTCGTAAAGAATTTGACCGGTAAAGACAAATTTAGCGGCCTAAAATCTCATGATTTTCATATCATACTCCGTAGACTTTTACTACTGGGGTACGTAAAATTCTTGAAAAAGGAAATTTCGATACTATCATTGACTTGAGCGATTTTTTTCAGATTGATTTGTGCGCGCGCACGCTGAGGGTTAGTGATTTAGAGAATGCAAAAGAGAAGGTATTGGAAATCTTGTGTAAACTAGAAACGATATTCCCACCGGCATTCTTTGATATTTTGATACATGTGATAATGCACTTGCCTGAAGAAGCGATTAGGGTGGACTCTGCTCATTTGAGATGGATGTATCCGATTGAACGCTTTCTAGGTAAGTTAAAGAGGTATATTAGAAATCGGGCAAGGCCGGAAGGATCCATCGCAGAGGCATACGTGGCTAACGAGACCTTGATGTTTTGCTCGTTGTATTTTTCGGGAAATGAGACAAAGTTCAATAGGCCCGAAAGGAATCGGGTTGAGAACGAAGATACAATCAAGAACCGTATATCAGCATTCAAGACTCCTTTTCGATCAATGGGATCGATGAAATGCTTGACATTCAATACTACTTTGAGAGAGAAGGTTCAGTGGTATGTCTTGCAAAACTGCCATGAGATCGATGAATACCTCATGTAAGTGAGCAATCCAAACTTAATTCTTTTGTTTGTTTATAATTCCATTAAAGCTAACTAGTCTTCTACACACGGAGCGTTGAACATCGTGACAAAATCGCTGTTATTGCACGAGACAAAACTCGACAAAGTGCACCGTCAAGAATTTATCGATTGGTTTAATTCAAGGTACAAAATAAAGCTTCATACACTTATTGTGCACTTTTATGAGCGCTACATAAATACTTATGTATGGTACATTATGCGATGATTGTATTGAGTAAACAAAACCCATCGACTTGAATGACCAATTGTTAGCCCTTTCCACCGGATCTTTTCAACGGTCAAATCCTATCGAGTTGTGTGATGAACGGTGTCGATTCAATGCACAAAATCGATCGCACACGCACAACTCAAAACAGCTGGGTTGGTTGTCAAAAACGGACCGAAGGCACTACACGGTATGGAGTCTTAGAAGACATATATGTCGTAAGCTATCCAAATGATAACACTCGTTGTTATTTTCAAATGTACATGGTTCGATACTAGTCCAAATAAGAAGGGTGTCCGTGTGTATATAAGAATACAACAAGTATACGCACTACAAACACCTGGTACAAACAAGATCCATTCATTCTTGCTTCACAAGCGTAATGTTTTTTCTACATAGATGATTTGTATAACGGATGTGACTGAAAGTTGTTGAGCATTTTCAACACCGCCATATCGTAGACGCACCATATATTAATGGTGATGTGGTTGTTGATGATTTGGTAATCAACGAAACAACCCACGGAAATTTCCGACTTGTTGTTGAACTGCCACCGATCGAACCGTTCTACATAAGTGCAAATGATGTAGAAACAGATGTTGATGAAAACGATGAAAACGATCTCGATCAAAATGAAAAGGATGACAATAACGATTATGCTTCAACGGATTGCGATGATGATAATAACTGTGTAGATGATGACATATACGACTCGATCCCATCAAACTATGCAAGTGATGATGAATGATGCTATAAATATAATATTCTTTTAGTAAGTTCAATCAAATATACTTGAATTTAAAAATTATATAATACTAGTGCTTTACTTATACTACATCAACATAATAAATGTGTTCTTTATATCAAATATTTTTATTATATTCAAATATTTGATCATATAGGTGAATGGTTTATGCTGGATCGGCAGTGGTTCTCAACCACCGCACGAGCATCCATTTAGGCTACCAGGCCAATGCGAGGACGGTAATTAATTAACTTTCATTTTTTTTCTAGTATGATTATTCTTATTTCGTTGAATTAATATTGACACCGATACTACAGATCATATAGCAGATAATGAGTATGAGGAACTCATACCATCACCTCCATCCCCGAAAAAGAAGCAGGGTGAACGTGGACCTGCAAAAGGTATCACCGCCCAAGCCCTCAAGAGACAGCCAGGGGCTTGATTCCTCTTATATGGGATCCTAGATTTCCCAAAGGTTCAAAAGGCATCGGGAAGATACGCGAAGGATTTTGAGTCCGAGACAGGAAAGTCGTGAGGTCCCATGTTCCCTCGTTACACCCTTCCTCGGAAAAGTGGACGACCGACTTAAACAATTAATCTGGGAAGAACTTCGGTATTTAGCTATTCAAATTGTTAACACTTTCAAATTTTAAGAGTCAAACATATTAATTTAAAACCAATCGTTTCATTTCTTGTGTTTTCAGCATCGCTCCAACCCCTTGAGCCTATTCACCGCCCTGCCGTGCTTAAAAGCGCCGGTACTTCATTCGTAAAATGGAAGGCTGACTAAGGAAGGTCAGAGATGTACACAACAACAAGGGGTTGCTGTGGCCTTGTCCCCACCCAGGATGTGTTTTCACAAAGAACAATGGGAAGTGTTTCTCCGCCACCTTAGTAGATCAAGCTTTTAAGGTAAAGCATTTATTCCATTACATGTGTTACGTAGATTCGATTATTATTACTTGTTACCGCTTATATATAATACAATAGTACTATTTTTTTACGTAAAAGATCCGATCGTAATAAGAAGAATCGCGCCGAGTAAATATGTAGTCGCCATGACGAACGCCTATGGCCGTGGTTCATGGGATAAGTTAAGAAGGCGGTAAGTATTAGGAAATACATCCCTAGGACTTCATTTTTTTGAATTTTCATAACTAATATTTTTGTTTTTTCAAGGGTAAATGTGAGTCCGAGTGAAGATCCTTTCGGGGCGTGATCCTATCCATGTACGGGCGAGCAAACATAAGAATGCCGACGTTCGCTTTCAACAAAGTTGATGCGAGGTCGCTTATGTAAGTGATATACGTTGTATATATTTCAATTCAATATGTTCACATTTTCCTTATCTTAACCGCCAACGATATATGTTGTGTTTAGAGTGAGGCTTGAGGATTGGCGTAATATGGTTGCACCAGTCGACCGATGACTTTTGAAGATGAGAGGCAATCTTTCAGTGAGCCTTAGAACAAGCGCGAGATTATTTGATTGGCCTTGGCCCTACGCAATCTTCCTCCATATCCAATTCATCACAATCGGCCCGGGCCAAAGATCGCCATCTTCTTACCACCAAGAATGCAATATGCAGATTGAAGAACTTAGAAAGTCTCATGATCAGTTGGTGAAGTTAACTAAAAACAAGAGAAGAGAAATAAAAACAAGGGCTCTTCTCAAATTGTTGCCGACTAATCTTAAGGCTAAGGAACCGGATATGCAAATAGAGAGTCACCATCATCATCTTCCGATGAAGATGAAGACGATTCAAGATGATTCTCAAGTTGATCTTGACGATGATGCGTAGACATTGTAGAGGAAACTATTCTTACTTTTGGAAACATTACACAACTTTGTATTTTACGTAATATTTTTAGTTTATGCATTTTTTTATGAATCCCGCTTATAAATACATATGTTATTGATTTTGGAAAACGGGATTGATTGATTTAATAGCATGAGAGACCATGCAAAATAAAAAAATGTTTAAAAAATTAAATATTTAAAGGGACGACATATGTCGTCCCAAAACACAATTTTATAAAATAAATAAATTTTTCCGTATTAAATTTTATTATAACATTTTAATATATATTGTTTTAAGGACGATATTGTCGCCCCAACAAACATTTTATAAAAAAAAATTTGTTCGTATTAAATTTTATTATGAAAATTAAATATATGATCTTTTAAGCGACGACATTGTCGCCCCAAAAACATTTTTTATAAATTAATTAATTTTTTTTCCGATAATAAATTTTTTTGGAAATTAAATAAGTAATGTTTATAGGACGACAATGTCCGCCCTTTCAAATAACGCCACGTCAAGACGCTGATTTTTCTAAAATTTTTCGCCACGCCAAGATTATTTTAAAGTGACGATTTTTTGTCGCCCCTTAAAACACGCTCTGTTGCTTAAAGCCGACAAAGTCAAGGACGCTTTTAAAGGATGTACGCTGTCGCCCTTTAAACATTTATCGACGATATGCTTGAAGGCGATTTACAAAACGCCGCCCCTTTAAACCAGCTTTGTTGTAGTGATTCTAAGTTCATTCCTTATTTTTATTTTTATTTTTATTTTGTAAACAAAAAAAACTTATATAATTCGATACAATTAATCATTTTAATTTAACCCATCAAATTATACAAATATATATGGTCTATTAGTCTACCCAATATATCAAATCCTAATTTCCATCACTGAGCATCCCCTCTAATAGATACAACTTTAACATTAACATACTCATTTATATCTAAACATCCTAACAATCAATGAATACTTAATGACGAGATTGGAATGGAGCAGCCAACTACTTTGTCAACTATTTATTAGTTTTTCCATTACATTTATTGATAAGTTTGTTCAAAGAAATTGTGCACATAAATTATAAAAAAAAATCATTATTAAATCATTATTATGAGACTTTTTATTTCGATAAAATGTGTGTATATAATATACTCCAATTGCAAGTACAACTCAGAAATCACAAGATCTCAACTTCTTATTTTGAGAGACAATCTTCAGCTTCCGGCTTTAAGAATGCATTAAATTTGGAGTTCTCTCTCTTAAAAAAAAAAAAAAAAAAAAAAAAAACCTCATTAGATTTCAGTTCTGTGTGATGCAGATGTAGTTTTGATTGTTTTTTTCAATAAAGGAATCTCTTTTAAAAAAAAAAAAAAATACTCCATTTGTGTGGGGCCCTATTCAGAAAGAAAAATTAGCTCAAAATCTTGTTATGTTAATTAGTTAGCTTGGCGTGAGGGTCTTAGAGCTTGATCCATAGGCATACCTACACATAGACTAAGGGAGTTTGCTCACTCAAACAAAAAAATATTATATTAAAAATACTATGTAATCCAGTTTGATTTATAAAATTTTCTTAATCCAATCTACCTCACAAATTCGATATAGTATATTAGTCCGACCAAAGTTTAAATCTTGACTTCACCCTTACATAAATGGCATATGTTTGCATCCATGAAGGCTGTGCAGAGGCAAAAGCCTAAAGGGTAGATTTTGATGAAATTTAGGAGCACTAAAATTGGACATTGACCCTCAAAAAAAAAAAAAAAAAAAAAAAGACATTTGGACCCTGATCATTTATTCATTAGGCAAAAACAGATGGGAATGCAATTATTTATTACTATTATAAAATTGTTGGTGTCTTTTTGGGAAAAAATATAAACCATGCATGAAGATATGAATTATACATCAAATACTAGTGCACATGTGTATGGACGAAAACTACAACACCACCTAGCTCTAAAATAATTGCGTAACCTAAGTTGGGCCATAATCATTGATTTGATTTCACTATTCAAGAAAATTTGTTTAACATGGTTTATAAATTTTTATTCAGCAGTGTCCATAAATATTTTATAAATAAAACTAAAATAATTTATTATTTGGCCGTGTGCATGCACCCCACATAAGTACACCTACATCTAGCACTGTTCACTAATATATATGTGCGTGTTACATATTGTATTTTCCTTTTCTATCTATAGATTACAGCATTGCAATTTCCTTTTCTATCTATAGATTACAGATTGCAATTGATCATCGAACAATTCAAATTTCAACTTTCATCATAAGACGTCGTCGCTTCCGTCAGACTTATATATTTAAGAGCTAACAATCTCTCACAATACTCCCCACACTTATCGAACAATTCACCAACTTTCATCATAAGATCGTTGCTTTCCGTCAGACTTATACATTCAAGAGTGTGACAATCTCTCATAAATATTCCCCAAGCCACGTAATCATTCCCAACACTCATTACAATTTTTCTTATATAATAATGTTACAACCAGTGCTCGATCTCATTACCTCTCACTCGATACCACGTTAAGATCGTGCTACTATCACTATATTTCTTAAAACCATTAAGAATCTCTCCTGAACATCCATGCATATCTAGGTCAACTATCTATGCATTACTTCACTATTGAGTTTGACAATTAATGACTTCACGACAGGAGAGTTCAACTTCATTATTTATGATGTCATATATGCACGTACGACTTCACTATAGAGCTCGGGCAATAGAGTTTAATTATCCTTATTACTCAGGTCGGGTCATCTATGCATGCCCTCACCACGGGAGTTCCGACCAATGGAACCCAACGTTATTATTTAATTTGGGAAATGCTATTTAAAGATTTCAACATGTGAAATATTTATTTCAAGATATCTCACCACACAGCTTCATTCTCGCTATTTAAACCGCGCTGGCCCAGATTACACACATGTCGACTCCCTACGCCGAAATCCCCAGTGTAGAACCTCCCATTTAATTTCGGTCATCTATGCATGACATCACCATAGGAGCTTATCAAAAGGAACTTAGCCTCATCTTTCAGATCATCTATATATGCGTGACTTCGCTATAAAAGCTTAACCAAGATATCTCAACTTGATTATTATTAATTCAAGATATCTATGCATGCATGACCCATTAATAGGATCTAGGCTAGCCCAACCTTATTATTAAGGACATTTATTCATGACATCACCACACTAGCTTGTCCAAGAGAGCCCAACATTAGTATTTCAGACATCTATACATGTCATTAAAATGGGGTTTGGCACTACATGTTTGGTCAATGGAGCTTGATCGATCTCCGTTATTCAAGTATTCTATATATTCTCACTCATCTATAATCTCATCAAACAACTCATGTAATTCCACACGAGTTCTATTAAAGTAAGCATTTGATTATACCATCTAAACGACTATTATTCATCTCTAATCGGACATTGACTTAAACGTCGAAGAGTTTCCCAAAAGATCGCCTACATGGCGGAGCCGTGATTTAAACTTCTGATAAATTTAATTGACTATATCGAATTTGTCGTGTAGACTGACAAGAAAATTTTACTTAATCGTTCAACTATATGTAATTTTTAGTGTAAATTTTTTTCCCGGTGGTCTTAGCCCCTTAGTCTATGTGTAGGTATGCCCTTGCATTTATGGCTAATGCACACACCATAGGATGATTCTGATGTAAGCGACTTTATACATTCAACCGTTGGATTTGTGACACGTATATAAACAAACAAAATAATTTTGTTTTTTCTACACATGACATTCATCCGACGGTCCGTTCTAATAGAGACTAACTATGTAAGAATTTCCAAAAAAATATAAACAAATAACCTACACCAGAGCCGGCACTGAGAAATTCGGGGCCCAAAGCCATTTTTCCGGACAAAGACCTTTAGATCTGAAGAACAATTTTTTTTCGGTAGAGAAACATAAATAAAAATTGTGAAAAACATTTAATTTCAAATTCATAGGTAAGTCGATTACTGGCTAAATGCAAAATACTACTTCAACACCGCTCTTCTCGTGATCTTTAAAGCAAAATCATTTATCAATGTAGAATAATCAACTTTATCAACCATATTCTTCGATCGATATCATTGCTAGCACATTAAAACGAACTCATGACATTGTACTTCAAAGATAGTTCTTTAGTAATTTAACTTCAAAACTTTTCTCCCGACGCAACAAAGAATCTAAATACCAACAAGATTCGTAAAATGTCTCGCGCTTGGAAAACAACCATTTTGACGCTTTTAAATAATTCAAGACTTGGTTGGGTTCTCCAAATTCAAATTGAAGAATATGTTTAAGAATGTGCAACTCTCTATGTAAATCTTCCCCACAATATCGGGCCCATTGTGTTTCAAAATATTTGAAAGATTGTCACAAGAACTCTATATAGAAAGCACAACTTCAAATCAAACAGAAGCCAAAATTTTGTTCATACATCCGAAATTGCTTAAATCTTTCATCAAGTAAGGCAAGAGCTTTGTTAACTAAATACACGAAATATTGACTCAAACTCTCTTCAAAGAAAAACACGGCTCCTCACCTAAAACCTCATCAAAATGTCTTTTCTATGGATTTGTCTTTTTTCACTAAAAATGGTTCAATTCTCTTTGTTGAGCAAGTTCTCGGTCGCTTTAAAGGCATCATTGAATCCTCGCCTCTATAGCCACTAAAAAAATCAATAAACCCTCAATAGAGCTACCACGACAACAATATACATGCCCCATTTTATTCCACGATTTTCTTTTGAAAGGTTCAACGATTTAAAATGCTGTTTAATTTTTTTAAACTAAGATATAAGGCGGATAAATTTTCAGCCCAAGCCTACTTGGCTTTTGCTCAGAGCCACCACCCACCTACACCTCTATGTTTACCCCTTAGGCTTTTGTCTACTATTAGCATAACAGTTATGTTGCAACCTACTCATTGATCTCCTACTAAATCCATTATAATTAAAAGTGTATAAATACTTCTGTGTCATTGGTGGTTGTGATAATGGCATCCCAACTCTGCTTTCTTCGAGCCTTCGACAAAGGCTCATTGATGATGCAAACACATGACATTATTATTGGTAATGCTGCATTGCAGACAATATACACAAAGTACACATAGTACCACACAGCTTTCAGTTAAAATTATGCGTTATCCATACCAACACAATTGAGAAATTGGAAAATCAAAATTACACTTAACCTCCGACACATTTTTTTTTCGCGCTGAATGATTCGATATTTTTTTCAAATCACCATTCAAATTTGGAGGAAACCGCCTAAATTCACCAAAACCTCCAAATTTGGATTAATTTCGGCCCAAATAAATTGAATGGACAAAATGGACGAAACCGTCCGAATTTTGATGCACCGCCCATCTTGGGGCGAATACCAGATTGGGGCTCTTGGTAGGTAAATTTAGAAATTTTCATTGCGCCTCGCTTCAACAAAGATCTTTTCCTATCTCCAAGAAATTGTAAATCCTCACCGGAAGTGAGGCACCCTTAGATTGAAAATATAAGTTCTGCTCGCGCTCCATTCGCATCCGCTCTCCTCGCATCATCAAGACTCTACGACGCTGGTAAAAACACTACTCTCTTCTTCTCTTACCCCCCTCCAACGTTACAACACAAAACAACGATATTCTCAAAACAAAAAAAGATGATAAGACATTTCGGTTATATATATATATATATATCTTTATTTATTTATTTATATGTGTGTGTGTGTATATATATTTATTTATTTATATGTGTGTGTGTATATATATATATAAATATATATATAAATACTCACACGTACAAATCCTATTTACTATTTTTTGTAAACAATTATTTACTTCATACAGATATATGTATATAAATTGAACGCTCCGTCCAAAAATGGACGGTATTCGCCCCAAGATGGACGGTGCATCCAACATTCTGACTTGCTTTCGGCCCATTCAATTTATTTTGACGAAATGCATCCAAATTTGGAGTATTTTGATCAGATTTGACGATTTCATCCAAATTTGACGGCGAACCTAAAAATAACGCTTTAATCATTCCGACCTAAAAAATTTTGTCGATGTTAAAAGAACTCGATTTTCCAATTTCTCAACACAATTCCTACTAAATTAAGCTATAGTTTTCGTCGTCAGTTGTTTAATTAACTTATTATTCTATCTAATTATTCAATAATATGTAGCAGTGCATTTACTTTCCGCCTGAAATTCTTAGTAATCCACGTGAACTATCATCAACTACCCAAAAGAAGAAGAAAGAAAAAGTCACACATACAAAACAGGGGAAACATACAGGTCATATATATATATATATATGTATGTATAACATGTTAGATATTTTTTCATAAATATATATTTTAATTGTCGTTGCATACGAAATTCATTGCATTTAATTAACGTTATCGAAACGAACGCGATCTTAAGAATCAAAATAATGAGAAAAGATGAATGTATATCATTAAATCAATCTCATTATATTGAAAATATCCTCAAAAGGTATGGTCATATGGACCATAAGCCTGCATCTACACCCATGGATCCTAGTATCAAGTTAATGAAAAATACCGGTAGATGCTATAACCAGTTACAATATGCAAGTGTGATAGGAAGTTTTATGTATGCTATGCATTGCACAAGACCTGATATTACATATGCAGTTGGTGTATTATGTCGTTTCACAAGTAATCTAGGAAAAGAACATTGGAATGCAATTTCCAGACTTTTGAGATACTTGAAAAGAAAATTGATTACGGATTACAATATTGTGGGTTTCCCCTGTGCTTGAAGGTTACAATGATGCAAGTTAGAATAACATAGAATCGAATTCTAAATCCACCACTGGTTGGATTTTTACCTTATGAGGTGCAACCGTATCTTGGTGTTCAAGAAACAAACTTATGTTTCGGATTCGACTATGTTAGCAGAATTTATTGCATTACCAGATGCAAGTAAAGAAGCAGAATGACTGAGAAATTTATTGATTGATATTCCTTTGGGGGGAAAACCATCTCCAGCAGTAATGATACATTATGATAATAAAGCTACTTTGTATTCAGTAGCAAATAAGACTTACAATGGTAAGCAACAACACCTTAGTCCGAGACATCAGTCTATTCGTGGATTACTTAAATAAGGAGTAATCTCTGTTGACTATGTAGAGTCAAGGAATAACCTAGCAGATCCGTTCACAAAAGAACTGACTAGAGATATAATTGCAAAAACAACGAAAAGAATGGGATTAAGAACTATGAAACATTAGTTAGCCTTGACGGGAACC
The DNA here is from genome assembly GCA_026214975.1 of Gentiana macrophylla. NCBI lineage: Eukaryota > Viridiplantae > Streptophyta > Magnoliopsida > Gentianales > Gentianaceae > Gentiana > Gentiana macrophylla. Next base: position 141,191,356 of record CM047806.1, read on the forward strand.
CTACTTATGTTTTGAAATATAAACAAAGTTCAAAGGGTACAAACAAGTTAAGTCTAACTAGAGCGAGACACTAGAGTATTTAATAAATCTCATTCATGAAATCTCTAGTGTGAGTAAATACCACATGGTAAATGTTGAATATAGTTCTTATTAAGTCCTATATATTATTGGAGAAAGTGACACGCGTATCACTTTTAATGGACTTACCTATGTGAGTGTGGAAATCAGCCGCTTCTTGAGATACAAACCGCCTCTGTGAGCACTCATGAAACTCGGATATAACGCATGGCCATTAATGCGTTGGAATAAAGAGACACTTTTTATCGGAATAGTATGTGTGATAACTCCGTTACATCACGACGGGGGGTCCTTGGTTCAAGATGCGCTCACCATAGCACCGATGAAACTTTGAGTTATTATTTACACTAAGTGGAAGTTCAAAGCAAAAGCTACTTTCATTTATGTACGATTTCCTACGATGATGCTTAGTCCGTGTCTGCATGAACTACGATGACTTGATCCTCAAAAGGGTACGTAGGCAACACATTAGGTGATGCAGCCGCTTCATTCATTTGGTTTTTTTACACATAAAATGTTTTCTGAAAAAATAGGGGGAAATTGTTAGATATATTTTCATAAGTAAATATTTTAATTGTCGCTTGCATACGAGATGCCGCATTTAATTAATGTTATCGTGAACGAAAGGGGGTTCGACCTTCACAGGGGTCGAGGGGCAACGCCAACTCGTGGGGGTTTGGGGGCAACGCCCTCGAAACCTAAACAGATACACGCCCCCGAAACCTAAACATATATGCATTTTCGGATTTTCAGATAAGCAAGAACCTTTGAATGGATGCAACTCCAAAAGTACAAGAGTTGCATGCTTTTATCCGAATTGATACGACTTACCTTTCGCGCAAGAAGTGTCTTCATTCGCTTATGCAGACTTTCAAATTATAAAAGGCAAACGAATGCAAACGACTCGACATACGTTTTATAGCATCATCAGAACCAAATTTTAAAGTGTCATCGGGTTTGATTCAAACAAGTCGTTGTTTGAATCAAACACCTCCATTGTATCCTAAGAGAGATTTTCGATTGATCCCTAAGTGACACTCGAGAGGGACGAAACATCTCTTAAAAGATAACGCCATGCGCTTTGAAATGTTTCTATAATTTCACAAATTCTTATTCATCGAATTTTCCAACATAACCATGGATTAAAGTAGGTTGTTTATATTTAAACGCCTTTAATGGCACAACATCAAACATGCTTTCCAGACATTATGATTACATTTGATTTCTGGAAAAAGTTATAAAAATAAAAAAAAAAAAAAAAAAAAAAAACTCACACTTCAATGTGATGTCACGGTTATTTATACCGAAAATCGGAGGAAGTTGAAATTTGAGAACATCAAACAAAGAAATATATTCCGGGAGAAAGTAGTTTGTAAATGATGGATGAAAAATAGTTGATCGATCATAAGTTTGGTTGAAAGACAATTGCATGTGCATTTATGCATGCATGTTAATCTCCAACATTGATGGCCACCTCAAAGAAGGTACAGTACACACATATCATTCAATTTTTCCACAGGCTATGGAATGGAGACTCCCTTTTGCAGTAAATTAAATTAGTAAATGACCCACCCCCACCCCCACCCCCACTTCTAATAATAACAAAACATTCTTAGATTACAATGGACAAATGTACTTCTTCTTCTATATGATCACTACTTGTGTTATATTTGGATAATTCCATGATATGCGTATCAGACAATGCGTTCTCTCTGCACGCACATTGATTCTGTTGTATTCCTAACAAGGCAACAATCCGATTACTATACTCTGAATGAATCATTCACACACTAAAAGCTTCACATATAAAACATAAATTACACAATTTGCAGTTTCCAATCAATCATTCATATTTTGTCTCACAAGAAATGCAGGAAAAAATGAAGGGAAAAAGAAAAAACCGTCCGTCCGACGATTACAACACACTGGAACCCAATGAAGTTTTAATGATAAGAAACATGATGAAACAACAATACATTAACAGGTCTTGACAACAAGTTGCTCCCATGCATTCATAAAACTAGTCTTGCTTTGCTGTCACCGATGATGCTGCTTCTTCTTCTGCTGCTTCAGTTACACCAGGATGTGAAACAAGTCTCTCAACAGAGACCTTAATCACATCAGGACGAACCCCGATATCAGCAATATATCTACTCACACAATAGACAGTGCAACCGACAACAGCGAGCCCCGGTAGCTAGTAGTCAGCAAATCGAAGAGGTGACGATGCAACAGCAGTTGTAGCAGCTATGAATGATGTGGCCTGTCCGCTACGACCTACTCTGCCTGAATCAACTATTAGCAATCCGGTCTTGCAGTATATAGTGAAATCTCACAATTATTATGGAATATGTTGTACAGCCCAAACTGCTGAGCAAGAACTTAGCGCTGTGAATTACGCCCTCCGTGGATCAGGTTTAGCAAGTGTACATGTTCCTCCACGGATTCTGAAGAGAAAACTTGTGGTGCAACGTCAGACTGAAACTGGTACAGATCACCACCACAAAGAAAGCAATCAAGACAAGAAGAGATGACCCTGCAGCTGTAGACTGATCACCGTGATCTTGGGCATGGATCGCTTGATGTACGAGCAGGAGAGGAGCTGTAAATGATATTGTCTAACCATGTTCCTGTACCGGTTTCGTGGTCAGCACTCCTAGTGAAATGAATCACCTTTTCATCGCCAACATATATTCCTGCACTTGAAAATTAAAAACAACGCTTTATTAGAAAGCAATCTAGCTATGCATTTCCAAGGTGCCACGTGTCCAACATCCACGCATAATGGACTCCAACTCGATAAAACTTGACATGTGGTAAAATGGACCTAAATGTAAGAAAATGCATACATGAGAGGTAAAAGTGCCATGAATTATTATATTAAAAAAAAAAAAAAAAGGGACAACAAGTGTCTTTATCCACCATTTTAATTACATATCCATATCAATTTGTCCATTTTTCACAATAAAGAAGAGGGTGCCTTTTTGTTGGTGGTTATATGCTCCAAACTCTCATGCCCCCATATCCCCACAAACTCAGCTAAGAAGTTGGGAGAATACTTAACTTATGGTACTTATGCAAAGATATTTATCCCCCTAAAGAAGAAAGGAAAACATTTTTCTGCCGAATGATAAACCTCTCCGATGGACTTTAAGTACACACCCTCGTAACTCTGCTCTCCCAAGTAGGGAACTCTTCTATTAAATAATAGTACCAAAGTAGTTGCTAAGTGATGTAGCACATCAAATAGATAAAGGTCTTTATTTATGTTTTAAGTTATTGATAGCCATGTCGGCTTTATTAAGAGTAGATTTTATGTTAATGGCTTTCAAACCTATAAATAGTCTAAGTTACATAAGAGTTAGCCATTATGTAATCTTGAATCAATTATACACTTGATGAGTGAAATTATCTTTGAGCTTGGATTAGCTCGTTTTATCCGTTTATTGTAGATCCTCTACATCACTAAGTAAGGAAACATGCTTACGGCATTGCCTTAGAACAAGTATCACGTTAACTGTGCCTTGTTCAAAGTAGGAATAGGTCCACAAATTTTTGGGAACCTTTTATTTTCATTCAGACTTGTTCCAGCATGACACCTGTTGTAACCTATCATTGTTCTATACCATGTAACGATTCATGCTACACCATGCAGAACTGAAACGCTCTTTCATATCGAAATGTATGGAATGTTTTCCCCACTTTTCACATTTAAACACAAATTTTTTTTTTTGACAAGTGCGAAGATGAGTAAAGTACAGCAAATGACATATTTTGAAATCTGCAATTGCAGTATATGCTGAATGCATGTGCTTCTCAAGGGCAGCAACATTTCAAAACTGCATGGCCACAACAGGAAGGAGTAATTCACTCTAATCCAGAGAGTTGAAGGATCAGTTGTCAACACCTCAATTTAGCAAGTACAATTTTTATCAACAGATTAGATATGATTAAGTGCCAGCCAATGTTAACTTTTTTAGCCCCTTATCCTAGAAGACATCTCTATGTGACTTTTTCATTAAACACACTTGTTCCTGTCAAAGACTCCTGCCCCCCACCCCCCAAAAAAATCAAAGATTGATTCAGGTTCTGAATTATTCTCTGAGGTTTTGTGTAACAGAAAAACAGAAATAAAAATAAACACATATCAGTGCAGCATAATAGCGATCCTCGAACAGAACAATGAAAATAAACAACTATTAGATGATTCGGACACATTTTAAGAAGCATAGTCTCACTGCTAATCCCAGGTCAGTGTTCTGTTAGTCATGCTATGAGCACTTCAAGCAGCCAGAAACATTTTCAATTTTATATTTGCCTAGCCAGGAACACAAGATGGATACATGCAAGTTTTACAGAGACATAAGACATTATGTCATTAACATTAGACAAAGCTTTGCAGAAAATAGGAGATCAAATACATTCACTTGAAAAATAAAAGATAGTATTTTTATCAAATAACATGCTTTTCAATCCATCAATAAGCGCATGTAAATGCCTATACCCCCACCCCCACCCCCTCAGATTTTCCTTTAATGAAATATATATATATTTATCAGATCTACCATCAGAAAAATAAAAAGCAATACAAACCCAAACAATTTAGAGCTCAAAGCATGACGAAAAGCACAAAATCAGATTCAAAATTGGTGTTGAAAAGAAAGAAAGTGAAGCATACCGTGGTGAGAGTAGAGATAGCCACGTCTCCATGAATAGATATGATCTCCAGGCTTAACTTCATCCTTTGTAATCTTATTGGACAAAAGTGTTACCATCTTCTTCTTCTTCTCTCTTCAAAATACAGGAAACCGCAGGGGTTGGCTTTTTGCTGCCTGCCAAGAGCTTCTTCGTACGGTTGCTTCCCCTGCTAAGTTTTGATTGATATTCTTTTTCATTTTATTTTTCGGAAATGATACGTCCACTATACCTTTGTTAATTGACAATTTTTTTTTCTTTTCTTTAAACCTCTATATCCGAGATCAACTGGTCCGACTATTTCGTAGCTTTGGCTTGAATGCTCAGAGAAATGATTTTATTTAGTGAGAGACTATCCGACTGTTGTTCTTTCAATACGCTTTACGACACTTTCACTACATGCTTTGCGCCATCGATTAAAGTGAATATTCCATTTATCAGTTATGGCCCCAACATAATTAATGACGCTTGACATGCTTGTATTGAATATATTACGCGGTAAATTACACAAGAACAAGATTCGTGAAGTTATATAGTGAATGGATGAAAATCATTACATACTCTTACACACATGATAATGATGCCAGAGTGATGATTCAGATGCATCACACGGCGCCGATCCTTCTTGTCAGAGCTAAACACAAAGAGAGCCGTTACGACGCCAAAACGGGGCTGCCGGCATGAAACGACGCCGCTTTTGGCCCTGTGAACGGATACACGCGTAATCGGATACATTTGGCGCGCGCACGCCAAGACAAAACGACGCTGCTTTCACCCACAAAGATACACTATGTGCTACGACACAGCGATCCCACCGCATCACACCCCTTCATTTAAGTACAACCACGTAACTGACTAAATGGTTCAATCAAACACATCCACGTAAGCCTTTCGTGTAAATTCTCATAAATACCCCTATACTGTGCTACAAAAAGGAAATTCAATGCTATCAGTATTTTGTATTTACGGAATCCACAAAAAGTGAAGAAAAACGTCTCCTCCACAAAGAATCGTCAATGGCGTCCTCAGCTTTGCAATCTCTCCTCCTTGTTATCCTGGCTATCTCCGCCTTCTCCGCCGCTGCTCGTCCTTGCAAGACCGTCTTCTTCTACACCACTACCACCACCTCCTTTTTCCCAATTAACCCCCAAGACTCTAACGCTAACCCTAAATTGGAAGCTAACCCGACCAACTCCCCTAAATTCCTCGCTCTTTTTTCACCACTGTTCACACTCCTCGTGAGGTTCATGATCGTGTTCCTCTCAAATTTTATTTACCGACTAGGCCTGGTGGACAGTTCTCCTTCCGCAGCTACTACTTTTCCTCGATTCAACGATGAAAAAGTAGCTGAGAATCAAGCCCAGCCGGAGCTACCTGCGATGCCAGTTAGAGCTTACGAATCGATGACTAGAGGTCCGATCAGCGAGAGGACCAGGGATATCTTGAGCGCTGTGGGTGCTATGCTCTTTGGTGTTGGCTGTGGATCCCTTTACTGCTGCTACTATGTACTTGGTTTGGTCGTTGACTAGTCGTTTTGGTTCAGAAGAGGAGTCTGATGATGAAGGATTTAATGGGGAGGATGATGATAATTCCACCCCAAGAAGGTTGGATATGTGGCAATTCCTGATGATGACATTGCTGCCATCAAGAAAGCTGCTCAGAACAGGCCAAGATTGAAGCTACTGGAAATTGAACGGCTTATGTAGATGTATTCAGACGTGTTCTGTTAGTTTCTCAAAAAAAGAAGGTTAAAGATGGTACTTTTACCATGGAAGCTTGTTGAGTGTTTCTGCTATATGGATGAATGTGTAAAATTTAAGCTTTTCATTGTTAACGACATTACTGAATGTTTTGCTATATGTGTTTCTGCATCTGAAGACTGAAGCCTGCTATTTGTGTGTTTCTTCTTGTCTCTCTTATAGAGTCTGTGAAGAGTGATGTCTGTGTTACTGTTACTGTTGATGTAATGAATTTGGTATTTTGAATTTATCCTCTGAGTCTCGTTGGGAAATAAAGTTTATTTGCAGGTTATAAGCCTAGTGAGCTGTTGATTGGTTGGCCCTGTATGGTATTGGTGTGTGAAAGTATTACACTGTGACCTTATTTATGATGTAGTCCTTTGTTTTGGATGCCTTTGTAGGAAATGGGGTGCTTGATGATTGAATCTTTATAGGCGGCCTAGGTTTGGTTAAAGAATTGTTTTGAAATCTGCATAGTTCCATACAATTAGATGAATTGCTGTCTTTGTATCAAAACCATTGACTGCCTTGGCTGGTTGATTAGTCTTTATTTATAAGAAGCTTGTGTGGTTTGAAAAGGGTATTTGATAATCAAATAGACTAATTTACTCCTAATGTATATCAGATTTGGAGTGCATGGAGTAGTCAATCTCTGCCCTTTGGGCTCTGTTGATTATTTTCTCATTACATTTGTTAGTGTGTGGAATAGCTTTTGCCTAGTTTAGTGGCCCGGCTTCAATAGTTTATAAGCTGTTTGAACTTCCTGTTGAAAACGGAAGTGCATTCCAAAGTGTGTTTATGATCAGTTGTGAGAACAACTCCAATAGAGACCTCAAGTTTTAGGCTTTTATGTATGCTGGCATCTTGAACAATAATTTTGGTAATTTTAACTGTTGTTCCAGTGTTTGAAGCTTGATTCAACGATCGATTCTAATGAGAGCTGTTTTTGTTCCTGCTTAGGTGTTTTGTTTTGATTTTCGTTGAGATCAATGTTTGTTGTAATGATGGTAGTGTATGTTTTGTGTTTTGATGTCAAGGTACTTTAAATCCTCAATTGGTTGGCGTCCTGAATGAGGAGGGTGTATATGTGAAAATAGGATTAATTCAACACAGCAGAGTTAATCCACAACACAAGAAGAAATCTCTGATTGTTTTCAGAGGCACACTGATGTTTATGTGTCAGTGATTGTTGATGTGGGAATTAGGATCATCTATTGATTAATGATATCACTGCCTACTTGTAGAGGAGACATTTTCATGAGTACAAGTGCAACTGTAACAGCATACATCATTGGTTGGATGTCATGAGTTTGAGTCGCGTGTAAACAGCTTTTTGTAGAAATATAATAAGGTAATAACGCGTACAGTAGGTCGAAATCACCTTGTTCTTATCTGAACCCTGTGTATGACCTTGCACCAGGGTTACCTGAGACATATAATGAACTTACCATTCTTGTTTCATGGCTTCTTTCTGGCATCTACATGACACAATTGTGGACAAGTTTCTAGACCTTATCGACTTCAATTTTGCAACACAGCTTTACCTTGATTTTAAATCATTGTGTGTTCTTGCAAATTTTCTATGCACTTACTACTAAGCTAGCCTGTTGAACATTTGAAAACTAGTAGATAAACACAAATACATGGCTACAAACAGTAATGACTATCCAAACCCAGAAATCCCCAATTAATAGTGTTTTTAACTAATATTGTAGGGCTTTACCCTAAAAGGGAGCCCTTCCAGAAATTCTCAACGGCCTACAAAAGCAAGCCGAAGAGGGGGTTTGGAAATAGTTTTCAACCAAAGAATAGACGCGCTTCTGCTAATACCTCACTACCACGCTATCGCCTCTGCCGCAAAGATGGTTCTAACGGCTAGTTGAGTCTTGTTTTTATACGAGTTTTCTCTTGTTGCTTTGACCATCTACCAATGTGGGATGTATTACAATCACCACAACTGGGATTAGGAGGGGTAAAAAAGAGAGGACTTCTTTGACCTTTTCAAGTAGGCCAAGAGAAACCAACCACCATTTGTTCTTTGCTAAGAAAGGACCCTAGTAGCTTTGTTATCTGCTCAACGTCTTACATATAATAATAACAGAGGATTGGGTGGGGGGGGTTCCATATCATATATTCAGAAGGCCCGCTGGATCTGTCCAAATTCAAAGCCCATCAAACCTCATATGAAATCATGCAAAGGATCCGAGCCTAAGAAGATGAGAACAAGGTATCTGGAATCAGGTACTTGGTTTTACAGAAATCTTGACATCCACAAGGCGACAAGTAAGGATATCACTCTGAAGTCTGAATTCAACTGTTGTTATATATTGACTATGTTGTCATTGAGAGGCTCGAGATCACAAGTAAAGGTGTATGCTTTCATTAACAGTTGTCGTTTTTGATTGGATGTCATGTATTTGAGTTGTGCAAAAACAGCTTCTTGTAAATATATATATAAAGATATATTGCGTATATTAGGTCGAGATGGCTCGGTGCACCCAGTATATGCATGATTACTCCTTGCACCAGGAGGTTACCTAAGACCTGAAATGAACTTAGCTTTGTTGTTGTATATGAACTGCTTTTTTGCATCTGTATGATAGCTGTGGGAGTTCCTATGCCTTGTGGATTTCAACTTTGCACGTTCAGAGGCAATAAACACATTCGCAATCGCTGAAATCATGTTGTAACTAATAATAGCCTTGTGAAGCAGCAAGCAAATACCCTCCTGTGTACTACAGGTCTTGGATTTTCATTTCAGTAGGCATGTCCAATGGACATTGTCCATTAAAATAAGAAGCAAATACAGGGAAAGAAACAAAGTATGATAAGATTCAACACCAAGACAGTACAACAAAATAACAATTAGGACTAAAATTGTAGGGCTTTCCAAAAGAGGAGGAAGCCCTTCCAAATATTCTCAACGGCTCAGCAAGCCAAGTCAAGAGGGGTTTGGAAATAGTTTTCAACCAAAGAATAGACGCTTCTGCTAATACCTCACTAGCTACGCCATTGCGTCAAGCGCAAAGATGGTTGTAATGCTAGTTGAGTCTTGTTTTTATATTAGCTTTCATGTTGTTTGCTTTCACAATCTAACAATGTGGGAGATATATATTCATCACAAAGGACTTGTTTTCAGCTTTATGAACCATACCACAATATATATCACAGCTGACTTTTATACAATTAGTCATGGTATACGATTTACAATTTAATATTCGCCTTACCATAATCAATATTCTGTTAGTGTCATTTTGTGTTATTGTGGCTTTAGCATTACTCTCAATCACGAAAGAGGAAATTTAACTTGGCACAATAACGTATAATTCAGTGTTGACAAATTTGGTAAACGATAATACTTTTTCTCCCCTCCATTCATCAATTCACCAAGTATTTATACATCATGGAGAAATACCCTAAGTCCATATAATATCAACCATGTCCTTCTCCTATTTAAAATAAAACAAATATTAATTTAATAATACAATCCGCAATACTTCCTCAAGTTGGAGCATGGAGATCGCGAACGCCCAACTTGCTAAGTAAGAAATCGAATCGTTGTTTGCCTAACGCCTTGTGTGAAAATATCACCAACCGAGCACGAGTAAAAACATATGCAGAGCAATGAGACCTCAATAATCGCGCACAATTTAACAAAATGACAATCCGCTTCAATATGCTTAGTCCGCTCACGGAATACCGGATTCTACGCAATATGTAACGCCCGACTATCACAATGAAGAGGAATGCCAGCGGTATGCGAACACCTAAGTCAATGAGAAGTTGTCTCGAGCCACTTCAATTCACATGTAATATACCGTTAGTGTAGAAGGCCCAAAGACAATTATATAATTGTTTTAGTGACGTAATTAATAATTCATCTTATTATATGCATGTATGTTTATAATTAAGACACTACCAAAACCCTAAGTACTGCTTATGTAATCACATAACTCAAAGCGTATGGCTATACACAAAAGGATCGAAAGTAGTGAGATGTACTTAAAATTAACTTAGTCCGTAGCGCTTATTAACTGAGTACGGGTCTCATGATTAATTTGCTATTAATGCGCCTTAACACTTTAGTGTGTGATAGCCTTTATCCGGACTCGCTGCAATAGGGTACCTAAGCGGGCATTTATATACGATGATAATCATATAGTCGACCGATTTGATTTGAGTTCTCGATATAATTCCGTAATCGAAAGTTTTATCAATCACAAGATGATCATATATGGATTAATCTTAATCTCGAGGTGATCATGCTGCACGCATTTAACGCTTAGACTAGTGTAGTGTTTGATGTGTTAGTAAGATCACTTCAAGATGTGGTCCAACACTTCGCTGGCTCTATTCTCGACGAGTGAGTAGTCCGCGCTATCACACATACGGAATCCATTCCTTCCTCGGAAGTAGATGCATGCCTCTTATTTGTTGACCCTAAAACTCGATCGATCGGCCGAGTTCATATTATATTGAATATGAACTAATTGATCACTAGTGGTTAATGGTAAATAAGGATAATATGTTTTAGTAAGGGTTTACGGAAATATCCCGAATCGAAATGAATAAATGGCTGAGGATTTATCCGTATGTAATGATTATATCAAGACGCTTTCGACTCATAAATTGAGTGTAAGTTATCTATATTCGATAGAGTTCAATTTCTGGTTTATGATGGTGTAATCCCGAATTAATAGGTTGATATAATTATTCTCGTCTGATGAATAATTTTATTCGATTTATCAGTAGCTATCGAATACGGGTCCATGGTCCCCGACGCGGCTCCTAATATAAAGATATAGGTTTCTCGTCGTTGCACTCTCAATTATAATTAAATAGTGGATTGAGCTATTTAATTGATATGCTGATTAATTGTTTAGTTGACTAAATAATTAAATACACTAAAAGATATTTTTCGCGACTTACCAAATCGCATAATTGACCTTTTGACCAAATTGGTCAAATATAGAAAATGCGTGTGAACCTTTTTTGATCAAAAGGTGGCGCCATTTTAATGTTAATAATTAGAAAGAAATTAGTTTTCTGATAATTATTCGACATGCGATTTATCTTTTATTTGTTAAATGATAATTCATGGAATATTAGATAATAATATGATTTATCCTAATTTGTTTGGGATAATTATTTTATTTATCTTTTATTTGGAAAAAGGATTAATGTAATAATTATCTCTTAATTATTTAACTTGAGGTTAAGTTTTACTCTCCTATATAAAGAGAGCTTCTTCCAAGCCTTTTGAAACACACTATTCACGCTACTATTCACAAGAGAAATTGGCTGAAAATTTCGGCCTCTATTCTTAGGGAATTGAGTTGGAATAATCTTCGGATTATTCCGTAGCATATCAAGCGAGGTCCGCGCGGGAAACACCATCCACTTGGTGTTGGCTGAGACACACGCTTGGAAGACGGTGGTCGCTTCAATCTCGTGGTTCAAGGAGCCATTTGTTCTTGAGTTAAGCACCATAAAAAGCGTAGGCTCCTAAACCCCTTTGTAGATATAGATCTTTAATTTATGTTCTTTGTTTTCGCTAGATCTAGACTGATGTCTTCATTCACAGTAATCGGGTCAATCCATGATTGATCCGACGATATTACTTCTAACAACAAACGCTATTGAACGATATTCGCCTCAAGCAGATTTAACGTGACACCGCCTCGTTGTTTCTGGTTTTCCATGACACCGTGAAGTACTAAGCACCACGAACCACCCACTCAATGAATGACGAGTAATCGTCAACTTGCCCAATCCGAATCACACCACCCTTCCAGAGATAACGGGCTATCACCGCAATAGATACCCTGGCCGGGATTCTTCTTCAAATAATGACCACCCGCAACGCGCTTCCCAATGTGCAAGTCGCGGTTCTTGCATAAATCGTGGAAAGAACATGAATCGATATGCCGTATCCGGGCGCCAGAACGCCAAGATAAATCGACGCCCCACCAATCTCCGGTATTTACTAGATCATCCAACAAGTCACTCATCGGGCCGCCAAACGATGATTTTGCTCTTCCGGGAAACTCGGCCGCCGAGCCCCTAATAAACTCTGCTTTCTTCAATAATGTCCAATGCATACTTCGCTGGGAGAGAAAATGCCTTGTGAATTTCCTCGCAACCTCCAACCCAAGAAAATACTTCAATCGTCCCAAATCCTTCATTTTAAAACAAATTCCAAATAATTTTAAACACTTGTAAGGCCGTAGCATTGTTGCCGGCAAGAATCATATCGCCGACATAAACCAACACACTAAGTCGAACCTCTCCATGAACGAGTAAATAGTGAGTAATCGTAATAAGATTGGCGAAATCCATACGATTTTAGAATCGATGCCGCTTTGCAAACCAAAGAACGAGGCGCCCGCTTCAACCCATATAAAGATTTTCGTGATCCGACATACCATTTTACGATTTTTATGCTCAAAGCCGTGAGGAACCCTCATGTAGATTTCTCATCCAGATCCCCGTGAAGGAAGGCATTGTGAACATCCATCCGTGAAGTTCTACTTTTAACAAAGAAATGATCGCAAGGAAAGCCCGAATCGTACTATTTTCGCCACAGAGCGAAAAGTCTCGTGATAATCAATCCCTCGACCGGGTGATTACCAAACACTACCAAGCGAGCCTTTAACCGCTGCAGATTACCCAACTCATCATATTTTTCGGTATAAACCCATTTGCTCCCAATGCCTTCTTTCCTGGAGGCAATTTTGCAAGACCCATGTGCCTTGTTCCTCCAGTGGCACGATTTCTTCCGCCATAGCTCGCCGCCATCCTCAAATTTTATCGCTTTAAAAGATTTAGAGGATTCCCGCACTTACATTTGCTAGAAACCGCCTATGTGCATCGTAAAACAAGTATAATTAATATAATGTGTAAACGGATATAAACTACCCGAGGAGGCGGATGGACCGCAGGAGTGCGCCAAGGACTTTTCTTATCCACCGCCATACGTGTCACGAAATCTTGATAACGAGAATTGGGAATTTTTGTACGCTTCTCTTCCCAACTCCACTGTTCTCTCGCCGATTCTCGTGGACAATTCCGCAACTACCTCATCATTCTCCACAACCCCTCGCCGCCACCACAACATCACTAGTGGGGTCGGCCCCACAACAAGATCACCGACATCCACATAAACCTCCCTTCATCAATTTCCGAAACACAATCGGGAAGGGGAAGTGGAGGACGACTCACTCATAGAAAAATATGTTCAAAATTTCACATCCCTGTACACAAATATTTCTTCCGCTTATATCAAAAGAGTCCAACCTTTCTTCGCAAAAAGCGGTATCCTAAAAACACAGATTTGCGATTTCTACTTTCAAATTTATCTCCTTACGCCAGAATCAGGGGCGAATATAAGCATCCAAAACTCGTAGGCATCAAAACTAGAGGTTTACCAAATAAGCATTCATAAGGTGTCTTATAACTTAAAACACGTGACGGAGTCCGATTAATGAGGTAGCAAGGGGCCATAACACTCTTCCAAAATTTTAGTAAGATGTCCTCAAAACGCAAGGCCCTAGCCACGCTCAAAATATGTTGATGTTTTCTCAACCCTACCATTTTGTTGAGGTGTCCCCACACAAGATGTTTCAAAGATGATCTCTTCCTTTTGAAAATATGGAAGCAAGCGCTTAAATTCTCATCCCATTATCACTCCTAACTCGCTGAATTTTTACACTAAATTGGCGCTCAATCAAGCCTACAAAATTCAAAAAAATTGTCTCAACTTCCCATTTATTATATAGTAAATAGACTCCAAACAGTAACGAGAATAATCATCCACAAGTGTCAAAAATAAGATGCCCCCGCATGTAGAACGAGTCGACACGGTCCCCACAAGTCACAATGCACCAATTCAAAAATCCTACTAGCTCTACTATCACTACTCGAAACTTTCGAGGTTGTTTAGCCCGAAACATACATCACAACCATCTTTATTCAAAAACTAGACGCACTCACAAAGTGGGAAGTTGTTTCAACACCTTTTCTCGGCGGATGTCCCAACCGCTGTGCCATAGATCCATGGATTCTGCTCCACCGATTGCCATAACCTTTACGTGTGGTATAACAAGAAAAGTCCATCTTCGCACCACCCACTCCAATCACCTCCTCGCTATTCGTCCTCGCATAACACATAATGTGGGAGTAAGGTGAATCTGATAATCGAACGAATCAAGTAATCGAGTCACCGATAATAAATTGCAAGCTAAATGAGGAACATAAAGAACATTTTCAAGTTTCAAACCACCGGCAATATACTATTTCCTTCAAGTGTGGCGTGAGAAGTTCGACTATCCGAAGTCCTACAGACATTTTTCAATCATCCGTGACGCCCACTAAATTATTTATCTCACCGGTCACGTGACGGGTAGCCCCAAAGATCTATGATCCACGAATATTCACATGGTAAGCGATCTTTAGGTTTGGCGAGATTCAAAATATCAAGAATCCCTTTGCCACTGCGGCCGGTAAGACTAGTGAGTCCGCCTCGCTCACCAGAGCAGTCGCTTCGTCACGACCGCTACGATTTAACTCCGCTGTTGCCTGATTGGCTCTCACCAAACCGCCAGATGTCCGTCCCGCCTCCTGCTCCACTCACGTAACTCGAATTTGAAGCTGATGTATAATGGGAATTTGAAGCTAATGTATACCACCGCATCTAAGTGATTTTCTTCTTCCCGACGAGTTTAGTTTCGTAACCCGGTCTTTGAATGAAGAAATTGGGGATCTTTTGACACCGTAGTTGACTAATCCATTTACTCCGCCTCTTTGGCTTCAAAATCTTCGACTTCTTTACTCTGCTGCATTTTTATTTATTTATTTATTTTTTTAAATCAATTACAGTCACGCAAATCCAATACTCGATAGATGCTTAAAGGGTTTCACCAAAAGCAACCCAACTTGGACGATGATCAAAAGCAAGCAGGTTTGTTTCTTTCTTTCTTTAATTTTTTTTTTCTTTTGTAAACGCTAATACTTTATCTCCCCTCCATTCATCAATTCATCAAGTATTTATACATCATGGAGAAATACCTTAAGTCCATATAATACCAACCATGTCCTTTTCCTATTTAAAATAAAACAAATATTAATTTAATAATACAATCCGCAATAAGTGTTAATGTTAAATACGAAGAAAAAAAAGTTGAATGCAAAAGACGTACTATATTTCATAGTACTTTATCATATTCATAGTCATGTGATAAGCATAGAAGGAGAATGAAAAGCCCATATGTTGTTTAACAAGCGAAGTAGAATTTGTGTTCTAGCTTGTCTCGTTAAAATGAACATGTATTTTTTTATTTTTTTATTATTATTATTTTAGCTCAAGCTTGAACTTAATTCATTTAGTAAAAATGAACCAAGCTCAAACGAGCCCTTCCTATCAACTACTGGTGACTCATTCCCTCAAACATTTGATGGCCCATTAATTGTAGGCAGATGTTCAAAGTTGAACGAATCGTGCCACCACAAAGTTATAATAGTGAGGAAAGATGTCGATCCTATTTCAGCAACACTAGCTAATAAGCTTAGATCATGATTATGAGTACTAGATCGCTTTTCTAGTACAAACATGAGTCCGATCCTTCATAAACACAAAGAAAACGGATCGCTTTGAAATAAACGACGCTGCTTTTACTTCACAAAGACCGCACGCATTTACGGGTTTACAGCGTAGATTTATCCCACTGCATAAACATATCCACGAATATCGATATGCTGCCAGATATTTGCAAGAAATAAGATTCTTGTATACAACGCCAATCGAATCTTTATATTTTGGTTTTTTTTCTTCGCTGCTCGCCTATCGCGATCTATTAAGAGAGAGGGTGTCCCCACTCACCTTTTGAATATTTCCTTCTTGTATGCATACAAATTAAACGATGTAACTTCAATTCAATGCTAAAAAAGATACATACATACAATATGATAGATGTTTAATTTTATGTTATATCGATATCTTTATCATTAGATAAAATTTCTGATTCGTGTGATGAAAATACATATGCAATCCTTTGGGCAGGCACATGCACATGGTGGACACATGCAAATCGTTATCCTTTCATTTGAAGAAAGAAAATACACCAATCCTTGATGTTTTTGCTGTTTCAATTGTTTCCATTATGGATATTATGATCAAAATCCATGAGACAAGTGATGGTGAAATCCCCACCATGCATGTTTCTGATGATTATATATAAAGCAATCAAAAACTAGTGGCTATATTATTGTTCCCATCTCTATACATATATACATAAAAGAGATGTTTTCATTATTGACTATCCATTATAGCACTATAGTATCTTTCACGTCAACCCTTGGTCCATTTATGTCTTTCCCTTGTTTTTCAGATTTTTTTTTTGCTTTCTTTTACCTCAGAACTTATATCGTATCTGATATGTATCCGACATATATACATATCAGATACTTAAGATATACTTATAAGGGTGACTTTGTAATCCTGAAAAGTTGGATAGTGATTCATAATACCATATTCATTA